>QANX01001845.1:0-201095 GCA_003254975.1 Ochetophila trinervis | reverse complement strand
GGTTGGTTTGGATTGGGTCAGTCGGGTTGGGTCGGGTTTGCGGATTTTTGTACAGCCCTAGATTTAAAATAGAAAAATATTATTTATTATTATTAATATCAATCATTGAGATCTATATGTTATTTGACGATTTAATAGGCTAACTCAAAAAGACTGACTTTATCAAATTAGGTTTTAAGAATAAAAAAAATCAATTTATAATTAAATCAATCTAATTATTACTTGTTATTTCATCATGTGGGTTCTATAATTAAAGCTCTTTAAAGTAACCAAATTAATTTTCTCCAATTGAATGTTTGAGTTTTTTTCTTACTCTTGCCACTTAAAGATTTTTTCCATTCAACACTTTTCTCCGTACTTGTCATTTCAGCATGGGTCTCATTGGTACTCGTAACAAATAGAAAAACTTTTTAAAATAACCAAATCAATTTTCTCCAATTGAATGTTTTGAGTTTTATTTTTATTTATTTATTTATTTATTTCATTCTTGCCGCTTTTGAAGATTTTTTTCCATTAAAAACTTTTCTCCAGTTAACAATTATTCTTTGTTTAAATTTTTTTCTCCAATTTAATTTTTTAATTTAATTTTAATTTTGACCACCTAAAATATATTTTTTTCCTAACTTAATTTTTTTTCCAATACAATGATTTTTTTATTTTTTTGATTTGGTTAAAGTGGAAAATAATTGATTTGGTTATTTTAAATCCACATCAACCTTATAGAGGTAGGTGGTTGGAGGTCCAAATATCACATTTTTTTTTCCCTAAATATGATATTTTACAATAGTATGCATAATTATCATACTTTTTTTCTTTTTTGGAATTTTCTTCTTCACCGTTGACATCCACAATCCACCATTAGTGAAATTTTTCGGCGATCCAATGCCGGTCACACCTTTTTACATTGTTGGTACCATTTGATTCATCTTTCGTTAATTTTCACTATTCTTTAACTCCACCATCCGTCCTCTATCTACAGCTAAGTCACGCACCACCCAAAGCTCATCCGCCTCCATTATTTTTGGCAACTCCATCACTGTTGTGTCCTTGTGCACCGCAATAAGTATTCAAGTCAACATAGACTGAAATAGTACACAATCGCTCAACTCCACTGGTTTTCCTCTACTTGTACTTTGACACGCAGTGACTGAAACTCTTTCGTCTTCAGAAGATCTACTTCCACCTTTTTGATCTTGCTCATCTGCAACTTCATGTCTTTTTTTTTTCTGTTGCATCGCCGATTTTCTTCAATCTTGTCACCTCTGAGAATAGACATACAGAAAACAAAAAATAAAAAGACAACGAGAGAGCTCAGTTGGTAGAAAGGATAGAGAAAAGTAGGGAGAGAGAAAGAGAAAGAAAAATATAGCATTTTAAGTTTTCGAAGAAGAGAGAGATAAAGATAGATGGAAAATTGGTTTCATTTTGACAAATTTGACAGTTATAGGTTTGTCCTAAAAAATGGATTAAATACGATAGGCCATACGACCCATCCTAAAAAAGTTTGCCCTAAAAAAAGGGCCTCTATTAAGTCCGTCTTACTAACTCGTTGACATGTGACAATATGTGTCATTTATATGGATGGATATGACGTGTCGTCTTGGTATGTTGTATTTGACTAAAGGTCTCACAACGAACTGTAACGACCCATTGTATTTAGTTTGAATTAATGTGATAGGCTTTCTAGGCCAGTCATATTTATCTTTGCTTAAATCCATGCCTTGATCTAACCTGAAAGCCCATTAATCATATTAAGTTTTTTGACAAGGATTGTATTTAATTCATTTTTGTTGTTGTCATTTTAATTGCTTGAGTTACAGAAGGCTACATATATACCCAGTGCCTCATAAATGAGACCCAATGGACGTAATTGTGAAGGAGAGAAGTCTAGAATAAAATATTAATAATAATAAACAAAATGTTAGGTTTCTGGTTCAAGATTGAAAAATGAAAGGGGCATTTTTTGTAGTTCAAAATGAAAAAGGTGTGTGTTAGCCTTTTAGATGCTTGGCATTCTGCCTAGGCATGGCAGCCTTGACCATGCCCAAACATTAAGTGGTGGTGTGCCTTGGTTGAGCAAAGCAAAGTGATGTGTTGATGGTGCATGGCCAGGGCATGGCATAGATGGAGGTCCAAAGTGCCAATGATGGGTACTAGTAGTGCATGGTCTAGGTAGCAGGTTGTGTGTGCATGGGAATGTGCATGTGTGCAACATGCATTGTGCCAGAGGTGCAGCCATGCAATGCAATACAAAGGCAATGATGTGTGTTGTGCATGGCCTATGTTTGCGTGCATTGTGTGCCTAGGTGCTGTGTTGTGCCGTTGGCTACAGGTTGTGGAGTTGATGGGCTTAGGTGTGTTGGTATTGTTATGCACTGTGCCTAATAACCCGTGCAACATATGCGATTACTGTGACTGAGTAGTGTACTGCATGGCCTTGTGTGTAGGCATGTGCAGGCACATGTGATGCAACCGATGGTGTGGGCTCGATAACTTGACTCTATGGTGTTTTGGTGCGAGCAATGGTGGGCATGGTTGGTTGGTTGGCTGGCTGCACCTATGGTATAATTGGGCTTGCTGGCTAACGATTAAGGACATGTAAAAGGCTTGCCTACAATAGGCTGAATGAGGCTAATAGTGGGCAAGCAGTTGGCAGTGGTTACCATGAGTGGACTTACTTCTTTGTCTTCGCAGCAAGCATTTAGAGATCATGTGGCATGTCCAGACATATGTGGCACATGTTGACTGGTGCCAGCATGTCCTGGGACATTGAGGTTGATAATTGCCAAGGATGGATAGCCAAACCTGATTATGCCAGGTGTCCTAGCAACTAGGGGATGTCAGTCGCACGATTTTGGCTATTAGCTGGGGTTGCTTGAGTTACCAAGCCAGATAGGCATATTGTGGTAATCCATAGCATACTCTTGGCCGGTTTTCCTTGTTCTTATTGAATAAAGAAAAGGCTGGGGGAGACCCCATAAATGCTTGTGTGTTTGGCTGTTTGTGTGTGCATAGTGAATTATGGTTATCCTTTTGTTATGTGCATTCACAGTGTGATTTGCATCAATTATTGTGTGCGGGTGTGTTTCCTAACTAAGAAGGGCTTCCTTAGGCCTTACAGGAGAAAATTTTAGCCTCAGAAATAGCTCTTAACAGTTGTTATTAGAGCCTGGTTTTATGGTTGGTGGCGTTGCTGTTGATGCACTTCGTGAGCAGGTGGCATGCTTGGAAGACTTCCTCGGTGCTCCTCCTAGTGACTCAACTGTTGGTGTCTCTGTTTGTATGGAACAACTTGCTGCGAATGTGAAATCTATGGCCCAAAAACTTGCTTCTTTCATCACTAGAACTCATGAGAAGCAATTAGTGCAAGTGGAGGAAATGGGGTCCTTCACCACTATTGTGAAAGAGAGGTTGCTGGCTGTTGAGAAATATTTGGCAATGGTTTGAAGCTCTATTCATAGCCCATCTTCATCCTCTATGGTGGAGATGATGCCTTTGAAAATTAGGGTACCTGAACCTAAACCTTTTAATGGTGCCTGGAATGCTAAAGAGTTGAAAAATTTCTATTGGACATGGAGCAATACTTCTTGGCTGCTCACTATCCAGACCTCACAAAGGTGGTGATCATGAGCATGTATTTGGCTGGCAATGCTAAACTATGGTGGTGTACTCGTTTGCAAGACAATTAGAATGCAAACAAAGAATTGAAACTCGGGAAACCCTGAAATAAGAGTTGAAGGCTTAATTCTTGCCTTGCAACACAGCCTGGGTTGCAAGGGATGCCTTGAAGAAATTGAGGCACACTGGTACGGTGAGGGATTATGTGAAGGAATTCAGTTTCTTGATGCTTGATATAAAAAATATGTCTAAAGAGGATAAACTGTACAAATTCATGTTGGGCTTACAACCTTGGGCGCAAGTAGAGTTTCCTAGGTAGGTGGTGGTCTAATTGCCCATTGCCATGGCTGAAGCAAATAGTTTGGTGGACATCAAGTACTCCTCTTCTGATTCTGTTGCTGAGAAAAAGAAGAAATGGGTGATAGCAAAAGCAAAACAGGTTTTAAAAAAGAAAAGAAAACTGAGAGTTTTAAGAAGAAGAGTATTAAATTTAAGTCCCACTGGCTGTTTCATTTGTGATGGCCTTCATTGGGCTAGAGATTGTCCTAAAAGGGAGGAATTCAATGCTACAGTGGCTTCTTTGGGTGATACCACCTAAGACAGCCTTTCTAAAGTTGCTCCTGTCCAACTCTTGAATACTTTTTCGAATGAGTTTGTCCAAAAGGGCCTAATGTATGTTATGGTTAGCTTGAATGGGAAGAGTGTGTTGGCCATGCTAGACATGGTTTCCACACATAACTTTTTGTCTCGAAAAAAGGCTACAGAGCTTGGGTTGTTTGCATTGGAATACTCAAGCAAGATGAAGGCAATGAACTCGAAGGCTTGGATATTGATGGTATAGCCAGCCCTATGCCTCAAGTTGGGGGTTGAGCATGTAAGTGTGACATGGTGGTTGTGTTGCTTGATGATTTTGATTTAATTTTGGGAATTGATTCCTTTGTAAAAGCTAGAGCTTCTTTGTTACCATATATGAGAGAAATGACATTCTAGAGTGGGATTGTCTTTGTTTTGTTGGTTGTAAGTTTATTTCTAAAAATAAACCAAAGGTGGCTATGATTTCTACCTTACAATTGAAATACGGGGTGAAGAAGGGCTATGGAAACCTATATGACAAGCTTAATTGAGATTAATGCATGCAAGGTAGATGAGGTACCTGATTGTATATATGCAGTGTTAGAAATATTCGTTAATGTGATGCATCTAGAATTGCCTAAAGTGTTGCCCCTGAGAATGACTACGAACCACAAAATTAAGCTAGAACCTAGTGCTAAGCCCTTTGCGAAGGCACCTTACATAATGTCCCATGCTGAGCTTTTGGAGTTATGCAAGCAATTGAATGAACTGCTTGATGCTGGATACATACAACTGTTGAAAGCTCCTTAAGGTGCTCCTGTGTTGTTCCAACTCAAACATGATGGTTCTTTGAGAATGTGTGTAGACTATTAGGCCTTGAACAAGGTAACAATCAAGAACAAATACCTTGTTCCTAATGCATCTGATTTGTTTGATAGGTTGTCAAGGGCCAGCTACTTCACCAAACTGGATTTGAGGGAAATTTATTGGCAGGTGAGGATTGATGTTGGTGATTAGGCCAAAACAACTTGTGTGACAAGGTATTGGTCTTGTGAGTTTTTGGTTATGCCTTTCAGGCTTACTGATGCACATGTTACATTTTGTAATCTTATGAATGATGTTCTATATGAATTTTCTAGATTGACTTGTGGTGGTATATTTGAATGACATTGTGATATATACTGAGACCTTAGAGGAACATGTAGAGCATTTGACCAAGGTGTTCTCCAAGTTGAGATAGGATAAGCTATATGTTAAAAAGAAAAAAAGTGAATTTTGCAAATCAGAGTTGATATTCTTTGGACATTGGGTCAGCAAAGGGCATATTAGGATGGATGAGAGAAATTTTAAAGTCATCAAGGAGTAGCATGTCCCATCCCAAGTGACCAAGCTGCGGTCCTTTCTTGGTTTGGCTAATTATTACTGTCGGTTTATCAAAGGCTACTCAAGGAAAGGTAGTGCATTGACATGTTTACTAAAAAAAGATGCAAAGTTAGTTTAAACAGCAAAGTGTCAAGCTTCACTAGATGACTTGAAGGAGGCAATACCTACTAAACTTTGGTGAAGTTGGCAGAGTTCAACCTTCCATTTGAAGTCTATATATTGATGCCTCTGACTGTGCGATTGGTAGGGTGTTGGTGCAAGATGATCATTTGGTTGCCTTTGAGAGTCAGAAATTGAAAGAAGCTGAGTAATGCTATTCATCTCATGAGAAAGAAATGACTGATGTGGTGCATTGCCTTGACACATGGAGGCACTATTTGTTGGGTACTAAGTTCACGGTGGTGGCTAACAATGCTGTAGACACTTACTTCACAACTTAGAAAAAAATTACTCTTAAGCAAGCTCGTTGGCAAGAATTTCTAGAGGAATTCAATTTTGAATGGGTGCATAGACTGAAAAGGCAGAACTTGGTAGCTGATGCATTGAGTAGGAAGTTAGTGGCTGAGTATGTGGTAGCCATCATCACTATAGAGGCAGATTTCCTTGAGTGTGTGCGAGCTCATGCTGCAAGTGATATTGCATACACCAAGCTTGAGCAAGAGATTAGTGATGACTTGGTGATGAGATATTAGGTTGAGGATGAATTAATTTATGCTCTTGGTGGGCAAGTGTATGTCTCTACAGAGAGAGAGCTACGACGAGACCTTCTACATGAAAATCATGATGCTATGTGGGCTGGACACCCAGAGGTGGATATAATGTTGGCTTTATTGACAAGGTCATGGTATTGGCTGAAAATGGAACAAGATGTAGAAGCCTACATGAAGACTTGTCTTGTGTGCCAATAAGACAAGGTGGAGAGGAAGCTTGAGGCAGGTCTATTGCAGCCCTTATCTATTCCAAGTAAGCATTTTGCTTCCATTTCTATGGATTTTGTTATGGGTTTGCCTAAAGTGGCAAGTATGCATTGTATATTGGTGGTGATTGATTGGTTCTCGAAGTATGGAGTCATTATTGCAGCCTTTCCATGGTTGTACAGCTAACCAAACAACTAAGTTATTTTACAAACACTGTAAAATATTTTGGTTTGCCCGAAGACATTGCTAGTGATCAGGATACTAGGTTCACAGGAAGCTTTTGGACCACACTGCTCAATTTGCTGGGTTCGAAATTGAATTTTTTCACAACAAACAGATGCCTAGATCTAGAGGGTGAATGCTTTGGTGGAGGGATACTTGAGACACTATGTGATTGCTAGCCAAAGAAATTGGGTAGACTTGCTCGATGTTGCTCAGTTTTGCTACAACTTACACAAATCATCGGCTACTGGCCTTAGCCCTTCTGAGATAGCAATGGGATAGTAGCCTTTATCGCCTAATGATGTTTCCAAGACAAAGAAGATCAAAACTTGTCCAGCTGCTTATCAATTTGAATTTGAGAAGCAAGTCATGTTGGCTCAAGCTCGGGAAAGCTTGCGAAAGGCACAAAGAATGATGAAAAAGTATGTGGATAAACATCGACGTCTGTTGGAATTTAATGTTGTTGATAAGGTTTTGCTAAAGTTGACTCCATAGATTTGGAAGCAACTAATTGGCAAGAATGTGCATAGAGGGCTAGTTGCAAAGTATGATGGCCTTTTTACATAGATTGAAGAACCATCTCACCTGTCATGTGAGCTTTTTGAAGCCATACTATAAAGCTGTAGAGTATAGTACAACGGTGCATGCAAAGAGAGCACCATTTGTAATTAGAAAAACCTTTGGCAAGGTGATTGACAGGATCATTGATCATATGGTGCTGGGACACAATAAGCTTAAAAAGAGGATGGACTATCTTTTTGTGTGAAATGGAGAATGTGAGGTAGATGCAAGCTGAGAAAGAGATGTGAATCTTTGGAAAATTGAGAAACATGTTTCAGACTATGTGAAGACCTTACCAACGAGGACGTTGGCTTTTTCAAACGGAGGTGGTTTGTTAGTCCCTTAGATGATTGGCATTCGAACAAGGCACGACAACCTTGCCCATGCTGAGGCATTGAGTTTAGGTGTGCTTGTGATGGGCATATCCTTAGTTGAACAAGGCAAAGTGCTGTGTTGATGGTGCATGGAAAATGCATGGCAGAGGTGGAGGCCCAATGTGCCAATGATGGTGTTGATGATACATAATTTAAACACCAAGCTATGTGTGCATGGGCATGTGCATGTGTGCGGAAGGCATTTTATGAGGGGTGAAACAACGCAGTGTAGGGCAAAAGCAACGATGTGCACTGTGCGTGGGCCTACGCTTGCTTGCAGCATGTGCTTGCATGCTGTGTCTGGGCTATGTCGTTGCCTGCTGGCTGTGGAGCTAAAGGGCTTAGGCGTATTAGCATTGTTGCGTGTTGTGGCTGATGACATGTGCAGCATGTGTACTTAGTGTGGCCAAGTAGTGCACTGCATGGTCTTGTGTGTGGGCATGTACAGGCACATATGATACAATCGATGGCGTGGGCTCAATGACTTAACCCAATGGTGCATTGGTGTGAGCTATGATAGGCACGGTTGGTTGGTTTGCTGTACCTATGGTGCAATTGGGGTTGCTAGCTAATGGCTAAGGCCAGGTGACAGGCTTTCCAACAATATAGGTTGAGTGGGGTTGGTAGTGGGTAAGAATGGGAGCAAAAGGTTCGCAACAATTACCATGAGTGGGATAACCTCTTTGCCTTTGTGGCAAGAATTTAGAGACCCTGTGACACATCCAGATATATATGGTACATGCTGGCTGGTGCCAACATGTCCTAGACAGTTGGGACTGTCAACTGCTAAGGTCAGATGGCCAAACCCGGTTATGCTAGGTGTTCTAGCAACTATGGGATATCAGTTGCATGATTTTGGCTACTAGCTGGGGTTGTTTGTGTTACCAAGCCATAGAGGAATATTGTGGTAATCCATAGGATGCTCATGGCCTGTTTTCCTTGTTCTTATTGAGTAAAGAAAAGGTTGGGGGAGACCCTGCAAATGCTTGTGGGTGTTGGATGCTTGTGTATTGTTAATTGTGATTACGCTTGTGTTGTGTGCATTTAATGTGTGCTTTGCATCAATTATTGTGTGCAAGTGTGATGGATGACTAAGGAAGGCTTCTTTAGGCCTTATAAGAGAGGAAATTTTAGCCTCGAAATTAGCCATGCAACATTACGTTTGCAGTTGTTATTGAAATATAAATAAAATCATTCTATATGGTTCATATATATATATATATATATATATATGAAGAAGGCTCGATTAAGCCTAGCCGTTCAGTATGATAAGAATAGCAACTGAAGTGGTATATTTTCTTTAGATAGAATCCTCTACTCTTAATATTAAAAAATAAAGTCTTATACTTAATGTAACATCCCGTTTTAAGAAAATACTACAAAGTTTCAAAGTTTGACCAAGTTTGACCATGAGTGGGACCATAGTTGACTTTTTGTGTGGATATGCTTTGGCTTTGACAGTGGTGCCGTTGAGTAGAACTAATCGATATGAGTCCGTAGACTGGTAGTATGCTTGATTCGGGGATTAGACCGTGAAGTTATGGTTAAAATAATGTGAGGGGCATTTTGGTAATTTTGCAAGGCTGATATTAAAGGAATGGGAAATGGCTAAATTGCCCCTACTTGAATTTCTTAAATTTTCCAGAAGGTTCTGGAAAGACGCCTTTTTACCCCCTCCCCCCCCCCCCGACGGTCTCCCTCACGCAGCCTCCACCGCACCCCCATTTTTTCGCCGGCAACAACCATCTTTCGGTGATACCGGGCTGAAAATTACCCAAAAATTGGAGCCGGCAGCCTCCTCTACCTACCCACGCCAGTGACAGCTTGTGGAGCAGCCTAGATCGCCGGAGAACACGATAAATCCGAACAGCTCTCTTGTTGTGATCGCCGGGCTCCAGTGAAAAATCAACCAACCCACCACTCGAGAATCGAAGCCGGCCATCTCCTCTACCCAGCCAGGCCGGCGAGTGCCCATGGAACCCCGTGAGTCGCCTGGAAGCTTAAAGAAACTGGCGAACCCGTTTCTCTTCTGGTTGCCGGATTTCGGTGGTTTCCGGTTGCGGGGTTGGTCCTTTCCCCCTATTTTGGGCCCCCTGAACCCAAATCCACCATCATTTCTCCCCAAATCCTCCTCAGTTGAGCGGTGTGACAGATTGGGGTTCGGCCGTGACTTTCTGGCCATCACCTGCAGTGGTTGGGCAAGGTAATTTTAGTATTGCTTCCTACACTCCTCAAGCTTCATTTTGATATATAATTTGCATATTATAATTGAGTATTTGAAATTTACTTATTTTTGAGCTATGTGGGAGATAACTTTTAAAATGGGAATTGTTTAGTTATTTTATGATTAATATATAAAGCTTGAATTTAGGTTGAAGGATTATCATGAGTTGAGAACAATTATGAATTGTGGGTTGCAATGGTCTATGAGGATTGTAATGACTATAAATAATTATGTATATATGTGAGTATGTGTATATATATATATACATTGAATGTGTATAGTTTTGTAATGGTTGTTTGTTTAAAGAGTGGGATGAATTTGAGCACCTCTGATGCTTGTTCGTGTGAATGTATTATGATTGTGACATATATATATATAAATGTATATGTATATACATTGAAGGGTGGATTTGATGTTTCAATGACGAGTGGATGAATTGTGACTGGTAGATTAATTTAGTTGATGGTTTGTGGTATAAATATGTATGTATTATGTTTTGGTGGTTTTCTGTTGAGTTTAAGATTGATTAATGATTGTTGATGTGCTATTTTATTAAATGGAATTTCAAAGATTATATGTATATGATTGTTGTTGGTGAGATGGAAATTGTGGAAATTGTGGGATGCATAATGGAGATGTTGTACAGTGATGGGGATGATGATGGATATGATGTTGGAGAGGGTACCCTCGGCCATATTAAAGCCTTTTAAACGTCACTATTCTTAGAGACCAAGGATCATGGTGACTGAACCCCATTCCAGCCACGATGCGTTTGGGAGAAGGATCGTGATGATGGTTGTGATACCATGGTTACACAATACCCCATTCCAGCCACGATGCGTTGGGGAGAAAGATCGTGATGATGGTTGTGATACCATGGTTACCCAATACCCCATTCCGGCCACGATGCGTTGGGGAAAAGGATCATGATGATTGGTTACCCTTTCTTGTGATGTTAAATTGTTAATGAATAATGTATGATATATACATTATATTGTTAATTACTCTAGAATAAATACATGCATATTCATACACGTGTTGAAATAGATATTTTATTTATGGATGTAAAGTAAATGTTGTGAATGTGATCATTTTCGTGGAAATTTATAAATGCATGATATACATGGTTGATGATTGCTTGGCGATGGGATATGCCGCCAAGTAGGGGTGTTGTTTAATTGGGCGATGATTTATGCCGACAGATTGTTTGCTTGGGCTATGGATTATGCCGCCAAGCTATGAGTATTATTCTGTTAAATTTATTTGAAAAGCTTTGATGAATTAAAAGTGATTAAAATATGATAAGTAAGGAATGTGTGATGAATATTTTGATATTTATGTCTTTTACTTCGGTTAAGCTTCTTGTTAATTATTAGAGTTTATTTTGGATTATTGATTTGGTTGAAAGTGGTTTAGAATATAAGTTTGTCAAGTTGACTTCTAAATAGCAATTGTATCAGATGTGTCATAATTGGTCTAAATGTGCTTTAAGAACTACAGGTAGCTTGATCCTTATTAATAAGAGTATGTAGGCAGCTCAGTTTATTTTTAGACTGAATCCAGCTACGGAAAAATGTAATTGATATATTTTATTTGAATGTTGAATTTAGTCTTTGTGATGTGATTACTGTGTGGAATGTTTGCTGGTAGATTGGATAAGGTTTAGGAATGTTTTTTCTTGCAGTATTGTAATTTATGTATTTGGGTAACGTCAGAAAAACAAACGAAATGCTGCTGAAATTTTTAATAAAATTTCTGGCAGTAGAGAAAATTTTCACATCTGCTAGATTTTTGTTATTTTAATATTGGTTTAGTAGAGATAAATGACTGCTTATTTGCTTAATAGAAATATTAAGTCATGCAGGCAGAATCTTGGTGGTTTGGGTCCTGTCACTTAATATATATCTTCACAAATTTTTGTCACTACCAAATCTTATAACCACTTTTAAAAAAATAAAATTATTTTTAAAAATTACTAGTGTATCCTTTTTTTTTTTTTTATAGGAAGTATATTTCTCCGAAATCTATNGAAGCAATCGAATTTTGTAGTGAGTATCAAAAAGGCGTGCATGCAATCGGGAACCCACCTGGCCACCATGAAATACAATGTGTGAAAGATGATACTGGTGATCCTTTGAAGGGTGGTAATTTATTGGGTATTACTCGTGACCTATGGGAGCAAGTACAACCTTACTTCAAGTAAATTTAATGCTCTATATAAGTTGTTGAATATTATATTGAATATTTGTTTACTATAGTCATTAACTTTTGTTGTCTTTAGGAAACATATGGAGAGTTTGAAGTGTGATATTCGTAACAAAACAAGAAAAGCAAAGTGGTTTCAAAACGAGCAAAATCGCACTTTCATTTATTGGTTCCGAGATGAAGTAAGTTTAACATTAATTAATTTTAATGGTTCCGAGATGAAGTAACATTTCATTTTACTAATAGTGCGTATGGTGTTTTTGCAGATTCAGAAAAAATTGAGTGAACCAGATAATTTAACATTAATTAATTTTAATGGTTCCGAGATGAAGTAACATTACATTTACTAATAGTGCGTGTGGTGTTTTTGCAGATTCAGAAAGAATTGAGTGAACCAGATAATTGTGTGTCACATACATTGAGATGGATTGCACTGGGACCATGTTTTGAAGTAATGAGCTATTCGGGCTACGACATTAACAGAATCCGATACCATACAATTGAAAGAGACAACAAGCTTTTTACACAGAATAGTTGCGTGAGCTTGGTTGCTGGATCGATGCAGTATTCAAGTTCGAAAGACGAAAATCCAAAATTCACCAATTTGTCATTTTATGAATTAGTGGTCCAAATATGGGATGTAGATTACATTAAATTTCGAATTCCGGTATTCAAATGTGATTGGACTGACATCAATCATGGTGTTAAGACAGATGATTGTGGATTTACATGTGTCAACTTCAACAAACTTGGTCACAAATCTGATCGATTTATTTTGGCTTCGCAAGCAACACAAGTATTTTATGTGGAGGATCTTTGTGATTCACAATGGTCAGTGGTATTAAGTACTCCTCATTACACACATACCAAATCTTCTGAAGGGGATATATTTGGAGACATTGATTTGATTCACACTCCATTTGCTACGCAAATACCGAATGATGAGATCGCTCTTGATGTTGAGGACTGTGACGAAGCCTGTGTTCGTAACGATTGTAATGGAATATGGATTAAAAATAAAATATAATATTGATTGTGTTTAATTAATTTTTTCCCTTTTATTATATCAAGTATGTCCAATTTAAATTTAAAGTGTTTTCAATGTACAAATTAAATTAATGGTAAATATATTAATTACGAATTTGTTGATTAAATTAATGGTATTTATATTAAAATAGTTTAATTATATTAAACAAGATACATTTAAATTTTAAAAAAAAATTTAGGTGTTAATTAGTAAGTTTATAAATATCCAACTTATATTAAAATAATTTAATTATATTAAAATAGTTTAATTATATTAAACAAGATACATTTAAATTTTATAAATAATTTAGGTGTTAATTAGTAAGTTTATAAATATTTTAACTTATATTAAAATAATGTAATTATATTAAAATAGTTTAATTATATTAAACAAGATACATTTAAATTTTAAAAAAAAATTTAGGTGTTAATTAGTAAGTTTATAAATATTTAACTTATATTAAAATAATTTAATTATATTAAAATAGTTTAATTATATTAAAAAGATACATTTAAATTTTATATATTTTAATTTTCAATAAAAATGATATCTATGCGCCTAAATTGGCACCTGGATACACGCCTGGCACGCTCTGGATCGAGCTTGGTTCTTATTTTTTTTAAAAAAAAAATTTTAGTTTAAACGGCACCGTTTAATAGTACTATTGACGACGGTTCCTAGCTAGGAACCGTCGTCTATACATTAAAGACGACGGTTTATAGCTAGGAACCGTCATCAATAACTAAAACGATGCCATTTTTGCCCCGTGTTTTCTTCCTTACATGGCCTTCTCTTCCATTTTTCCCCAATTCTCCAGAAACCCTACACCCGAAGCTGTTGCCGCCGCTGCCTTTTCTCCGCCGCTTGCTTCATTTCAACAGGAATCTACAGCATATTCAACAGTAGGTAAGTAATGCTCTATATTTTTTATGTTTTGCATCTTCAAATCGAATTTTTTTTTTACAGTTTGCTTCATTTCAAGCCCGAAAATGTGTTTGCTTCATTTCAAACCGGAAAATGTGTTTTTGTAAATTTTTATCCCGAATATGTGTTGAAATGTTGATTTTTATATTGTGCCCGTGAATTTATTTTGTATATAATTTTGAAATGTTGATTTTTATATTATGCCCGTGAATTTGTTGATTTTGTATATAATGTTGAAATGTTGAAATGTTGATTTTGTATATAATTTTGAAATGTTGATTTTTTATATTATGCCCGTGAATTTGTTGATTTTGTATATAATGTTGAAATGTTGAAATGTTGATTTTGTATATAATGTTAATGTTGATGTATGAATATATTGTATGAATAAAGATGGATGAATATATTGTATATTGGATAATGAATATATATATATATATTGAAATTATATTGACGATGGTTTCTTTAGAATATATTCACAACGGGCTTAAAAAATTAAAAACGACGGTTTTAAAGACGACGGTTTTGTATATAGATATGTTACGGTTTTATATTATATAATATGTTATTAGTTGGTTTATAAGTTGTTTATAATTTGTTACGGTTTTATATTATATAATATGTTATAATGTTGGTTTGTTAATATGTTATTAGTTCGTTTATAAATTGTTTATAATGTTGTTAATAATTGTTTGATAATGTTGATATATTTTTTTGTAGATATGGATCTAAATCAAGATCCCACTAATCCTAATGATCAAGACTCTTCCTCAAGTAGGAAGCAAAAGAAAGGGAGAGGACCGTTGAAATTAGAAAAAATTCGTAGACAAGTTGCTAGTGGCGAACTTAGGGAAGTAATATACAATGAGCATGGGGTCGGAGTGAATAAAGCCAATCAATCTCTAGCTAATTATGAAGGTGGTTACACTCGATCTCAAATACCGATCACCTACAAGAGTTGGAACGATGTTTCAACAAATTTGAAAAATACATTATAGGAGATAATAAAGGTAATAATACAACCAATTTAATTTTAATTAAATTTTTTGGTTAATTAATTGTGTGATTTTATTATTATTGTGCTAATAATACCTTAATTTTTTATGTAGAACTCTTGTAACAAGGAGGAATTATTGAAACAAAAAACTTTGAAGGATTGTGCAGAAAAATAGAGAAAATGGAAGAGTTTTATGTACACAAATTTTGTACACCCGCACCTAGAATTAGGGGACATGAAAGCTTTCGATGTAGTCCCCAAAAAATATAAAGAATATATTACACAAGACCAGTGGGATGAATTTGTATATCAACGTTTAACACCTAAGTGGGCGGTAAGTATTAATTAATTCAATTTGTTACATTTTTTTAACTAAACTACAATTAACATGTTATGTAATTAATATTCATTTTTAATCTTTTAGGAATTTCATAAGCAACGCTCAGAATTAAGAAAAAGAAATCGGTACAATCATCGACTATCCTGTATTGGATTTGCACGGGCAGAGTACAACGAGGTGAGTGGAAAATTTTATTAAACTGTTTTAATTTAATTTCGTGATTTTAGTGTTTTTAGATATTTAATTTAATTATATTAATTTAATTTAAAAAAATTAGCAATTTTTAGTTTAGTAATTTTAAGTTAATTGAAATTATATTGTTTTAATTTAATTTAAAGAATTAGTAATTTTTAGATATTTAAATTAAATTGTTTTAATTTATATTAAAAAATTTAATTAAATTTTGAAAATATAGTAATTTTTTATAAATGTAATTAAACTGTTTTAATTTAATTTAATAAAATTAGTAATTTTGAATACTTTGAAATTATACTGTTTTAATTTAATTTAGCATTTATATTTTGTAAACATGTAGAAGCTGAGATTGGGCACAGATGAACCGTTTTCCTAAGATGCTCTATGAAAGTTGGGCTACGCGAATAAGGAGAGAAATTTTATTACACCAGAAGCTGCTGCAGTTGCAGAACAGATGGTATTAAATTTATTTTCTGATTTGCATATTTTATTTAAATTAAGTAACTAAGAAATTTTAGCACTGATATTTTAATATTTTATAAATTTGACAGGGATGCTTTACGGGAGAGAGTAGCTGCTGGGGAAGTCAACATTGACTTGGATTCGCCCAACGATATATTGACCCAAGAGTTGGGTACTCTCGAGCACCAGGGCCGAGTTAGGGCGAAGGGTAAATTGGTGACTCCTACTGAGTATTGGCACACTCCTCGACATAGAACCCAACCAACAAAAGAGAGAGACAATGCAAAGGATGAGCGCATCAGACAACTATCTGAGGTCATTCGCGACCTCCAAGAGAGTAATACGCTGTTGTCTGCACAGCTCACCAAGACACAGGATGACTTTATGGCAAACCCAGGACATATGGAGTTCATGACAGATCAATATATGAACAATACCTGGGTTGCCACTAATATTCCTGAGGAAGCGCACCATTTTAGTACTATGCCAGCACCAGTACATCTTAGTACTCCTCCAGCTCCAGTATATCCCATGACACCTAAGGAGTTAAATTTTTTGTAAGATTGTTGTTTAATATAAATTTAATATATTGATTGTTATTTAATTAAAAATTTAATCAATTTATTTTGCAGGGTCTACAGTGCAAGCTTGTTATATGCACTAGAGATAATATAGTTGCTGCTGGATTGATGTACCCTACGACCGATCCAGACTCTGTTTGCCATGGGATACGATTAGGGGAGCTTAATGTGCGGGTCAATGTTCAGGAGGCTTTGGTCCCTGATGCAGCCCTACCTCTATTATTTTTTGACATTACATTGGTTGGAGAAGCTGTGAAGTCATTTTGTTCATGGCCTAGATTCTTAGTCATTTTACCTGAAGAAGAGGTAAATAATTAAGTTATTAATATTTGTTATTTATAATGTTTTTATTTATTCATTATAATTAAGTTATTAATAATTGTTATTTATAATGTTGTTTTGAAATTTATATATTTGATTAGGTGAAGATATCAGTACGAGCATCAAAAGGCAAGGCAGTTGCTCATTCAGACTTGAATAGTACTCCCCATTCACGTCATTCGCGGGCATCTCCACCGACCAATGAAAGTCAACATCAATTAATCGTCTCTGACCTGCCACCGAAGCTCAGATTAATGAAGATGGTAGCTACCACTGTCTTCAACCAACAATATATGCAGCTTCAATTCAACACGGGGAGGAGTATGATAGGCAATTCTCATCCTGGAGTGCTGACACAAGTGGATATTGACCAATTTTGTCAGATGTATGACTTGG
The DNA here is from genome assembly GCA_003254975.1 of Ochetophila trinervis. NCBI lineage: Eukaryota > Viridiplantae > Streptophyta > Magnoliopsida > Rosales > Rhamnaceae > Ochetophila > Ochetophila trinervis. The sequence goes on along the minus strand of QANX01001845.1, from coordinate 183,775 downwards.
GTGTTGATTGCGTCTTATTCTATATGAAGTAAGCTAAAAATTTATATTTGAAGTTATAATTAATTTATTTTCAATTTTAAATTTTCTTAAAGTGTATTTGACGTGGATCAATTTTTTGCAGGAAGCTGTATCGACATATGATCGGCACTGGAAAAATTTTGTTATATGCTTTTATTGATCCACGTGTGGTGCAGAATGATGGACCTGAAATGTTGACATCCCAAGCTGAGCAATTGGTCAGACGGTGGAAAGAACAGCTCGACTTCAATAGGATATGGTTAATTCCATATCATTGTCGGTACAATTTAATTATTTGTAAAATTATTACTTTCTTAAATATATATAGTATATTATATATTTTTAATATTAACATTTATTTCAGTGCTCATTGGACGTTTAGTGTCGTGGACCCGTACTTGGGGTATATTTGGTTTTTTGATTCTGCCAACACCAAAGCTAATATTGATTTTAAGCGATTAATAAGCAAGTAAGTTAATTTAAAAAATTAGTAAGTTAATTTTAGTGATTAAATTTATTTTTAATAATTTATTTTATTTATAAATTTTTATATATATATATATATGTATATAGAGCTTGGACATTATGGAATGAGCCGAAGAGGCAAAGGTCGAGGAATAAATTAATTAGTTGGCGAGGCGGAAAGGTAAAATTTATTAATTATTTATTTCATTAATGTTTATAAAGTATTAGAAATTATGTATATTAATAAACTAAATATTCTTTTTGTAGGCACCATCGCAACCGACAAGCCATGAGTGTGCATATTATGTATGCATGATGATGAGGGATATAATAAATGTCGATTCATCAACACCGCAGTCTCATTTACATAACACTGTAAGTATAATTTTAGCATAACTGTAAATTTATATATAATATTATGTTTACTAATGCATTAATATTATTTGTTTGATTTTTATGTACAGTTTAAAAATTGTGTTTGGGTGCAAGACTACGTTGATGAATTTAGAGAGGATTGGGCTGAATATTTTACTGAAGAAGTTTCAAATCCTTCAAATTTGTTATCATCTTTTGATTAGTTTAGTTTAATTATTAATTATGTATTTAAATTTTGTAATTGTTAGTATTATATAATTTGTAATTTTATTTTAATTAGAAATGTTTATACTTTTGTATAATTTAATATAATCATTTTATTATTAGTGTTTTTATATTAATTATTATTGTATTGAAAATATATTATTAATTAAAATATTTATATATTCACCAAAAATAAATAAATAAATAAAATATTTATATTAAATAAATATATTTGAATATATAAAAAAGCTGAAATATTTCCAACAAATTTATATAAATTAAAAAATATATATAATTATTTTGGATGACGGTTTATGAACCGTCGTCAATATTTAAACATAGACGACGGTTCCTCTTATGAACCGTCGTCGATATTTAAATATAGACGACGGTTTAAAGTAAAAATCGTCGTCTATATATTGCCGCGTGGTGCCAGCTTGGCCTCGTAGTAACGTTTTAGACGTCGGTTTTTAACCGTCGTCGATATGTTTTGAGTATTGACGACGCCTCGTTAGACGATGGTTTCGTGTCCGTCGTCTAAACACGTAAGATGACGGATTTTCACCGTCGTCTTTGACCCTATTCTGTAGTAGTGTCCAAACAAAAGACCAATCAAAAAGCTCACATCGATGCCTAAGAAGCAAAATATCCAACCTTGTGTTCCATCAGAACCAATTTATTTGGGAAATTTTTCAAATGAACTCTTAAAAAAAAAAATTATGATATAGAAAAAAAATTACATGATATGGATAAAAATTATGTGATATAGAAAAAATTATATTATATGAAAAAAATTACATGGAAAAAATTATATAGAAAAAAAAATTATATAATATAGAAAAAATTAAAATGAAGGAGGATCATGTATTAATTCCCTGTTAAATTTTAAATTTTAAGGAGGTTCACACCCCAGTGGAATCCGTTTGTTTGATTTCCAATCTGCTGAATAATCACCAGCGCAACCGAGTGCCAACCAACCGCCATCCAACCATAATCCATAGCGACTTTCGTTGACCAAAGAAAGGTTTTTGCCTCTGTCACTGGCGGGGCCAATTTTGTACTGGACTCTGTTGCCAAGAAAATGATCTGCCCCGAATGATCTCTCATCACCATAGCCCAATCACACTTGTCACTCCCCACTGCAACATCCACATTAATTAGAAAGAATTCTTCACCATTTTTTAAATTTTACCACCTTAATGTCAACTGAGCCCACCCCTTTAAACAACCTTCTTTTGGTATTAGATTCCACAACAATAAAGTATGTGAATATTATGGCCATTTGATTACCAAAAAAAAGAATATCATACCAGTTATTGAATTAGATATTATTATTTTGTTTTTATTGATAAAAATGGGTCTCACTATTAAATAAAGTTTATAATTTGGCATTGTCATTTTTTAACTCAGGGCAAATACTAAAAACCTCATGCTGATATCCCATTTCGAAAAAGGACATTTATCATTCGAGATGTTTTCGTGTTACTTTCAACATAATTTTATACTTCCGAGGAATGAAAAAAACAAAAGAAAAGAAAAGGCTAGCGGATAGTTTTTTTTTTTTTTTTGACCTTTTTGCCTTTTGCCTTTCCTTGACTAAGGTAGAAGTTATTGGAATCCAAGGCCACCTTAAAAAGATATATCTCAGAACTGCTACAAGAAAAATGTTCAGGAATATTCAGCAAAAAATGTATAACTACAAATAAAACTAATAATATTAAAAGTAAAAAAGTAAAAATTAAGTTCCTCAAAAATGACAATTGGTACCATCCTGCAGCTTAAACTTGTATAATATTATTCAAATTTTATTTTTTGTGTTAATTATTTAGCAAAGGAAAACGTCTCCCTAAATTGGGGGCTGAAGAGAACAAAATGGCCGCTGGTAAGGAAGAAGGCAAGCCTTGGTATGGCCAAAAACCAGAAGCTACCTAACTGAAACTGCCCTGCACTTTGATTTCCCATTAGCTCTTTAATATATGCATGCCTTCAGTTACACAGCCGCAAAATGCTTACTTGATTGCTTAGTCCAAAGCTTCTTTTTGTATATATTTAAATTAATAGCATTTACCAATGATATATATGTGAATTAATCAGTTGCTTTCTTTAGTTCATTTTATTAATCAGAGGAAATATATAGTCGTGTTTTATATAAACCACCCACAAAAGTGAAAGTAAAATAAAATGAATTGGAAGGACAAGGTTTTGGCTGTTGCAGGCACTGTTGCAGCTGTGGAGGAGTTGAAGGACAAGAAATTATGCACATGGAATTCTTGCTTGCGCTCCTCCTTGCACACCCAACATGTATCTGGTAATGTTGAGTGCTCGAAATTGTCTCCGAAAATGGGAAGCTGCTCCTCTTCTTCTTCTTCTTCTTCAAATAAGGTGGAGTCAAAGAAGATGAGCAATCAGGAGAGTCTGAAGCAACCAGAAGAATCGCTTAGAATGATAATGTATTTGAGTTGTTGGGGACCCAACTGAGCTGGAAAGATGTCCTTCCCTCCTGTTTGGAAAATTTAAAAAAAAAAAAATTATTCACAAGTGAGAGATGGAGGGAAATCAACTTTGCATTCTGTCAATTCAGCAAAAAAAAAAAAATACAACTTTGTATTCTCTCTTAATCAATAATACCCTCAGTTCATATTATATATATATATATATATATATATATATGTATAGATATGGTCAAATTTAGGTAATCAAACACTTAATATACCAGCCAGACTCTTTCTCTTACTTTAAAATGTCAAAATTTTAAAGATTAAAGAATTAAGAAATAATGCAACCATTCCAAAACGGTTCTCCAATAGGTTCTAGAGATTACTTACCAAAAAAAATAGGTTCTAGAGATTAACACAACAAAAAAGTTGTGTCAATTTTTACCCTGTTTCTAAACAACACAAATGGCGCCTGGAATTTCCCATTAAAGAATCAGACAGAAATTTTCAACTTGTCAGTGATCAAAGGCTCCCCTTTCAGATTTTGGTGGTAAAATCATATTAATTACTCACCTTGACATGAACAATACCAAATATATAATATGACCAAAATCAGAGTTTTGATTTCCATCGATAATTTTCCTGTCTTTTATTATATCCTTTACCCAATAATCCACTGGGATTTAGTACGTACTCTGATACCACGACGATTGATAAACTCTTGACCTTTTCATTTTATCATTAAATTTGCAATATATAGATTAATGCTGGGACTCTAATCTCCAAGCAATAAATCCTTTTTGGACCCATCAAGTAATAGGTGCAAATTTTTCCTATTTCCTCACTCCTCTCATGGATGGGATCCACAAATATATATTCCAAATGAATCAGAAGGGAGTAGGGTAGATTTTTAAAAGTTAACAGAGCATGTCAAAAAGATTTTGGGGAACAGAAAGTGACTTTACGCCAAAAGGGGTGCTTGATTATACTCTAGCAAGTGAAAAATTGGCCCTCAAATTGAAATATATACATATATATATAATAAGCTCTCTAACAAAAAAGAAAATTTTTTTTTTATTTTTTTTATTTTGTTTTGAATTTTATAGCATAAAAAACTGTTGATTTAAAAAAATACAAAATAAAAAAGAAATGCCATACAAAATACAATAATAGAGTATACTATTGTTTTTTAGTTATTTTTTGTTTTTTCTTTGATAAATTTTAAAATTTATAGTATTTAGAGTATTTGATAAAAAATTAAAAAATAGAAGCTTATCTTTGGCATTATAGGCTCTTTAAAGTGAATTTTATATCAAAATTATATATATATACACACGCACATACAGAGAAAGAGGGTAGGATCAAATTATTGCAGAGCAACAATGAGTTAGATGGAAAATATTTGATGCCTTTAACAAGAGGGCCACATGGGTGCATCAGTGGCCATTCCTGTGTCCTTATCTTTAATGGCACCACAGCAACATGTTATAGTGTTCTAACATCATAGCATATTATGGCCTTATGCATGCTCTTTAACCCCTTTACCTATTCTTTTTAAGCATAAAAAGCAGAATCTCATCAATAATAAAAAGGAACAGTGAAAAATAAGAAGAGTAAAGAATGTACAATCTTGTAGAAAGTGATTTAACCAAGCTTGCTACATTTTTTTTTTCTTTTAAGTTCTTTCTGTTATATGTGTCATTTTTTATATATTTTGTTTGATATTGGAAACGTGGGACCTTAGATAGTCAATATATTTTTTTAAATTTTAACAGGGAGATCTTTTAATATGATCTATAAATGTGTAATATTAATCTATAAATAAGTAATATTGATCTATAAATTAATAATATGCAATATTAATTTATAAATGATTAACTTATAAATAAAAATTAACTATTAAATTATTTTTCCAAAAAATAAAGGGTTTCAATCCTCTCGTTTAAAAACTAGTCGCACGAAAAAAAACAGTAATTTGACATGCTTTCAACTTGTTTTTGTTTTTTCTTATGAATATACATTAATTTTTTTTTAATGAAATTCATGTAGAATTTCATTTTATACTAGATATCCAAAACCCAAAAAGAAAATTTTGGATGTCAGTTTTACAAAATTAAGAAAAGTACTCTTGTTTGGAATGGTCGGGTTCAAAATTTTTTTGTTTGAAATTTAATTATAAATAATAATATTAATTATAAATAAATATTATTTTATTATTAATGAATAATAATGATTCGTAACGAAATAATAAGGTAAAATTTAAAACATAGTAATATTTATCTATACATAAAATAATATTATCATAACTGTAATATTTTTTAAACTTTTACAGTAAAATTCAGTTGAGCTGTAGAATTTTCCAAATTACAACTTACAGAGGTATCGAAAAGGTTGTATGTTTGGGGGAGATCATAGATGGAATGGAAGAGCCAACTGTAAAACCCGGGAATCCAAAATACACAATCGGACCTGAGGGAGACAGTTTCAATACAGCAAAATACCACAGCTTTGAGATCCGGGCAGTCCTGCCAAGTCAAGTTTAATTCAGCCCAAAAAGTTCAAACTTCAACCTCCAATGCTAGCAGCAGAGAGTAAAAGTAACCACCGCCATTCCAGACAATCTAAAAAAGTTAGAGAGGAAAACAAAATATAATGTGAAAGGTCACATTCAACCACATTTGGCATATGCAACGATAAAGAGCTTTCACAAACAGAGAGACACACACTCGCACCCCTTCAAAAAGAGTTTCAGATAGAAATCAAAATATCTATCTTTTAGGCACAAACAAAATCTGCCTTTTTTTGTTTGGTTGGTTCCGTCGAGACCCATTTCCCGGCGGCGACAGTGAAGAGATTTTTGTGTTTGTTTGTTTTTTTTTTTGCCTTGGTGGGTTGTTGTTATCTGGTGGAGAAATAATGGCCGTTGATGATGAGAAATCTGGGTCTGATGGGAAAGGTTGGAGTCTTTGCAGAATGCCATTTTGGCAGTCAAGAAATGCTTCATCATCATCTTCTTCTTCTTTAACTTGTATGCACAATGCTCTCCATCTGAATCATCAGAATCATCAACCTGTGGAGCATACGAGCCTTCAGTCTTCTAGTTCCGTATCCTCTGTCGCTAAGTCTCTGCTACCAACTAGGAGGAGGCTCCGTCTCGATCCTCCAAACAAGCTTTTCTTTCCATGTAAATAAGCTTTATCTGGGTTCTTCTCGTTCACTAAGCTTCTTTTTCCTAGCTTTATAACTCTGCTGTGTGGATTTGATTCTGGATAATCTGATTTTTCTTTCCTTTAATGGACTAGGTGATCTAATTGACCAAGAATGTCTTTTTTGTTTTTTTTTTTCTGTACCAAACTTTATCTTTGGAGCTTAAGGAAATTAGGAATCCAAAAGACCTTTTTTTTTTTTTTTTTTCGTTTGGTTTATTTTGTTTAATTTTGATTGCACGGGATGTCCAATTTCGAAATCAAAGTGGTCTAATTTTTTTTGAATAATTATCCCTGGTTCTTCGTCCTTTAGTCCCTGGAACTAATATTTTACTTTCTTTGGTTTGCTTGTGTTGGTTAATGTTTCATTAATTAAGTTGTTCCGGCTGTTTGCTGTAGATCTGATTGCCTTGTGATGCATTTTTCTGGTTTCGTATCGCTAATAAGAGATTTCTTCAATTAGTTTCTGGAAATAATTTATTTATGTATTTATTTTTTTCGGTCTGTTTTCTTTTCATATCAGGTTAGATTTGGTGGTTTTGCATTTACTAATGCTAATTTGGTCTTCACTCAGTCTCTATGACTGAATAGTGACTATCATTTGGTTTGGTTTGGATGTGCTAGGTTGGTTTTATTTTCTCACCAAACCAGATCTTCTTCATTGAGTCTTTAGAATATTGATTTCTTCATAATTTCATTTCCTTTTTTTCTTTTCCCGGGTTATGAAGCTTTTTCATCCATGTTTGAAACTGCATAATTATCATTTAATTCTAAAAAAGGAATACTATCAACTGAATGGGTGAATCGGAGTTTTGCATTTGTCATTTTGTTCATTTCTGCTTTATTTTAGAAGGATTTCATTTTAAAGTATTTGGTAATTATTAGAATTACCTAAGATATTTGGTTATCATTAGGAGCAGTAATGTTGGTGAAGTTTCTTTTCTGATTATTCATTGCAAGCTAGAATTGTTTTTATCCTCATTGCCTGATTTATTTTCAATCTCTGTTTCATCTGAAGATGAACCAGGCAAGCAGGTTAGGAGTGCCATTGGGATTAAAAACATTTCCAAGTCTCATGTAGCTTTCAAGGTATGGAAAGAACTGGTCTATTTCATGTGAAGATAACCTGATTTGTTCATTTTTATGTCTGGCCTGTTTTTCATGTTGCTTTTGTATATATATTCACCTGTTAGACGATACTCTGAAGAACTTCCATGTTATAACTACCTAGATTTGGGAAGTTAAAAGAAAAGTTCATACAGTTAAACATTTTATAACTGGTATTTGTTTTGTCTGAATATTGGATGACTAGTTTTCTCATGTTATGAACATCTAGGATGAGAGTAATATGACATGTTTGATAAAAATCTGGAAAGACTGGCTTTCATGTTGTGAAAAATGATGCAGTCCATCAACTTTTTCCTATTATATATTTGATATATCCTATTTTCTATGTTACTGCGCAACAGAATTATCTAACTAGTTAAATGTCCACTGTGTTAGTTCCAAACAACTGCACCAAAGAGTTGCTACATGCGTCCTCCTGGGGGTATACTTGCTCCTGGTGAGAGTCTTGTTGCAACTGGTAAGTTCATTCTTCTTGACCTTTCCTTTTCTTTTATTTGGTGTCTCAATCCTCCCCTTTCCCCTTCCCTCCCATGCCTCATTTTCAGTTAATATGCTATAATCAATGATTTGCCTTGAGTGGGTTTGATTTCTGCAATTGTAACTTGAGTTTGCAGTATTCAAGTTCGTGGAACCTCCAGAGAGCAATGAAAAACCATTAGATCAGAAGAGCAAGGTCAAGTTCAAGATCATGAGTTTGAAAGTGAAAGGCGAAATGGACTATGTTCCGGAACTGGTAAGTTTTTCAGGTCTTTTTAATATGAATTGTACATTTGGTTTAATATATTGCTTTATCATATTTGTTGAATTATGTTTTCTATCGTTATTGATATCTGTTATGGGATAACTGACTTTTAATTTTTTAAGTTCATTGAGTTATAAATTTCCTGAAATTTATGATGTGTAGAGACTTGAAATATGTGGATTTAGGTCATTTTCTCTGCAACATTATCCAGATGAGAGTCTCTCTACATAGAGTTAGGACTTCTGACTACATATGATTAGCCAAGCTCTCTATTCTCCTAAGTTAGAAGTCCTAAATCTATATTGTCCATAACTTTCTTAACCATATCTAACTGTTTATTGTTAGATATAATATGGGTCAAACTATTTGTGTACTCATTTCTTTGAATCATTGTATAGTGGCAATAACATTTGTATTATACCATGTCTTCAATGGGGCATGTAGTGTAGAAGTTTCTTGTTTGTACAATTATTTGAAATCATCAGTTGCATGCTCGTGAGACATAGAGACCTTTTACCATGTGGTTTCAATGTTTTTCTTCACTTACTCTTTCTCCTTACCTGCATAATTTACATGGTAAATGTCTTGAGTTAGTACAAATTTATTTGAAAATATCAATACTTGCAACATCACTAGGCCGATGGGATCACATCCAACCAACATGTATGTTAGGTATTCATCCTAAGTGGCTGTTCTATGTAGAGATTTCATTTAGTTGACATTTGCGTGCATGGTTAGACAAGTTTTATGCTGTGAGAAAATGAAGATTGTCTTTATATATCTGATGTATTATAATCTTATGCAGTTTGATGAGCAAAAGGACGATGTGGCAGTTGAGCAAATTTTGCGAGTTATTTTCCTAGACCCTGAACGCCCAAGCCCTGTAAGATGGATAAACAAATCATGTTTTCTTGTTTCACTGCACTCACTATGTACTTTTCTATGCTTTCATAATTCTGACACTTTTAAGTAATTTTTCAATGTTTGTATATTGTCAAGACACTTGAAAAACTTAAGCGGCAGTTGGCTGAATCTGAGGCTGCAGTTGAGGCACGTAAGAAACCTCCTGAAGATACAGGTCCCCGAATTGTGGGAGAAGGACTTGTCATAGATGAATGGGTGATGCATTGAACATCTTATGTTTCTTCCTTTATCATCGAGTTTCTGTAGATTTCTCCCTAATGCATATTCTAACATCTGGTATGTGCACTCCTATGCAGAAAGAGCGAAGGGAAAGATATCTGGCGCGGCAACAAGTTGAAGGAGTTGATTCTGTTTGAAGTGATGTTTTCTCTTATTTGGAGCTCTTCGTTTACTCGAGTGGAGGTTTCCATCTGTGATGTTTAAATTCTTTTCCTTTTGATGTCCAAGAGATGGTTGAAGCAAACAAATAGGCTGACAAAAGGTAAAGTCAAAAAGTGGAAGCATGTTTTTTGGTTGTAGGTAGATCCAAGGAAAATTTTATTTGATTGAAGGCTTGTGGTTATGGACTCACACCTTATTACTTGTAGATAGCAGGAATTGAATTGGAAATGATAATGTTAATTTTTGGGAGCAATGTTATATATAAACATGATGATGCTGGCCTTTGTTGGTGGTTTTTCTCCTATAACTATAGTTTGCATCATCCTTTGTCACAAAAGCCTATGAATTCCATTTTTCTTTTAAAAACTTAAGGAACGTTCAACTCAGTTATGGGTTGCTTTTCTCACACAGGATACGAAAGTTCACAATCAAAAACTATTCTGCAACATTCCCAACCTATCAGATGTAAAACTTTTTACTGGTATTTGGTCTGCAAAAAGCTCCAGAAATAGTCAGCATGTTATCTAAAATATCAGCTTTCTTTCTTCAAGGTTTTTGAAACTCGTTTATTTAATCCAGTATAGATTTTTGAGAAAAGGTTGAGGATGCCAGTCATTAACGGATGTCTCAGTAAAAATTTAAGTGAAGTTGCAAAATATCCAAAAATGATATATGTTTGATTTAAGACATATTAGTAGAGTTTGACAGCTTGATAGTGGGGGCAAAAATGTCCAGAGCAGCTCAGCTAGGAGATTGGATGGCTAGAAGGAAGATATATAATCTTGTTCCAACTTTTTTTTTTAGTAGTGGAGTTTATTTTTTTTTTTTGGTGAATAAAAATGACCTATCCATAGCGAGGTTATGGGCCCAAGAGGGATCTAGCGACAGGGTCAAACCAGGCGTCTTTGCAACCTCATGGGAGTTCGCTACTGGCGGCCCGTATCGCTGGAACCTCTCACCTCCTCGTGCGGTAGCAGAGGAGGGGAACACATGAGTCATGTGGAGCTACCAAGACTCGAACCTGCAACTCCTGCAAGCAAGTGTGATGAGTGAGCTGATTCCTACCACATGGGTTACACCCTCATGTGGAGTGTTGATTTGAGATTTTGAGATCTGGATATGGTTCAGATTTTGTTGGTACACTTGCTACGTTAAAATCAGCATGTTAAAAGATCATATCTATTTGTTAATTGAACATTATAGAGTCTATGTTGGACATTCCACGGAAATGATATTATAAATTATATCTTGTTGCCACTTGTGAAAAATAGTCTAAAATATTTTGTAACTAGCATGTTGTTTAGCTTTTAAGAAATTATTTTACAATTTTCTTTTTTGTAATATGACCTTATTGTATGAAATGCCCTAAAATGTCTTCAAACCAAGCACTGAATGAATTGATTTATTTCTATTAAACATTCTAAACCATGACCTACCATATTTAAATTATAGTAAAGATTTGGTTTAAGGATTTAAAAATATGGGTAATCATCATGTGGAGAATAAAGGGTAAGATCTTATCTGTTTAAACTATTATATTAATGATTTGGGATTAGAAGCCAATCAGTAGGTGCTAACTTTCAATGCATAAGGAAATTCTACAATTGGATTTTACAATAAAATTCTAAAAAAAATTATTCTATTATGAAAAATTATTACTCCCTTCACAGATCTTACAATGTTACTCCACTATAAACTAGTTTTACTCGTACATAACGGAGTAATATTTGTTCATAACATAATAATATTATTTATAATAAAATAAATATTTTTCAAAATTTTATAGTTAAATTCTAAAAAAAATGTTGCACAGGAGTATTTTTCCAACCCATAATGTGTAGATTTTTTTTTTTCTTTTTAAACCAGAAGGATTTGTATTGTATAAAGCCTAATTCAACAATATATGTAATTTTTTTTGTACTTTTTAATGTGGGTAGGCCCACTATAAAAATGGAAATGTACCCAATCTTTTCACAGCCATTGTCATTGGAGGATTTGTTTCTTGGGTCTAAGTTTTACATTATTTGATGAAGCTTATAATCTGTAGCATGCGGCATGCCTTTGTTTTGACAAGGACACTAATTTTTATTTATTTAAGATTCTAGGACACAAAAAATGATGGTTTAAATTATTTATAAATTTGTGTGATAAAATAAAGCTAAAGCATTTATTATCCATATAACTACCCAGAGAGTCGTCAAAAGCAACATCCCTTTTACCAATAAATAAATAAATAAATCAAAAGCAACATGATTGATAGAGACTAATTTTCTTTGCTTTTGGACAAGTTGATTCTCATAATATAATGTGAAATCGTATTTTGGGGCCCATTAGGGAAGATACTGATGAAAGTTGATAGGATAGTGACCCATATACACTAATAATAATTAAAACTAAAGGGGAAGAAAAAGAAAAGAAGAAGAAGATAAATACAATAATTTTTTATAACTAAGATAAATACAATAATATTAGCCATGATAATGAAAGTTGTATATTGGATCCAGCAAAATCATGGTCCTCATTCATTGTATGTATGGCATCAATCATTAGCAAAGTAGGGCCCAATTCGATGTCTAATGCCAAATGCAATCCTTTAAAAGGAAAGGGTTTCTCTAATTTTAAGGAAATTGATTTGTTTTGATCGTGTATGATACATGGTTCTACTCTATCAAAGCCAGAACATAGTTTTTGCTTATGACATAGTTTTTTGCTTATGGTTTTGCCCAATGCCACCTATGTTATGTGAGATTCAAATTAAATTCTTACTCTTCAAACTGAAACAGCTAGCCATTGGGTCGTTTCTGCTCTCTGGTTTATGACTTTAGAGTTTGTCATAATGCCGGACATTCTTTTCTGCCACTGGTTTTTATTTTTCAAATGTCTTGAACTAGAAACTTTTTACAGTAAAACATTTTTTTAAAATTTTAATGGCGAAACTCTTTAACATTGGTTCATAAATAAGTAGTATTAGTTTATAAGTTAGTAACATGTAATATTGATTTATAACTGAGCAACATATTATATAGCTATGGAATAATATTATTTATTATGAACATGTTACTTATTTATGAATCAATATTACTAATTTATGAACTAATTTAAAAGGAATCTCGCTACTTAAACTTCAACAAGAGAGATTGCATTGAATAATTTTACCTTAAACTATGCACTTAAATTGTAGTTGGAATGCTTAGGGTATGTATTAAGGATTAAAATATTGATAATTTCCATGATATCTCTACCAAATTTTATTTTTTTCAATTAATCTATATGAAATTTTGGTTAAAAAAAATAAAAAGATAAACTTTTATAGTTTCCATTGAAATTGTTGATATTCGCTGAAATTTTCCATTCATATATTCATATTAATTCTTTCACATTTTGGATAAAATTTCCATGATATCTATCAAAATTTTTTAAAATTCTACCAAAATTTTCACATAAATTTTAGACATATCTATTCAAATTAAATTTTTTAATTTTAATTTCATTTCTGAAAGTTCTACCAAAATTTTCACATAAATTTTAAATTTAATTTTAGAAATGTTATTGATGTTTAGTTAAATTTAAAAGATAAAATATAATATTTCAAGTATTAAAGATATAGAATACATGTATCCTATTACTTTTAGATTTCAATGATATAATGATATATTTAATATTTTTACAAATAGCCAAATTGGAATTCGCGAGTAAATGAAAAACTGAAATTGTGCATCACTCCATATCACATATCAAATGAAATTAAGTAAATTATACAATAGAAAATAATTGCTAGATCCATACAGTTGGCATAATAATATTACATGCAAAATTATTAAAGGAGTACATCTTTTAATCATTACTTTTCACATTACACATTTAGAAATAAAAATGAAGAAGATAGCAATAGTTTTTAACCATGAAAGAACTCTATTTGGTATTGAGATGATATCATAAATCATAATGTAATTGTAATAGTTGTATTATAAATTTTAATTAATAAATAATTTTATCATTGAGATGATATTCATAATTCATAATGTAATTATAATAGTTGTATTATAAATTTTATTTGATAAATAATTTTACCAAATATGTAATTTTTGAATTTTTTTTTATCAATAATATTATATTTATAGCTGTTAGCGCTTAAGTTCATTAATTAAAATAAATATAATATAATTATATAGTTTCCATAAAAAATTTCATCTTCCCTATAAGTTTCGATCATTATTGTTTTATAAGTTTTTTATCGCTATTCAATAATTTCTAATATTTTCAAAGATATTTCTGCATTTTGAGCCATCATTGTTTCCGTTGGTACAATATTTTGAACATTTTATATTGAATAATTATCGCATCAGGATATTCAGACTTAATAAAGTTAAGATATAGTATAAATAAATCTGTGGAAATTTCTCTAACTGAGTGAGGATATGAATAACATGGAAATCCAAAGAAAATATTCAAATTATCTCATATAAAACTAAAAAATCATTCCATGATGAAAATAATAAACTCAAAAGTGTTTAGATGTTATCTACAAGGTTCTACACTCACAATACCATAAGAAAAAAAAAAAAAAAAAAACATCTACTAGCTGTCAATGGGGTTTTAAGTTTTATTTCTCTCACTTTTTTTCCGAGTGAAAATGAGAGCTTAACACATATTTGCAAAATATTGTTCTAATCCTAAGTCAAAATACCTCAACAATAAATACAAGAAAAATAGTTAAAAGATATAGAAAAACAAGCTTGAATTTATCAAAAAACTATAGTCTAAATTATTGCGTGCCAAGCCACCTAATAATGCAATGAGATCTCTAAGTCACTTATCATTCCTTATTAAGATTTGTTTTTAAGGCTCTAGAATGGACTTAGACTGATTGAGACTAACGGGAATAACAAAACAATGTTTTGAATCATGAAAATTGCCAACATACAAAAATGACTCAAAAATCTCCCCATTTGGCATTATCATGGCAAAAAACTTTGAACGCACAAGACACAAAATTAACACACCATGTTTGGTATGTACAACCCTATCCCAAAATAAAAAAGTGCACCCCAGCACTTAAACCAACACATAATTCCTCATAAATCTAATACTTTTAAACTTCAAGGAAATCTTCAAAAATTGTATTCTTGCACACTTCAAATAATAAACCCGTGAAAAACATTCGGTAGAAATATTAAATAAGCACAGTCACATAAGAATGAAAAAAATAATGATATGGTAATACTCAAATTCAATGAATGAGTGGGTAAACAAAAACAAATACTCAAATTCAATAAATCAATAAGTGACATAAACATTCCCTTCAACCCAATAATGATATGGAAATAAATAAGTGACCTATACATTCCTTTCAACCCAATAATGATATGGAAATAAAATACGACCTACCATGTGTAAAGACAACATAAGAAACAAGAAAAGACACCAACAAACAAAGCATAAAACTCAAAATGTCTCCCCATTTTTGTCAAACAATGACAAGGAAAAAAACAAGCGCAAACAACACACAAGCACCAAAACAATACATGAACATGCAAGGGTCATCAATGCAAGTGACTAGAGACAAGTGAGATTAAACACAAAAATGTAAACACCAATGAAGAGAAGTTTTCAAGGAATTCAAACAAGAATCATAAATTCAAGGTGACTAAAAACACCATGAACATATCAAAAACTCCATGAAGAACATGAACTGCAAAAAATGAATTTCATAACAAATGAAGGTCCAAAAAACATACACATTATGCTAGGACATTGTGAAGGGAAAAAACTATGAGTCTTTAGAAAGATAAAATGCAAATTTTCAATAAAGCTCACTGAGCAAAAAAAAAATTAAAGTATCATCATAATCCTAGAGTTCAAGTTTTTCAAGAATAGCTTTCAAATAAATTATATGAAGCCAAAATTCACATAACCAAAGCCAAAAGAAAATAGTAAAGATATGCATTAAGTGCTAGAATTGCATTGACAAATAACCACATCTCCAAGGATTTTCTTTAACAAAGATAGAGCATAGATAATTTAAAAGAAACAAATATTAAGATATTATCCAATCTTGATAAAAAAGTTAGGAAAAAATTTTTTTTATCTCAAGTAGACTCCCCATCTCTCATATTTTATTTTATTTTCTTTTTCCTTCTTATTATATATATATATTACTTTATTTATTTTTTTGGATTTTTTACACTGAAGATACATGAATTATATCATTTGTGACAAGTGAGTACGTCACCCTTTTTTTTATTGCATTTTAATACTTGAATTTACCAAAGTATATCATTGTTGGTACCTACGCCTTTTTTCACCCAAAAATCACTATTATGCTCACGTGCGGCTCATGTGTGGCTCATTTCCTGGGGCAATGCATCTTTTTTCAACCTCAAACACCCCTAATATTTTATAATTTTCTAATCTTTCAGACTTTCTCTTCTAATCTCTCAATCCCCTAAATCTCTCTTCAATCCTACTCTAATTTGACTCTACTTGATACGAAATTAGTATCTCAATCTAGTTTCAAAACTTCAAGGTTAGGACTAGTCAAAACCTTAGGGTTCCGGAGTGATGGAATATCGAAGGTTTATCGAGACCTATAAATATGAGAAAAATCGATCAATGGCGCCTAATCATGAGGAAGATGATGATGCTCCAACATATCGCAAGTCTTCTAAAACCGTTGCATCTATGTTTTTTTCATTTTTATTTGTACCTTTGAAAGTGTTAGGGATTTGGAAAAACTGATATGTCTTTTAAATGGGATAAACTTTTTGCCTAAAATTTACTGAACATGCTTTTGTAGGGCTTGTAGATGTTTGTTTAAGTATGATTTTAAGTGAGGTAAGGTTTGAAAGGGTATGTGTTTGACTAAAGTTGTTTAATTTGCATTGATGTATGTATGTTGTGATTGGGACTTAACTGTGTTGCTTGAGTTCTTTGGATTGGTGTGGTCCACACTTGAGTTTTTTTATTGTGAAAGTAGAACGTCATGTCCACTTTCTTGTACAAAGTTCATATTTGATGTTGTATGCTTTATGAGATGTCCACTATGTATTTATGTGTTAATATAAAGTGCTTATCCATGTAAAGTGGGCCTAGTAATTATAACATTTATGTCGCATATCCACTGTTTTTTATTATTTTAGTGATATTAAATAGTGTTATTTACTTAGTTTAAGTGTTTAATTAACTGATTGTTGGTGTGTGTTAGGAGTTGTTTTGTCATTGTTTAATTACATGCTTTTTTTTAATTAATAAAATGTTAATTAAATATATGGTTGGTACACATTGTAGCTTGTGGATCAAATATGTTATGTATCAAAGTGCACTATGGTGGTTACTTTGAAGATAGAGAAAAATGTATATGTATAGAGAGGTGGATTACATGGACTATTGTGACCCAGATAGGATATGTTAGTTTGTTGTTAAGAAATTAGGTCAACAATTAGGTTATGGGGTCAAGTGAATGATTTTTAGATATTCTAGAAAGGATTTAGAGAATGATGGGTTCTTGTACATTTTTGGTGATGAAGAGGTGATGTTAATGAGAACACACCTTCATAAGAACAATAGACTAAGTTGTACTTAACTAAATGTGAACATGCAACCCTTTTAAGTGTGTTTGATCTATTAAGAAGGCTTTGGACCACACCCCAGCTCAATCTAAAAAGTGTAATACATGCCTTATGGTTAATCCAATATAAGCCACATAAAAGACCCCACCCCTAGCATTTTAATAACCCATATGTTATTGATAAAACTGATACCCAGCCCTTTTCAATTAGCTAAATACAAGTTAAATCCCCATTATGAGCTACCTAGGATACCTCAACTGCATCCAAATGCTTTTGGAGCCCAATATGATCTTTCCAGTCCACCTCAACTATCAGTCCTTAGCCATGAAGCCCACTATGAGCATCCAATTGCTTCTAAAATTGATGAAACTGATACCCAAATTCCATTTCTTAGATAAACACAACTTGAAGTCCAATATGATTCATCCAGTCCATCTCAACCCTAAGTTCTTAGGCAAACACAACCTAAAGACCAGTATGATTCACCTAGTCCACCTCAAAGCCATTTATTAGCCAAACACAACCTAAAGCGTACTATGAGACACCCAATCTATATGAACCTTATCTAGCAACTTCAGAATTAATCAAAGTGAAATGCAACCACTCTATTTTGACTTTACATATGAATTTGAACCATCTAAGAGTCCAAGATCAGTGTTGAGAGTTGGAATGGCAGTGGGGATGTGCATGGGAATGATGAAATGACATGTAATATGGGTGAGGATAGAGGTAACATTAATGATTCTAATTTTCAGCAATCAAAATATGACTAATAAAATGATGATGTTGCCTGTGACAAAAATTGTTGATCAAAATGTTGAATGGAGTGGGTTAAATATTAATGAGCTAGTCACAGTGGACAATGAAGATATAGATTATGATGATATGGATGATTTGGATAGTCTTAGTAGTTCTAAAAGTGATGATAATGGAATTAGGGTGAATTGCAGGCACTGACCTGAGTTCAATGCAAAAGACTGACATGACAGATCCTTAATTTAAACTAGGGATGTTGTTTAGCTGTGTTGAAAATGTAAGGAATGCAATAGTATAGTATGGGATCAAACAGAAAAGAATAATCAAGTTTATCAGTAATGATAGGATGAGAGTAAAGGTAAAATGTAGAGGAAGAAGTGATGATGGTAATGACTGTGAGTGTTTGTTATATGCTTTTGTTGAGAGAGATGGCAGAACCTACAAAATCAAGACTTTCATAGACAAGCATGCCCGTTATGGAAAGGTATTTGATAACCCCTAGAGTTAACTTTAGGTGGCTAGTTAAGAAGTACATGTCCAATTTTAAGGCATATCTTAAATAGACATATGCTGCTTTCTTTGAAATAGTTAAACAACAGTGTCAATGTTAAGTCAGTAGACCTAAGTTCTATAGAGACGAGAAAAGAGCTCTAAGTATCATATAAGAATTTGTTGGCTTACAGTATAAGCAATTACGATATTATTGTAAAGAGTTACAAAAGTTTAATGAGTGGGTGAATAGCACATTGCAAGGAACCAAGAGCATATTTGAAAGAGTTTACATATGTTTAGCTGCATGTAGGATATTGTTTCTTCAAAGGTGCATGCCAGTTTTTGACTTTGATGGTTACCATATAAAAGAACAACAACATTCACTCCAAGCAATGAAAACAACCTTCATAGAATCCACTAAACCCATCCATAAAAAAAATTATGAATTGCAAGTCAAATCTTTTAATAAACAGGCAGCTCATTTATAAATCAGAAACGAATGTATAAACATAAAGGTAATAACCAAATTTATCAGACAAACATGACCAGCAAAAGGTAAAGTCCAAATCATAGACTGCATCAAATTAACAAAAAATGATAAAAATTAATAATTAATTATCTATATTATGTATATATAGATATTCATAACAACCATTTGTCTGAATCCTAAAAATTGCTATTTAATTGAATAGCTTATTTATTAATATGTATAATAAGATCAATCTATTATATTTGAAAGATGAAACTTATAATCTTTTAATTAGAATTTAAATTTATGATGTATTTTGATAAGCATAAAAATATCATAATATAATTTTTTTTTCTATATAATATGTTTTCAATAAAAAAAATTATTTAAATTAAACTTTTTGAACACTAAATTTGGGCTTAAACTTGAAGCCCGAGCCCGATACTGAAGCTTAAAGCCTAGCTTGATACCCATAGGGCTGGACACCGGGCCTTAAGATTTGGAGTATTGGCCCGGCTGGGTCCAAATTCTCTCTCCAATCCGAACTTGTCCAAGCCTGAAATTTCATATTCAGGCCGGGCTAGGAGGCCAGGATTTACACCCCTAGCCATATGATCTAGTGGAGTTCGTACACCCTTGGTATAAAAATAAGTCATTTACTAAGGCCTACACCCTTTTTGTAAGCCCATTGAATTGGCCAACAATGTGACCATAGTCCCAATTTACCCATCTGCACCTTCCTAAATTCGACAAGCAACTCAAAAGACCAACAAAATTTAGAAAGGGAACCTTGAAGAGATAAAAAATGGTACGAAGTTGAACATAATATGGCTGAAGATGACATATAGCAAGTGTGGAAACCCAACCCACAATGCAAGGCTGTGAAGAATAGTCAGAAGGCAATCTTATATTCAGTTACAATATGCATATTTATATTACGGGTTAGTACATGTATGTTACATTTTATGTGCTTGATGTTTTTTTGGTCTGTTTGAAAAAGACTAAGGCCACCACAACACCAATAGAGGCACAACAAGCACCACCAACAAAGGCACCATTAGCACCACATCATGCACCATATGTACTAAGAAGCAAAAACATCAAGAGAACCAAGAAAAGCAAAAAGAAATGCAATAGCTATTGCACAAGGAAAGATACCTATTTAATCACATTATTTACTATTATATAATGTATTTAGTATATCATAATCATTTTTGTTTGCATGTTGTAGGATGTTACACTATTAAGCCCCAAAAAGAAAAAAAAAAAAAACAAAAAAAAAAAAAACAAAACAATCAAGACGAGCAAAACAGGCAACTGCATATGAAGTACAACACCAATATCATTGTCACAATGACAAATGAAAGGCCAATGAACTAATTGTAATGATTCCATTGGATAACTGCAAGTGAGTTTGATACCTTAGCTGATGTTGAAAATTAATTGTAATGAGAAATTGTATTGCAAGTGATTGTGAAATGTTGGTTATGTAGGCAAGGAGACCAAGAGTGCATGCAGCCAATGATCCACCAATGTAACAATTAACCAACAAGCCAGCAATCGAAGATGCACTGCGTGGGATTGGAATATAGGTATATAATAGAGTAGCATATGCCGTTTAGTATAAGTAACTGATTATTTTGAAATCTTTGTATAAAATACAAAGTGGTTACATGTTTGTTACTTGTAACTGCATATTTTGAGGTACAATTAGGCTGTATATATTGAGTAGGTATATTTATATACATTTGGTATTAGTAAAGTACCAATATTCTGGAATGCAGATTTTAGAAATGTTATGTATTGATAAAGTACCAACAATGACAATGTAGAAATCAAATTATTTTGTTACAATGACAATTAATGACAAGGCCACAATGCAGTATTCATTACAAGTATTGAAGTTAAATTTTATATATTGAGTTCTATTTGAGTGAATTATTACAATTATTACAAGTTTTAATTATGTAATGTCATAATGCAATTATGCTCCCACATATAACTACAAAATAAAACTTGTTCAAACTTCATTAATATTGATAGAAAAGGGCATGTGAGCATCACGTGAGCCGCACATGAGCGTCATGTGAGCATAACAGTGGTTTTTTGACGAAAAAGGGCATAGGTACCAATGGTGATAGATACACTTTGGCAAGTTTAGCTATTAAAATGAAAAAAAAAAAAAATTAAGGTACACACTAATCGCATTTGCCATAGCTCAGGTACTTTTAGCATAAATAACCCAATTTTCTTTTTCCTCGACACATTTTTCCTTTTTTTTTTCTTTTTAGACACATCAAAAAAGACATTTCAATGAATGAAATCCAATGGCCAAACTTTCATTGAAGAAGCCTTATTTATGATGAGGAGCTGCCTTATTGGTCATAATTTCAATACACTAAAACTTAATTGGTTGGACACTCTAAAAATTGCATCAACCAAATCACAACTCACAATGAAAACTTCAATCATTTTGAGAATATGTAATGACATGTAGAATGCATTCATGAACAAAAATCATTCTAAGAATTTTCAAAAAGCTTTCAAGTAGAATGAATATGATTTAAGCTTATTTTTGCAAATCCTAAAACTTTACAAACAAAGACAAGGATATAATGACACCTAATCTCATACATATGAGGAAATCATTTGCATTAAATAATTTTCAATAGAAAAGAATTTGCCAAAACAATATCAAGCACATATGTGAACATACACGATCTAACAAGCAACAAAACAAGACAAAGATAAGTTAGAAAAACCATTCACTTCATTCTTTCTCCATTCGATCCTAGTGCCCTACCTTGTTGTACACATTTTTCTTTATCTTTCCATCTAATTTGTTCGTATTCTTCTTATTTCTCTTAAACATGTTACTTGAAACTCAAGAATGTCATGAATCTTTTGCAACCACTTAAAGAACTTTTTGTAAGTCCCTTATAATACCGTTCATGCTAATACCATCACATTGATCTTCACTTGAAAATTGTCTTGAAATGTTCAACTTCTTCAAATAAAAACAACTTGGGCTAATGTAACATCTCCTCCCACAATGATGACAAACGAGAATAAAAAATCTACTAGATGAACCATTATACTCAAATTAAGATCTATGAATTTTTGGATGTGTCATTCGTTGAGAACACGTAACAATCCTTTTTCCTTGAGTTTTTTTCTCTTTTCAACTTATTTTGGAGGAATTTTATTTTTCTCAACATTCTTCGGTGGGCTTGGCTTCTTCATTTGAACCTTACGAACAATCTTCTTTTTCTCTTGCCATCAACATGAGTTTCATCTTTCAAAGACATCTTTCAGGTGTTTTTTTTTTCTACTTTTCTCAAATGAAACTTGCTCTTTCTCACATGTATTGGACACACTATGTTGATCAACCTTGATGAAAACCGTACTGAAACTAAAAGAGGTAGAGACTTCATCAATATATCCAAGTCCTCTCTTGCCATTTGACTCCTTTCCAATACTAAGAATGTGATCAAGCCTTGGTGTCATTAGCAATCTTTTGAATTTTCTCAGTACCTTGCTCCAACTCTTTTATCAAGATGCCTTCTTTGGACTTCAAACATCTAACTAGCTTGCTCTCATCATTCATGGAGGTTTCTAAAAATCTCATTTTCTCAGAAAGAGATTTATTAGAAGTTTCCACATCTTTCAAATTTGCAATCTTTTTTGTGAGCTCAACAATCCTCTCATCCTTTACCTTTGACAAAGCTAACATATCTTCATTCACCTTTGATTTTTCTTTAAGTTCAAATGCATTTTTATAACCTTATTTTTCATCTCCAGCTTCTTCAAAAAAATAATCATAAGGCTTTCGAAGATTATCTTCTTCAAGGTCTTCATTCTCTAGGAGTAAGTCATCATCTGATACATCACTGTGGAAAGCAATTGATTGAGAGTAGCTTTGGCGAGAAGTATGAGAAGCCACGAAAGCAGTGTAATTCACCATTTTTTCAACATCTTCACTGCCACTAGATTCTCTAGTGTTTCCATCTAAGAGCTTAGCTAAAAAATCTTGTCTGCAATTGGATGTAGATTATTTTCCCTAGATTTGCCTTGAAAATAAAGGAATCCAAGATAGAAAAAAACTATGCATCTCAAATTCTTTAAGAATAGCTTCCTACAAATTATCAGAATTCATAGAGCCAAAATTAACAAAAGATTTATGATAATTCTCCTGTTAATCGAAAGTGTCCCCATAAAAAGAAAACAATTTTGACAAACCTTTTGCAGTTTTAATGGTACTCAGATAAAATTATAAGATGTCATTTGCATAAAGCAAATGAGTCGGAGCCTTACAACCACAAGTGGAAGAAATTGAGTCCAACTCTCTTTTGCTTTGTAAGCCATGCAACATAAGACTCATACAATCTTTAGCAATTTGGAATATCAATGACAATAAATGAGAACAACTAAAATATCCTTAAGGAGTGTCATTTAATCAAATTGAAATTGGAGTAGAAAAAATAACTATTTTTCCCAATTAAAAAATTGATGTGAGAAGCCCAAATGCGTTAAAATAGCCAAAATAAAAGAATATTTCATCGAATAAGCCTTATGGATGTCCATTTTAAAAGCACCATGTTACCTTCAAAGCTTGGCTTACTTAAGAGATTCACACATTTCGATGTAGAAGGAATTCAATCTTCAACAAATTGACCGTGAATATAACCAAATTGATTTGCTATAGAATAGAACCAACAATAGTAGCTAACTGGTCGAAAATAAGCTTAGTGAAAATTTTATACAAAAAAAATTATTAAGCATAATTGACTAAATCCACCGTTGAAGCTTCAAGAGTTTTAGGTAGTATAACCATAAAACTAGAGTTTATACCTGACAAAATGTTCCATGTATGAAAGAAAAATTGCACTGCTTGAACCACATCTAGTTCAATAATGTTCCAACAATATTTGAAGAATAAACAGTAAA
Organism: Ochetophila trinervis; assembly: GCA_003254975.1. NCBI lineage: Eukaryota > Viridiplantae > Streptophyta > Magnoliopsida > Rosales > Rhamnaceae > Ochetophila > Ochetophila trinervis. The sequence goes on along the minus strand of QANX01001845.1, from coordinate 159,665 downwards.
TCTATCAAGCCTAGGAGTCCAAAGAAAAAATCATAGACTTAATCTCATGAACCAAATACACAAAAGTTAGCCTTAGATTATTCGAATTTGTAATAACTTGTTTAATAACCTCATCCAAAACCAAAATGTTTGTAGTTGTGTCTCCGGATCTTCATTGAACAATGCCTTGCAATAGTTAACAATATATAAAACAAGAACATCATCAATCATTAAAAAGGAAAGAACTTATTGAGACTTATGTACCCTTAAAAATGCATTAAAGAATATCATTTTTTGATCCCTTTACGCTAGCCATTTAGCTCAACATTGTTTTATTAAACTCATTTGTTGTTGGAATAGGAGATTATCAAGTTTGGTGTGAGCCTTGGTTTCTTCTTTGAAGGGTAAATCAGAAAAGCCCATGCTAGAAATATTAAATTTTATCTCATCCACTCTAGCTTTTGCATCCGTAATAGTTTGCCACAAATCGCCAACCATGAAGTATTCAGTTCTTTTTTAGCCCTTTTAACGTGTTTCAACTTAGCCATTACACGGAAAATGAGGTTTCCTTAAACTTGATCACACCAAGCCTGCAAAATCGTGTTTGTAAACAATTGATGTAATGTCATCATTGACTGAACGAAAAGGTTTAGGCCAAGAAAAATAAGTCAAAAACAAAGACACCAACAAGGGATTGTGATTTGAATGATGTCGAAGAAAAACGATACAATCCAAAATTTTCCAAGAATCCTAACAAGATAAATTATGAACACCCTATTAAGTTTGCTTTCAATATGCTTGCTTACACATATCATGTCCGAGCATATAAATAATTTTTGTGTCCAATTGAATAAAATTTGATTATCAAGAGCTACTAGAAACTTTTCACATTAAATACAAGAAGGAGGAGGTCCATTTTATAATTTGCACTAAGAATAGCATCGAAATCTTCCAAGACTAATACCATGGAGCATTGGAAGCCACAACATTGTTGCTTAAAAACCTATAAAGGGTGACATTAACGATAAAACACAACTACATAAATATTATGAAAAAATAAGAACTTAGTTCAATTGTTACCTTTTACGAATCAAGAGAATTTTTTAGAACATCGGGAATTGTAAAAAAGTCAAACACCCAAATAGAAGGAACCGTATCATCTCGATCGTTAGTGGCAATAAACCACAAGTCCATGCTAAACCAATACATGGAATGCATTGAAGAAAATTCCACCATATATTTAGCCAAGCATAATAGATCTGGCTTATGCAAATTACAATACAAACAAAGCATCTAACAAGTGCAGTGTTACCAATGCTCCTACAATTTAAATAGATGATCTTCATTAATGAAACTTGAAGGAAGCCCGAGTATCAAGCTTCAAAACCACAAGTTTTTCCAAGGCTACATTTTTTGAGCTTCTTCTTTAGTCGGACAACCAACTTTTCTTTTAGAAATTGTCCAAACTCATGTATATGGGATAATGAAAATGCTGTAAAAAAAGTTTGCAGATATGCACCATGCACAACAGGTGTTTGCGAATTTGCCTTGTGGGAGTGAATTTTCATGTTTAGATTGATGCTTGCCTTCCTTTCTGACACCAACATCATTAGTCATTTCAAGGCTAGGCATAGAAATAAAGTTTTTCCCATCATTCTTTTCAAGGTTAACAATTTTTTCCATTACTCTTTCTAGTGAGAAATTGCCGCTAGCTCAATAGGTTTATATGTTCGAGCATTTTGTCTGAGTGTGACCATCCCCTAGAATCATCTTTAGTGTCCTTTTCTTCCATGAGATTTCCTTGTTTTCCTAAAGGTTTGCACTGAGCAGCATGACGTCCTACAGAATGACAAACAACGCAAAAAATTTGGCAAATTTTCATAAGTAATAGACACAAACTTACAAGAATTCTTCATCTCCAATATAAGAGGCTCTGGAAGATGCCCAGATAAGTCAACATCAACTAATCTGATAGATTTGAATTGTCAACGTAGTAGAACCAGAATAGCACGAGACAAATTTGTCAGAATCTTTCGATGCTAATATATCTAGCTTAAATCATAAAATTGTATCCACACTTGAGTATTAGTCCTTTGAGTTTCTGAGTTAAAATTAGAAACTCATTCCTATAATTGTAAAACTCCAGGCTTCAAGTTAATTGATCCTAACGACCAAACCCGCTTATTGTCATCCTTCGACTTGAGCAAAATTTAATAATAACCATTTTCCCAAGGAAATCAATCGCAAAGCCAAAAGCTTCTAAAAATCGTGCAAGTTAGCGAGCATCCATGGTGTATCCCTTTGGCGAGAATAACTCTAGCTATAATAGAAAATACTAAAAAAGGTTCAGTAGTTCTTTGGATGCTTCCATATCTTTGGGGACTTATGTTGGAGATACCATTTTGTTGACTGGTGATGACAGTTGCATAGGAGTGCTTTGTGGGCTTGCCCATGTCTTGGATTGCTAATTTCATATGCATCAGAATGAAAACTGAGTTGTTCTCCTAAATTCACCCAAGGTGGCTTAGTAACACTAACTAAGTGTTTATATGCTGGAAACAAAGAAGAATTGTTGGGAATAGTTTGAATTGGCCATAAAGATAGCAGATGTCCAAATCCTAAAACAGATGCACCCTCAGTGCGTGAAACCAAAAACAAAACGTGTAAAAGAGGTCAAGTTGATCAATAGTAAAAGAAACCATGTCAGAAAATGATGAAAATCAATTGGAGAGGGAATTGGAATTGCATGCCTTTGCAAACCCAATAATCCTGATCCATTTTTATAACAACTCTGATGGTAACCAATTAAATTGCTACATGGTGTGTAAGTTCCACTTTTCATAAAAAAATTATGAAAATTTTATACATTTGCTTTTTTCCCCACTTAATGTGTCACATCATACTATATAACATGAGGTAGATTAAATAAGCAACAAATAAACTTTAGGCTCCTAAGTATGAATTTTGTCCCAAAAAAATTATAGCTTATATATGGAAGTTTATACACATTATAGTACATGATGACCATCCCCCTAACATGAGTGAGAGCAATCAAGTTTTATTCAGCATAGATTACATTTGCTTCAGTTTTTTTTCCTTTCTTTATTTTTATTTTATTTTTTATGTTTCTCCATAAACGCTTTCTGAGAATAAATTTTTTATTAGAGGTGAATGTAAAGGAAACAAACTAAGACATATGCCAAAGATCAAGAGAGCAATCAAGCAATAAATCTTATGATTATATGAAAGCAAGAATGAAGCAATCAATCTATGATATAGAGAATTTTAATATTTCTTTTGCATATCCTACAATTTCTCTTATTACTATGTTTTGTCTTTTGTAAGCTCTATAAATAGAGTCTATTAGTGTTTGTATGTTTACTATGCAAGATTCTTAAATAATAACGAAATTATTTACATTTCTCATTCTTAAATAACAGTGAGCATAAACTGGACCAATTCGATTGAACTTACTCAATTGAACTGATTCAGTTTGATTCGATTTTTTGTCCTACAATCGGTTTGGTTCGTGTTAGATAAATTTTCATACTAACCAAACCAAACCTATACATATATATTTTTAAATATTTTTATCATTTTGATAAAAAAAATTAATATTTATAATATTTTAAAATTATTTAATTTTATATTACATTTGATTTTAAATATAAATTTTTATAAATATATTAACATTTCTATAAAAATAATAATAGAAAAGATTTTTTTGATAAAAATGAGCCTATAATGGGCTAAATCCTAATCCGACCAAATCAAACTGAATAGTTTAGTCGATTTGATTTGATATACAAAAATCTATTACAAACTAACCGAACTGAACTACTTTGTTAATTTTTTTGGAGATAAAAAATACTTTAAAAATAATTATTTAAACACTTTCGCAAGTAACTATTGAGTTTTAAAAGCTAAAAATGAAATTTTAAAACTATACCAAACAAGTCAAAGACCCACTATCAGTCATCACTGGACTTAGAAACGTGTCATGTTATATCTTATTTGTATCGTTTTATGTTAAAATATGCACATCCAAACCCATTCATTCAATTATCAAGTAACTCATTATTAAACACATTAAAACTTTAAACTTAATTAAAAAATTATAAAGATGGGAAATTTGAGCCCGATACACATATTGCTAAAAAGCTTTTCAACTTCTTTGATGAAAATCTTAGCGGCAAACAAATCCAGCAGTTCCTTGGAATTATCAATTTTTTTAGAAATTTTATTCCCCGAGTATCCCGTTATACCTGTCATTTGTCAAAAATGTTAAAAAAGAAGGCCTCTTCTTAGGAAAAATACCAAACTGAAGCGGTCAAGACACTGTAGAAAATGATTGTGGACCCTTCCAGCATGAAGACCATGACCCTAATAAACCATGGTGGCACAATTTATACTGATCGGTCAACTCGGATGATTATAATAATTATAATCTCTCTCCCAGCCAGAATAGCAAGTGAATAAATTCCCTTTGGTTTTAACAGATATTTTGGCACTGTATTTGTTTATTAGTGTGTTCGTATTTTGTATGATCTAAAATTAAAGTTATAAGGTGTGGTAGTTTTTAAAAGAAAAAATGAATGGCTTGTATTAAAAGTAAAAATGAATGGTGTGTATTAAGGGTATTTAAGGGCTTTACACCTTTTCCCCCTTTCTATAAATAGAGGCTTGTTTTCATTTTGTAAACAAGTTAAAATCTCAATAAAATCTCCTTTATCATATTCATGTCTTCCTTCTAAAAACTCTATCTTTCTTCCTGAAAGCCAGTTACCTTAGTTTTGCTATGTGAGTATGCTTTACCCTCGCCTTAATTCAAGGATCTTGGGTACTAGAAAACATTAATAGCTAGGATGTTAGTATGCTTTGCACTTGCCTTTTAATAGGATCCGATGCACCAGAAAACATCTTTAGCTTTTGATCCATGCTACGGTCTCTCCTTACATAAGTTCTCTAGGCTTTGTGAAGGACTGGACCTTGAGATCCTTCAGAGTTTATGTTTTGATCTCTATTTTTGAAACAAAATATAATAACTTGTGTTGACTTATGTTGGTGATAGCTCCCGGCCAGTGATGGTATCAGAGCCTAATAAAGTTTATTAGGTGGTATATGGCGCTCTGAGGTGTAAGTGGTTATTATAGAAGATTCTCAACTCTATCATGGAATCCCCTCGATCATCAACCTCCTCTTCCGACATAAACCGCAAATCCTTTCAATTTCTTTCTCATACCGTTTTTCAAAAATCAATAATGTTGTTGAATATAACTATGTTCCTGAAAGTGCTCAGGTTATTCAAACGACTCCTCCTCTTAAGAATCCTTATAGTTTCTATAAAAGGAGACGTCGAAGCATTAGACAGCTTATGCAAACTTCCCCGGTTAAAGAATCCATTCAATCTTCTAACTATGCTTCATGTAGCATCCCTGCTACTACCCAAGAATAGTACATAGATCTTGAGATTCCTCTTGATCTTATTACCATATGGAAAGCAAAAGGATACACATATCCATTTTGGAGTAGTTATACTTTCTCTCTCACTCCATGGAAGGAAATGTCTCTATGTAGATGTACATCTTGCTCTTCTCAACTCCACCTTTCTAAAGTTTGAGCATGTTGTTATTGGTACAACTCTTTCTACTTTTGTTGCTAGCACCATCATCCTCACGTTATACCCCAACTTTAATGTTCCTCTGAAAGATCCAAATCTTCCAACACTCTTCAAAGTTCAGATCCATATCTAAGAAAAATACAAGAGATTCTCTATTCATCATTGCTGAAAGACCAAAGGTGCCCACTATCATCCAGATCCCTAAAAAGATCTCAAGGGAGGAGCTTACATGATATATTCCTCTTGAATGGCTTACTAATTATGAAAAAAATACATAAAATGCTGGTCCAAATGAGTAACCCTATTTTTCAAAAACTTGCAGATGGTTCCGTCAAAACCAACTTCACAAACCTAGAAGCATCCTCCAGTGCTACTCACAAATTTTTCATTCTCTAGCAATCACTCTGGTTGCTTTTGAATGAGACATTCTTGTTTCCAGTTTCAAATACAGATGGTTCAAAATCATATGTTGATAAGGTCGACGGTCATTTCATATGGGATATTGATTCCACTATGTGTGACCCTGACTGTGATTGTTGGCTCAATGAAAATAGCAATGACAAAACCAAGAAAAAGAAAAAGGCGCATCGTCATAAAGCTCGCCACCATAACGCACCTACCAAAAGTTTTAAATTGGCAAACCATGAATGCTTGTGTCCAAAACCAAGTTCTAAAAAAACTTTATTAAAAGATTGACAAAATTGTTGCATAAACAAGAATTACATACACAAAGCTGGATTCATTGTCTGCAGAGGTACGAAAATTATACCTTAATCTACAATCCAAAATTGCCAAACTTGATTCTGAGCTAAAAGATATGATAAATCAAATGTATTACGGTTCATAATTTGATTCTAAAGAAAGGGAAATCAAAAAGCTAAGGGCCCAGTTGCGAGAAATCGATGATGAATTGGAAAGGAAACAAGGTCATTTTGACCCTATTCCTCAATCTTTCTCATCTTTTGTTCCCTCACATTCTTATCCATCTTCTAAACATGATTACTCCAAAATCTTCAGGATGACACATGAAATCTTTAATGATCAATCTCTTTCTAAACCTTCCACATTTAAATACAAAAAAAGAAGTCATTCTCCCTTTTTATTCCAGGTTCCTTACTTAAGACTTGAAAGAACAAACTGAAAATCCTGAAAAACAACCAGTTGATCCACTTATGCAAAATATGGTTGCAACCACATAATCTTACCATTATGATTCTGATTCATCCTCTGATTCTTTTACATACTCATCTGAGCTTGAAATAGCAAATATCACAAAAATTCTCATGGCTACGTCATTTACTTCTCATAATTAGTCCCCTAACCAATCCAAAACTTCTCAAATGCCTTCGAATCCAATCATAGAAGAACGATATGAAATGACAGATGAGGCTCTAGAAAACTACGCAAAGCTTTCAATAGGCCCATGGTTCACTTTTGATGATCTCCCTCCAGAACAATGGCGGAACAAAGTCCATGAGTTCAGCACATGGATTGATTTGCAAATGACCAAGAGCCTTCAATCGGTCCTAAAAGAGTTTGCATTCAGGCTTACAGGAACTCTCAGAGATTGGTTTCAAACTCTTAGAGCATATGAACAAATTCAATTCATTTATTTCGGAAGTGGCAGCCAAGCTCTTGGAACCATCTACCAAGAGTATATTGGAAGTCCTGATCTTATCGACACTCAAGTAGGAAAAGGATACTTTGTTATGAAGTGTTTCTCTTTAAAGAAAAAAGATCTTAATTTCCATTATCAAAGAATGTCGCGTCGATATTACATGATTAATGGTCACAATGATGTCAATTTGCGACAGGTTGACATAGCCTCTCTTCCTAGTGAATTACAACCAGAGTTGTCTAGATCTATTACACTGACCAGAAAGGACATGTCAAATATCACTCTTGGAGAAATTCAACAAATGACCATTGCTGCTTTAGAAAAACTTTGTGAAACTCACAAACTTTTCTCCTCAATGATGGATGAGCGCTCAAAATTCAAGAAAGCTTGAAGAAAACCCCACATGCAAATCAAATGTAAGGAAAATCAATGCAAATGTAAAGCTCCACAAAAACATCCTATGAAGAAGTTCACCCATAAAAAATGACGAAAAGTTCGCTTCTTTAAGAAAAAATTCAGAAAAAGGCAACAAAAGTCATATCGATGTTTGATCTATAAACAAAAAGGATATTTTGCCAAGAATTGTCCAAAGAAAAGAATTAGAGCAGCCAAAATGATCCATGAACTACAAGCAACAATTTTAGAGTCTCAAGATGATGAACCTGATATTGAGTCTTTGTTTTCATAACAAAATGAGCCAGATGAAGAGACTATCTTTGCACTGCCCTATTCCAGTTCTGACGAGTCAAATGCAGAAGATTACATCCCTATCTTTAAAGCTGAACATATTCTTGGCATTACTCTTTTCTCCTCCAGTACCCAATGTCAAAGTACAAATTTCAGATATAATGTCCCTATCAAAGCCATTACTTATACGGACACATGAGCACACAAGACAGTGATTAATCCTTCTATACTTTCAAAAGATGCATGGGTTCCTCATATTGAATATTTTAGGGCGCTGATGGAAAAATCTTCAAGACAATAATTATTACCAAACACAAAATTGGAATTAAATTCCTTCCAAATTGTATCATTTGATCCAAAGTTTTAGGAACTGAGCTTCTTGATAAAGATATCCTCATTGGAATGGATCTTTACTGCCAAACTGAAAGATGAAAGATTCCTCCCCGTGAACTTCAATATAAAAGAGAATTTAGACCATATACTGATATGCCTAAATTATTCTCTTTACAAGAAATCCCTTCTGATTTTGAGCAAGAGAAAACTACTCTCCTTAAGCAATGTGATGATAGTCATGATAAGTTCATACATGAACATCCTATTTGGAAAAATGAATATTTCTTTATTCAGCTTCCTTTTAAGCTTAATGATGATATCAACCCAACAAAGGCAACTCATCGAGGGATGACTCCTTTAGATTTTTCACTCGCCAAACAAGAATGTTCTTGGCTCAAAGATTAATTGAACCAACAAAATCTGATTGAGCTTGTCAAGTTTTCTATGTTGAAAAGAGATCAAAAAAGCTTCGAGGGAAAAAACAGCTTGTTACTGATTATAAGTTTCCTTTTCCGAAAATAAATTATTTTTTCACAAATCTCCAGGGAGCAAAGATTTTCTCAAAGTTTGATCTTAAGGCAGGTTTTTGGCAATTGGGAATTGATCCAAAAGACAGATACAAGATGGTGTTTTGTATCCCAAATGCACAATACCAGTGGAAGGTCCTCCCTTTTGGCCTTAAAGTTGCGCATTCCTTATTTCAAAAGGCTATGGTCTGAATCTTTGAGCCCATCATACACAGTACATTGATCTATATTGATGATATCCTTCTTTTCTCAGATAACCCTATAGCCCATAAGCAATTATTGGCCAAATTCATCTAAATAACACATCAACATGGGATTATGTTATCTGAAAAGAAAAGTCAATTGACCCAACATCAAATTGATTTCCTTGGAATGCATTTTAAAGATGGAAAATTTGAGCCCAGTCCACATATTGCTAAAGAATTTTTTAACTTCCCTGATGAAAATCTTAACGTCAAACAAATCTAGCAATTCTTTGGAATTATCAATTTTATCAGAGATTTTATTCTCCAGGTATCCCGCTACACCTGCCATTTGTCAAAAATGTTAAAAAAAGGGTAAAGACCAGTCTAAAGCCATCAAGGCACTGAAGAACGTGGCACAAAATCCACCACCTTTAAAGATACCTATTACAGGAAAAATGATTCTACAGACAGATGCCAATGATCTTTTCTGGGGTGCTGTGCTGATTGAGGAAGATGACAAAGGCCAAAAGCATTATTATGGCCATGCCAGTGGACAGTTCTAAGAACTGGAAAAGCATTATCATACAATCTACAAAGAGTATATCACTTCGAGGTCCAAATGGATAATTCATATTTTCCTAAGGTCCTAGGATTAAAAAACAAGACTCTTTCTGACCTTCAATTGCTAAGATTAAGAGATTGGTTTGAAAAATATGATTTCTCAGTCCAGCATATAAAGGGGGACCGCAATCTCATTCCAAACATGCTTTCTAGACCAAAACCTATCCAAGTCATTACCCCTGTCTTTTATTTCCATATGATTTTCATGGCTTCCACTCCTTTTTGTTTAAAAGTAAATGTCCATAAAGGTCTTCCTCCAACTCTAAAGGATGCCACTACTGTCCTTCAAATCCAAACCTTTACAAAAAACCATCATCTCTACTATTTGACAAACATCCTTACTGCAAACCCTTCTTGGAATCCTCCTAATCTCTTTGATCAAGATACTCCATTCTTGGTCCCTTTCCACGTCCATCCAAAATCCTTTGGAGAAAATAATCTTTGGTTTCTCTGGTGTTCCACTGTATTATACTATATTTCCTTGGATTTCTCCCTTATGGAGATTTATCATCATCTTCATGACTCAGCCAACAAAGATTCCCTCCTCTAGACCTTTTTTGAATAGTTTTCTCATCTTATGTGGTGGAAAACATGATTTGAAAAAAATTATGGGACGAAAAAATCTGTGAAAAATGAAGGAGGAAGAAGCTGTCAAAACTATGTCCATATTCATATTCAATAGACCTTATTTTCTTCACCCAGTGGTCAATATTTTCTAGACATAGAAAATCAACTATGAGTGGTCTACCTTAGCAAACTCTCCCATTAAACATTTAGCTGTTAGAGAGTCCTTCTTTGAACATCTCTGTGAGATCTATGGGCATGTTTTCCAGAAAAAATACATTTCTTGCACCACCTTTGGCCTACCTCTAGAAGGCTCCAAAGATCTTCCTGGTTTATTCATTAGTCCTTCCCCTAGTCATCAAATTCAGCCAGGCTCTTCTACTAGTCCACCAATACACATTGATCTTATAGAATATTTTGCTAATTCCCAAAACCCGTATGAAGATGAAGAACATGACTGCAGACCCTTCCAGCATGAAGACCATGACCCAAATAAACCACGGTGGCACAATTTATACGAATCGATCAACTCGGATGATTATAATAATTATAATCTCTCTCCCAGCTAGAATAACATGTGAATAAATTTCCTCTGATTTTACAAATATTAGGGCACTGTATTTGTTTATTAGTGTGTTTGCACCGGTCGGGAGCTTTCACCAACATAAGTTATTAGACTTTGTTTCACAAACCGAGATCAAAACATATACTTAGAAAGATCTCAAGGTCCAGTCCTTCACAAATCCTAGAGAACTTATGTAGGGAGAGACCGTAGCATGGATCATAAGCTAAAGATGTTTTCATGTGCACCAGATCCTATTAAAAGGCAAGTGCATAGCACATTGACATCCTAGCTATTTATGTTTTCTGATACCCAAGAACCTTGAATTAAGGCGAGGGTAGAGTTTTTAGAGGCACATATGAGTTTCTGATACTCACATGGCAAAATTAAGGTAACTGGCTTTCAAGAAGAAAGAGAGTTTTTAGAGGAGGCAAAAATTTTCCATTAGGAAGAACTTCCTTTGGTTGGACATATGCTCGTGAAGAGATTTTTGCAAAAGGATTGACCTGTCGTTCCAGAGCAGGAAAATTTTCTTCATAATGTCTTGATGAGGAAGAAAACATCAAACAAGGTTTGTCATCCTGTCTCTAGGAGGTGGATGATGCAGGAATGAGTCATTCTTCTTCCAAAATCTCTAAGCTCCTTTTGTAGAAGTCCAATGGCTCATGCTTTTTATGAATGCCTATCCAGGGGCTATCTGGATCATTTGGAGAGTAATGTCTTTTGGTAGGTGCGTTATGGCGGCGAGCTTTATGACGATGAGCCCTTTTTGTTTTTCTTGGTTTCATCATTGCTATCTTCATTGAGCTAGCAGTCACAGTCAAGGTCACACATAGTGGAATCAATACCCATATGAAATGACCGTCGACCTTATCAACATATGATTTTGAACAATCTATATTGAAATTGGAAACATGAATGTCTCTTTCAAAAGCAACCAGAGTGATTGCTAGAGAACGAAAAACTGGTGAGGTAGCACTGAAGGATGCTTCTGAGTTTGTGAAGATGGTTTTTATGGAACCACTACAAGTCTCTGAAAAATAGGGTTACTCAGCTGGATCAGTATGGCTTCTTTATGTATTTTTTCATAATTAGTAAGCCACTCAAGAGGAATATATTGGGTAAGCTCCTCCTTTAAGATCTTTTTAGGGATCTGGATGATAGTGGGCACCTCTAATCTTTTAGCAGTGATGAATAAAAAATCTTTTGTATTTCTTGGAAGGTGCAGGTCAATAGCGTGATTTTGTAACCTACAAACAAGCTGATGATGTAAGGTTGCAGAGTAGGCTGATGCAGTTTGCCTTGCTCCTTAGATCTGGATCTGAACTTTGAAGAGTGTTGGAAGATTTGGATCTTTCAGAGGAACATTAAAGTTGGGGTAAAACGTGAGAATGATGGTGCCAACATCAAGAGTAGAAAAAGTTGTACCAATAACAGCATGCTCAAACTTTAGAAAGGTGGAGTTGAGAAGAGCAAGACGTACAGCTGCAGGGAGACCTTTCTTTCCATGGAGTGAGAGAGAAAGTCTAACTGCTCCAAAATGGATGTGTGTATATCCTTATGCTTTCCATCTGGTAATAAGATCAAGAGGAATCTCAAGATCTACATATTGTTCTTAGGCAGTAGCAAGAATCCTACATGAGGCATAGCTGTTTAATGGCGGGGGTGGTGAAGTTTGCATAAGCTGTTTAATGCTTTGACGTCTCCTTATATAAAAACTATAAGGATTCATAAGAGGAAGAGTCGTTTCAACAACCTGAGCACTTTCAGGAACATTTGTATATTCAACAACATTATTGATTTATCAGGAATTGGTTTCTGAAAAATGATATGAGAAAGAAATTGAAGAGTATATGCAGCTTATGTCTGAAAAGGAGGTTGATGATCGAGGAGATTCCATGATAGAGTTGAGAATCTTCCCTAATAACCACTTACACCTAAGATCGTCATATACCACCTAATAGACTATATTAGGCTCTGATACCATCACTGGCCAGAAGCTCTCACCAACATAAGTAAACACAAGTTATTAGACTTTGTTTCACAAACCAAAATCAAAACATATACTCTGAAGGATCTCAAGGTTCAATCCTTCACAAAGCCTAGAAAACTTATGGATAAAAAGCTAGAAATGTTTTCTGGTGCACCCGATTCTATTAAAAAGAAAATGCAGAGCATCCTGACATTTTAACTTTTAATGTTTTTGTTATCCAAAATTCTTGAATTATTTTTAAAAAAATAAAAAATTATAAAAAAATATATATTTAAATGAATAGAATCAATTAAAAATTATACTATCCGAAATTGGTCAATTCTCTATTTTACAACTATCCAAAATTGAAAAAAAAAATAAAAAACATTAATCTAACATAAATATTATTGTTTATTATAAATCAAAATATAAATATTCAACAAATAATATTTTTTCCCTTCAGAATTTTTTTTAATCTCATAAATTTATGATAAAAGATAAAATACTTTTTTCATATATAATAAAATTATAAAAGTGCAAAGTAAAATGGATAAACCCGTTTACAACTCACTATGATTCACCCATTATGAACCCTACGCATTATCTCTACTTCATAATTTCGTACGGTTTGTGTGGTGATTGGTCGGGTGAGCTTTTTGTCAAGTCTCACTATTCACCCTTTCCATGTGACATTTTGCTAAGTCTCATCCTCACCCTATGCAAAATTGAAAGGACAAAGCTAATAATTCAGTTGGAAATAAAGGAAAACAAAAACTAATAATTCAGTGAAATAAAATAATCGAGTGTGGGCCACGAGATAAATGCGTTGTCGGTTTGCTGGTGGATTTGGATTGGGAGCATGGATGCGTCATGGGATAAGCCTGCCACCTCTCCCGTCCTTGCTTGCTGTACCATCCCTTTCATTCTCTCTTCTTATATCTCTCCAATTTATCGTTCGTGATTCCATCTTTACTTCTTTTTCGTATTATTAAAAATAAAATAATAATTGATAAAGTACATCATCCAAGTAATCCAACGTTATTAACTTATTTTTCTTCATCGAGAATTGATTGCACACCAACTACGTCTAGAAAAAGTCTCATATAATACAGTAACATTATTAGAACCTGCTTAGTAATTGATGGATTTAGATGATAATAACATATCAATATAATTTAATAATATCAATAAACGAATAGATGCTATGAATAAAATAAGATAGCATACAATAAATCTATTAAAATTAGACCTATTAAAAAGAATATTTTAGTAATTATATATATATATATTCTAAAAAATATTTACCTATTTATTGAAATCTGTATTGGTTTGGTTTTTTAGAATTTGCAAGATTAAAAAAATCATTTTAACATTTCGAAGATAAGCTAAATTTTAAATTTATATATGTACTTAATAAATTAAAAAATTTGGTTATGAGTTATATAATGATTTAATAAGCAAATTTAAATTTATTTATTTTCTCAAAATAATTTAATAAATCAGATTAAATAAATTTCACACAAAAACAAAATACTAAACGAAAACGATGTAATACCAACTATCAGTCATCAACCTTTTTTCTTAATCTATTTCATCACAATTGAATCTCCTATGATATTAAGAAAAAATCTTAATCTTCTCTAGAAATTGGCGATAACAATCTTAAATTGGACGTTTCCATAACTCCAAAGAAGATAAATGCGCCCAAATGTAACATCGGCTTCTTCGCCCCACCAATCTTATCCCAAAACCGCTATTCCAAAACCAAAACCACCTACGTTTACGAGCTTCCTTTTCCTCTAGAAAAATTTGCAATCCCAAACATCCTCTTATTATATATATACACATCTATACGCCTCGAAACTCAGTCAGACCTATCTCTTGGGATTTCACAGAGAAGCTAACTCGTTTACCTGTAGAGATTTCGTTTGGAGTGGAAGATCCGAGAATGTATTATCACTTGAACAGAGTGTGGATGGCGGCGAGCGAGGCTGTGGTTCAGGGCAGGAGATTGTGCAGCTCCGGTGGAGAATCCATGTGGCTTCGCCCACTTTCTGGCTCGATCGGGTCGGATATCGCCGCAGTTATTGCGGGTTGCGATGATAGACGAAAGCAAGCCGATGAGTCTCTTCGGCGAGTCATGTACTTGAACTGCTGGGGCCAAGGCTAAAAAGGTAATTAAGGTCTCCGGAGACTGGAATTACTCCTCTGGGCAGAAAAGATTTTCAAATTTGATTTGGAAGACCTCGGCGATTGGGTCGGAGAATTCAGGTTGACTCGGCGTTGACCGAGTCCCATCAGACGAGCGGAATGTGGAAGAAACACGGGTTCCAACTTGCTGGGAGAGTTCATGGTGTAAATAATTCACCAAAAAAAGAAAAAAATATATAAATAAACTCATGGTGTAAATAAACTGTACAGAAAGCTTAAAGTTGCGTTTTTCTTTGTTTAACTTTTTGTACTTGCATCGAACTTTTGTAAGCTCTTTCTGCAAAAGCTCTGTATATAGTAGGCACTTCAGTGGGTCGAGACCATTGTTATACAAAACAGTTGGAACGAAAATTCTCCAGCTTTATTGTTAGTTTTACCTACTGGAATTTGAATATGTTTTCTAATGGAAGTAGAATCAAAGTAAATTGGATTCAAGATGGGTAAAATTGATTTGATTAAGATCAACAAATACTGGACTATAAGAGAAGCTTGATTTCACCAACTTTAAGCTCAATGACTCAATGCTTTGCATGAAATCCTCTCTTGAAAATTTTTCAACTTAGCTGATAGGCGTTTCAATTTGGATTTTGCATGAAATCCTATCATATGACAACCCCATTTAGTTGGGAAAGACCAAAAGGATAGGAACTCCAGTGGTCCTGAGCTCTCCTCTGTTTTAAAAGCACCAACTTCCATTACAGGCTTTAAAACTTCCTTAGAGACCCGGCAAACGCAACACAAATCTTTCTGTTTAGAAAATTCAAGGAGTCCACTTGTACGGTAAATACACTTTGCCCGTTTCGGCGTGTCCAGACAGTTGAATAAATTCAGATGTTACAGACTATCCTTTAACAAAAACAGCCTATGTATTGAATAGTAATGACAGTGATAAATGAAACAAGGGCCTTATTATTTACATTTAAGAAAACGCATCAATTTCCAAGTTGAGAAAGTCCTTTAAGCATCAATTTCTTCATCATCACATTTAAGTTGGAATGGCTAACATGACTTAGTCGCATGTACCATAAATCTACTGTCTCATTTTTCCTAGTTTTGTCTACATATGCAGATTCTGTTGACATCACATATATTGAATCTAATCTTTGCCCTTTCATTATTGACTTTTCTAGTATCTTGAGATCACGATACACTTTCACATCTTGTGGACCAAACAAAATGAAGTAGCCAGAAGATGTTAATTGTGCTACGGAGAGCAAATTTGTCTTCATACCTGGGACATGATATACATTTTGAAGCAACACATGGTTAGCACTAAATTAAGGAGATACTACAATCTTAACAATGTGAGCTATTGGTAATTTTGAGTTGTTAGTTGTCACTACCACTCGATTTTCCTTGTACTTTAACAAGTTCTGCAACTTTCCTTTATCACCCGTCATATGATTTGAATAGCCAAAGTCAATGATTTAGTCATTCTCATAATCGATCTGATCATATGTCAATACCGTGAAAGCTAACTTCTTCTCTTCTATATTAAATAATGCTTCAACATCCCAATCATCTTTGCTTATTTAAATTATGTTGGAAGTAGCAGCATTGCTCTCCACGGATTTCTTTTTTAACTAGCAAACTTTTGTCATGTGACCCTTATTCTCACAATTATAACATTTCCTTTCAAATATTTTATTGTAGCCATAATTCTTTGAAGCTCCCCCTGAATGAGAGTTCTTTCATTGATGACTTTTTGAGTTGTCATCATTCCTTTTGAATCCACCAACAGTATGATGCTTGAAGTTTCCTCTGCTTTTGTTGGCATAGAGCGCTTCCTCCCCTCACCCTTTAGTGAAACTCCTCCCATAGACAAGGCTTCTTAACAGACAAGCAAATTTGTTAACTCAACAGTGATGGTTTCTTTGGCCATCCATGTACTGCAGCATCAAAGCCTCTAAACTCTGGTTTCAAATCATGAATGATTATTCTTTTCATCCTGGTTTCTTCAATTAGAGCTGTTGATTCCAATTCTATGATCTCACAACATATGGACTTCACCTTGTGGAAATATTGGGCAACTGTCATAGTAAGTTGTGCTATCGACAATAATTCACTCTCTAGAAGTTGAAGTCTTGTGTCATTCTTCTTTGAGAAAATCGAAGCTAATGTATCCCAGGCTTTTTTTGGGGTTTTTGCATCCCAGATGTGCTCCAGTACATTTTCTTTGATTGTTGTCTTCAAAACAAACATTTCTTTGCCAACTTTTATCTTCCACTTTCACAATGTACCATTTGTGTCCTCTGTCATTGGTTGCGTAACTTCGCTTCCATTAACGGTCTCCCACAAATCTTGGCCTTGCATATAAGAGGTCATGCATGTTGTTAACCAAGTATTGTAATTCTAGTTGTTAAGCTTTTTGACTCCTCCAACAACTTGAAGATCGCTCATCACATTGGCAAAGCAAACACTCACCAAAAATATATGGTGCCACGATCGTCCCACTCTGAAACCACAATGTTAAACAAAAAACAAAAAAAAAATAGGCAATACTTATAACAATCTTATAAAAGAAGAGAATAATAGTAAACTTCCACAAGACTATTTATTCAATAGAAAAAGATTGCCTTTTATAGGCTTACAAATGCCAAAAAAAAAATAAGAGTACACGATGATATGATCTTGTTTGGACCACATATTAATTTTACTTAGAAAATTAATATTTATTCAAGTTTGATTGTGGGAAAAGCAATTGTCCCACATTGTTTGGAGATGAAAAGCACATGGATTTACACAAGTATAAATAGATGGCTTTGAAATTGAAAATTGGAGGAGTCCCACATCGAAAGCACAAAGAGTTGGTGAGCCACATTCTCCTATATAAATAGAAGCTTCGACAACTTTGAAGAGGACTCGCGCATCCACACACACCAGCAAACATAGACTACTTAGTTTATTCTTGTTAGAATTTACTTCGAGTAGTCAAGTGTTTTAGTTGAAAATTTTATTTAAAAGTCTTTTGATCTGAAAGGCATTTGTAACCCTTTAATTATTTTGTTCTCAGTAATTAATACAATCGTTTGATTTAAGTTTGATATTAATTGGCGCACATTTTATTTATTTATTTGGACTGTCTAGGTTCGAAGTGGCACGCTCGCACACTTGAGACAACTGATTGTTGTGTTTTACACCAACATATCTTTTGGCACGCCTGGTGGGACATCTTTTTTTCGACTGAGGATATGGTGCAGACTCATTCCAAGAATCAGGAATCTGACAACCATGGCGGCATTAGCAGCCGAAACGTGTCGGATGAGGATGGAATTGAAAAGGAATCTGGCAAGACTCTGGACACGACAGAGATGTCTACTCAGGATTCGATCCACGAGCTGTCCCGGAAGATGGAAGCATACCAGGAGACCTAGCAGCAAACGTTGCAAAAAATCTTGGAATTGCTGCGCCAGCAGGTGCAGACAACCCAAGCTTGCTCAAATGGCGCAAGGCCGACTAACGGCCAGGAGGAACAACAGGTGCAAGCCTTTCAAGCTATACCCATTGGCAAACAAGCCAAGGACTGAGGCACCGGCCTTTCAGGCTGGGTCCAGTGGAAACGATGTAAGGTTTATGCCTGAATGGCAAGTCCAACTTTACATTCCCCCACCGACAAGGAACAATGTTCCTGTCGGGGGGCATGCCGATAACCAAGGCCAAACCGTGAGGGATAGTCGGGAAGAACATTTGACACAAGCTTTTCAGACTGTACCCAACGTACATGGAGGGATAGCAGATGTTCCAACATATGAAAACATGCGGGCTCGGAACCAGGTTCATGGCGAAGGCATGCGGAGCATTTCGGACAAAAGTACAGGAATGGATATTATGATGCCCATGATTATCAAGCAGACTTCCATGCCCCAGCGCATAGACCGGGAAGCCGTTGAGACCATCATCCAAGAAATGATGGGTCCTGCATTCAGACGGACCGAACGCCCGTCCTATAGAAGGCCGTACCCCGACGTGTTTTACCAGATTGAATTTCCTAAGGGATTCAGGTTTCCTGACTTCACCCTATTTTCTGGAGAGGAAAGACAATCCACCGTGGAGCACATACGCCATTTCACTATCCAATGCGGAGAAGCAGCGGCCAATGATTTCCTAAAGCTGCGACTATTTGCGAACTCTTTGACAGGTCTAGCTTTCACCTGGTACATCAACTTGCAGCCAAACTCGATCCATATCTGGCAAGAATTGGAGCAGAAGTTCCACGAGCAGTTCTATAGGATTGAGCAGGAGATTTCCATGGCTGACTTATCGCGCTTGCGTCAAATGGATGGAGAGTCGATGCAGTTATTTATAACCCGTTTCAAGAAGGCAAGGATCAGATGTCATCTGGACATACTGGAACGAGAGTTCGTCAAGCTAGCACAAAGTGGACTGAGCTACAAGCTTCGAAAGAAGTTTGAGGGGACAGAATTCCATGACTTGTTCGAGTTGGTCTCTCGAGCCACTCGATATGAAGGCATCTTGAATAAGGAGTACCAGAGGAAGAACTCGTCCAGAAGGTCATACTACAAGGACCCGAATACTGAGATTCACTTGGTGGAGGCTGAAGACCAAGAAAGCGTAGATGGAACATTTGAAGTGGATGCGGCGGAGGTGGTAGCCACACATCCACATGTTTGCAAGGCTCTTGCCAAACCAGTAAGGAGCCAGAAAGTTTCACAGCTGGTGATGGACACGAGAAAGAATTGGGTTGAACCAGAAAAGGTCTATAGTTTTGATATCTCTAAAGTTGACCAGATCTTTGACCATCTGTTGGCCGACAAGGTAATTAAATTACTTGACGACCATATTCTGCCTACAGTGGAAGAGATGAAGAAGAAGCCATACTGCAAATGGCATGGCATGTGGTTGCATCAGACTACCAATTGCGTAGTCTTCCGGAATACTATTCAGACATTGATCGAGAAAGGGGCACTGAAGTTCCCAGAGAAAGGGAAAGAAATAATGGAAGTGGATAGTAATCCTTTCCCATCAGCCGAAGCGAACATGGTTTCGGCCAATATTTCAGACTTGGCAAAACCCAGAGTTATGGTGGATCTGCGACAGAAATCATCCGAAAGAGTTTGGCAGAGAGATGTCAAGTTTAGAAGAGAGTATTCAGCTGAAAAGGCCGAATCTTCTTCTAAGGTGCTTTGTACTCAGTGCAAGCATGAGGTAGAGGACAGGGGAATAAAGCGTCCGACAAGGAATCAGAAACTCGACATGACAAAGCCACCACTGGAAAGTCACAACCATAATTCTGTTTTCCAACGTCTCGGACCAAAATTGCAGAATGGAACAATGAAGCTGAACGATCGACACCAGGGGGGGCAATGTGAGCCTAACCTCCAAGTCACTTTTTCTAGAAACCATCCGACAAGATTGGTTTCCCAGAAGATCGAGAAGCCAAGAACTTTTAGGCCACCAATTACAGAAGTAGATCGTTGGTACCGAGCAGGACATGGTTCTTATCAACCACCTACCAAGACTCAAAAGAGACGGATGCAGCGCCAGCATGCCGAGGCAAAGAGGTCGGCTAAGGAAGCAAAGACTCATGAGAAGACCGTCGAAAAAAGGCCTATCATGATAACTCAAATAGAAAATAATAAGGATGATAATGTGTTGAAGGAACTGGAGTCACACCTTTGTGGTACGGAGGGGAGACCAAAAAATCTGAAAAAATTGGCTGCAGCTTCAACTCAGAAAGTTGTCGCCTCATCCGAAGCTTCAGGGACAAAAAAGCAGCGTAATGTTTGGGTCAGAAAACAAAGCACTGAGATGATCTCCTGCTTGAGAGACTTGGATGAGGATATAATGGAACAAGATATAGTAGTTTTCTCAACTGACAAAGCTTTAACGATTAAATTCGGAGCTATGGATGAGGTGGCCATCAACATGGTTACTATTCTGCCACTGACATTTGAAGCTCATCCCAACCAGGAAAGTGTGATGGAAGGAGATGTCGTTGAAACTGGAGACGTCAGGGCAACAATTGTAGAAAGTTCCAAGTCTTCAACAAAAGAACCAGTTCATTCTAGCTCCCAATGGATAGTGTTTGAAAAGCCAACTGAAAGGATGGCGCAACATCTTAAGCCTCTTTACATCAACGCTCATTTTGATGGAGTACCTATAAATAAGGTTTTAGTTGACAATGGAGCAGCAGTAAATATCTTGCCGGTTTCCATGTTAGCTAAACTATGTAAGAGTGAGCATGATCTCCTCCCAACTAATTTGACAGTCAGTAACTTCCAAGGGGGAATCACTAAGGCTAAAGAAGTTTTGACCATAGAGATTACCGTGGGGGGAAAATCTACCATGACCACATTCTTTGTGGTAGAGTCCAGATCCAGCTACAATGCATTATTGGGGCGGGATTGGATTCATGCAAGCTTGTGAGTACCATCCTCATTGCACTAGGCTTTATGGTTTTGGAATGGCGAAGATGTTGAAGTGGTTCAGGCCGATAGGCTTTATGGTTTTGGAATGGCAAAAATGTTGAAGTGGTTCAGGCCGATAGTCGGCCTTTCTTAGTCAGTGCCAATGCAGTTGAGGCTTGGTACTATGAAGAAGAATTTGGTCTTGTCCAATTTTTTGGCAATAAAAAACATGGCCGTCCTGCAAGGGTTACCGCCTCGAAAGATGTCAGGGTGCCTCACAAGATGGCGAAAGAAGTTTGTGATGAGTTGGCACGACCAAAAATTGCCCAGATGTCAAAGCTGAATACAAAAAGTTTCCAATGAATATACACCATAATAAAAAAGAGAAAACGATGGTGGTGCATACCACTATCAGGAAACTTGTGGCGTACATGGCAGAAAAGAAGTTAGAAAACAATTCGGCCATTGATTTGGCCGAATGTATCATGGAGGATGACTCTGAGGTTGAACTAGAATTATTTTTTATGATATCCAATTGGCACCAAAAAAGATGGATGACTCCACGGCCGAGGTTCAGGATCCATTGCTAGAAGTAAATTTGGAAACTGACGAAGATCCTCGGCCAACTTTTGTAAGTAGCCTTTTAGAGACCAAGCTGCAGGCTGAAATCATTGAGCTTTTAAAGGAGTTCAAAGATTGTTTTGCTTGGAATTACACCATGAGATGCCTGGTTTAGACAGAAAATTGGTGGAACATCGTCTACCAATTAAAGAAGGATTTCGGCTATTTAAGCAACCACCAAGAAGAATGTCGCCAGAGGTCATGCTCAAAGTGAAGGAGGAAATCAAAAGATTGGTCAAAGCCGGCTTCATCCGAACGGCTCACTATGTAGAATGGTTAGACAATATAGTCCCAGTTGTAAAGAAGAATGGGAAACTCAGAATATGCAATGCCTTTCGCAATTTGAATTTAGCTACACCTAAAGATGAATATCCGATGCCAGTAGCTGATTTACTAGTAGATGGCGCAGCTAAGCATGAGATTCTTTCTTTCATGGACGGACACTCTGGATATAACCAGATTTTCATTGCAGAATATGATGTTGCCAAGACTGCATTTAGATGTCCTGGTGCAATCGGAACGTTCGAATGGGTTGTCATGCCTTTTGGTCTGAAGAATGCAGGAGCTACTTATCAGAGAACGATGAATGCAATCTTCCATGACATGATCGGACATATTTTAGAAGTTTATATTGATTGATGATGTCGTGGTGAAATCGAACGTTTGGCGAGGTCATGTGGTCGACTTGAGAAAGGCATTTGAGCGAATGAGGAAACATAAGCTAAAGATGAACCCTCAAAAGTGTGCATTCAGAGTCTCAGCGGGAAATTTTCTAGGCTTCCTAGTCCATCAGAGAGGCATCGAAGTGGATAAAAATAAAGCTCGAGCGATCGTAGAAGCCAAGCCTCCTCAGAATAAGAAAGAATTGCATAGCGTAATTGGGAAAATCAATTTCCTCAGGAGATTTATTTCAAACTCATCTGGCAAAATTCAAGCTTTTTTGGCTTTGTTGAAGCTGAAAGATGAAGAATTTAGATGGGAGAGTCATCATCAGGAAACATTCGACCGCATCAAAGAGTATTTGGCCAATCCACCAGTTATTATGCCGCCGGGTAAGGGCTAGCCACTCAAACTTTATATATCGGCTGCAGAAAACTCTGTCAGATGTTTGTTAGCTCAGGACAATGAACTTGGAAAGGAACATGCAGTGTATTACTTGAGTAGAGTCCTCACGTCAAACGAGCTAAAGTACTCTCCGATTGAGAAATTATGTTTAGCATTATATTTTGCAGCAACAAAGTTACAATATTATATGTTGCCGACTAGAGTAATCATCGTTTCCTAGACCGACCTTATAAAATACTTGTTGTCAAAGCCTATCATCAAGGAAAGAATTGGGAAGTGGACAATAGCATTGTCAGAGTTCGCCTTCAAATATGTGTCTCAAAAGGCAATGAAAGGTCAGGCCTAAGCAGATTTCTTGGCCGACCATCCTTGTTTGGAAGTGGAAGGGAAAAAAGATTCGGTAGAGATACCTTCAATTTCTCTTACGCCGTGGAAGTTAAGTTTTGACGGATCGAGAACTCTTACTTCGGCAGGAGTTGGGATCGTAATTGAATCTCCAATGGGGCGAAAGACAAAATTTTCCTTCCAGCTTGCTTTTGAGTGTTCAAATAATCAAGCTGAGTATGAAGCACTGATCATCGGTTTAGAGATCTTGAAGGAGATGGGGGCATCTACAGTTGAAATAATAGGCGATTCACTTCTAGCTTTGAAACAGTTGACAGGTGAGTATCAATGTTGTAGTTGGGCTTTGTCGCCTTATTACATGGTAGTTGATCAGTTGGTCCAAAGTTTTGACGATGCGGTGTTTCGGCATATCCCGAGAGAATTGAATTGGGAGGCAAATGAAATGGCCCAGATTGCTTCAGGAATTCATATGCCAGAAGAGTTGCTGGAAAGGATTATTAGCATACAAAAAATGGATCTTTCATCATTACAAGAGAGGAATGTGACAAGAGACATATTTTGTATAGAGATTGACGAAAACGATTGGAGATTTCCGTTGATAAATTATTTGGAGAATCCAAGCTAGAAAACTGAAAGGAAAATTTGGCTGAGAGCGGTGAAGTACGTCCTATTTGACAAAGAGTTGTACAAAAAAGGATAAGATGACTTGCTTTTAAAGTGTTTGGGCAAACATAAAGCAATGCTGGTGATGGCTGAAGTGCATGAAGGTATTTGTGGAGTACACCAAGCTGAAACAAAGATGAGATGACTAATCAGGAGACATGGCTATTACTGGCCAACTATCATGTCCGACTGCATCAAGTATGCTAAAGGGTACACAGCTTGTCAACATCACGGCCCAGTACAACAATTCCGGCCGTTCCTTTCAACCCTATAATTAAGATGTGGCCGTTTCGAGGATGGGCTATGGATTTTATTGGAAAAGTGTATCCTTCATCTAGCAAGCAACACACATTTATCATCGTCGCCACTGATTACTTCACTAAGTGGGTTGAGGCACGGCCGATGAAGTCAGTAAGTCAAGTTGATGTGATCAAATTCATCAAAGAATACATAATCCATAGGTTTGGTATACCATAATCCATTACTGTCGATCGTGGAACAGTATTTGCTGGTGAAGCGGTGGAATCATTTGCCAAAGAATATGGGATAAAGTTAACCCATTCGACCCCATATTTTGCCTAAGCTAATGGTCAGGCTGAAACAACAAATAAAGTTTTGAAGGGGATTCTTGAAAAGATGGTGGATAATAATCCAAGAGAATGGCATGATTAATTGTCAGAAACCCTTTGGGCATACAAAATGTCGAAAAGGTCAGGAATCGGCACAACACTGTTTGCCTTGACATATGGGCATGATGCGGTTCTGCCAATGGAGGTAACAGTAAAATCTTTGCGCGTTGCTCAGCAAAATAATCTTACCCCGGCTGAGTATACTGAGGCCATGATGCAAGAAATAGAAGAACTTGATGAAGTAATACTGGCAGCCTTAGATCACCCCCAAATACAGAAGAGAGCCGTGGCACGTGCATACAACAAAAGGGTCCGCTTCAAAAGTTTCGGCGAAGGAGACCTAGTGTGGAAAGCAGTATTGCCTATTGGATCAAAAGATCCAAGATATGGAAATTGGTCTCCTAACTGGGAAAGACATTTCACTATTGCTGGAATAATAGGAAAATGTGCATATCAACTCCAAGACATCGACGGATCAAAACATTCAAATTCGATCAATAGTCGCTTCTTGAAGAAGTACTATCCGACTAGCTGGGAAGCCCAAGAAATACCAGAAGTTGGAGATACTTCGTTTAATCAGAGTTAGATCCATGTGCGTTGTAATTTTATTTGATAAGTCAATAAAGTTATGCTGGGTATTTTTTACGGCCAGTAACTAAAAATTCATTCAGTTTGATTAGCTGGCCAATTTAGGCCGCTAGTTATTTATTTGTCATTTTGTCGAGTTGAAGTAGTTTAGAATGAAGTTTGAATGATAGTTATTTTCTTTAACATGGATTTAACACAACTACGACAGATTCAAGCCCGAGACCGAAAGTTCATGGCTAATTTCTAAAAAAAAAGACGTGATTAAATTCAGCAGTGCAATACTTGAAGTCAAATAAAGTTTATTATTCAAAACAAGACAATGAATACATAAAAAATGTCTGAATAAACTATTTATCTCTAAACGCTTCATAAGAGGTTTTCTTCAAGTTATCCCACGATGCATTACAGTGCTGAACTATCTCTTCGGCCTGTGATTTCTTGCTCCTGGCTACTTTAGTTTCTTCCTTGGTGCGAACAAGCCTCTCTCTGATGGAATGAGCCTCGGTGGACAATTTCTTGGCGCGATCGACTTTTTCTTTAAAGTTAGATTCTTCAATTGATAGTTTTTCTTTCAACCCTTTGATTTCAATTGCTAGAGCGGTGGTTTCTTTTTTCTCTGCCGAATGGTCAGCATGCATTAAGGCGAAGTCAGCCTTGAGGGTAGAAAGTGAAGTAAAAATGGTCTTGGCCTCCTCGATATCACATTGTGCAGACAAGAAAGAGTCCACGTCTTGATCAAAAGAAGCATGAAATTCAGCGGCACAAGAACGGAGATTGTCATCTACTAATGAAGTCTTGTTGAGAATCTTAAACGATGTGAGTAGTTGGCTTCGGACGTCATCTTAGGTAAGGATGTCAAAATCTGATTCGAAGAAGCCGCTGACATAGTTTAGTGCTCGCTGAACTGTATCAGTCTCAGCGTCATCTGAATTGGTCTCATCGACAGCAGGTTTTGTTACAACCGAAGTAGGAGGGATTGGTCCAAGCAATTCTTCGACGTCAAGAAAAGTATCATCTCCAAGATCAAACTCATCCAGAAAGGTTATGTCTTCCTGTTTTATATATATGATAATTATAAGCTATCATCAACTAAACAACTTGGAGTGTCAGGCAAAAAAGAGTACCTTAGAGCTGTTCTTTAGAAGATTCTCTATGACGGAAGGCGACGTTGAAAGAGATGTGTTACACACCAACATCATCTCAGAAGGTGTGATCAAAGGAGAATATGATTTATTGCCCAAAGTGTGACCAACCTGTCAGAATCCAAAAGAAATTCATTGAAACAAATTGGTATGCACAACTAGGAGAACAAATTGAAGATAGCGTACCTCTTTTGTAACAACATCAGGGCATATATCTTTTATCGGAGACAAGTCACCACAAGGAGACGATGCAATGACCCTTTGGTCCTCGAAGTTGTGATGAGGATTTTCTTAGTTTGGACTGATAGAAATATCACATCTTTTCCTTTTCTTAGAAGGAGTATCAGACGATATGGGTGATTCTGCAGAAAAGACTGTTGGATTGTTAACCGAAACACATTAAGTAGAAAACTAGTTTGACATAAGGGACTTACCGTTATTTGGGGTCTGGCATGGAGAAAGAGGTAGTGACGGATCAGCTAGAAGCAGAGAACAACCGTCAGAAGCTTTAGTAGTAGGATCATGTCTGGAGAAAACACGTGTGGCTACATCTTTGGCAAGGCACCGAAACATGGAGTGGGTATATTTTTCCCACCACTCGACAAAGTTTTGAGTTACATTAGGATTGCACATGAAAGGAGAGTACTTGAAAGAATAACTTGATCGTTTGAATGCAACATTGCATTTTTCATACTCATCTATGGTAGAAAAGAATGGCCGATGAATGGAACATTGATTGAATGAAGACACCCATGGCATAGGGACAGCTTGAAAAAGACCAAATTCCCGAGCAACAAGGTTTGGGCAGTAAACTTCCACACCACATTGATTGGATTTAAACCTTCGGCCAAAAGGAAGATCTCGGTTGAGTAATATGCTAGACCAAATTAATTTTAATGACTTCATCTGTGGAAGATTGCTTTCTACGCCTGAATCAGGTTTAAGTGCCAAGTCCATCCATGGAGGAAGGAATGAATATTTAGTTGGCTCAGTAAATGCTTCTAGAGCCCTATGACGAGTGGAGTAAAAGAATTCAAAGCAAGTCGTGGCAGAATGACCCAACAAGCCCATATGTAGAATTTGTTGTCCTAGAAGAGTATTGGGCCAGCTAGTTGTGAGAGAATGCCTCTTTTCTGGGAAATAAGCATGGAGCCAAAGCTGCAGTATCCAAAGGGGACCAGAATGGTGGGGATCCATATTTGACTTGACAACATTGTTTATTCCACAATATAAATGGCCGAGAACGAGCGGTCCAAATGCATATGGTGAGCCAGATGCGAGAGCCTCTGCTATGTGGATATACCCTTTCGTTACCTGCACTGAAGCTACACAAAAGATGTACCTACATAGCCACATAAGGAGGAAGGCGAGATGTTCTTTTTCTGAGGGTGGGTCATTTTTTCCACGGAGTGTTTTCAGAAAATAACAGTAAAATGATTCCTGATTTGGCAATTTAGCTTCTTCATAGTGTGGCAGTCCACTTTGTGTTGAGGAAGTAACTGAAAGGAGTTTGCCATGAGGTCTGATGCCGAGGAGAGCTGCTAGATCCAACAAGGTGGGTGTCATCATGCTGAATCAGAAACTGAAAGTGTTGGTGACTGAAGACCAAAAGCATAATGCAGCGGCCAAAAGACCCTTATCATATGGAATGTTGAGACACGACATACATATCACACCATAAATTCCAGACTTCCGCCAGATGTCGCCGTAATGAGGATCCAAGCGATCGACCCATGAGATCCAATCTGAAGGCATGACAGGCCATGACTTGAAAGGTTTGGGGTCTTTCCACTTAGTCCAGTCCAAGGTTTTCGAAGAAAATGGTAAAGTTTTGTCTGGTCAGGATTGAAATATAGAATCCACTTCTCGAGGCATTTTGTTTTTTAATCGAGGTCCAAGGCTGAATTCTTTAAAAAGCGAATTCCTTTTGATCAAAATTCTATCATCCACGGTATCCTGGGAACGTCTGATGGCATGTTCAAGCTGTTCCACGTACTAAAGTTTGCTTTTGTCAGCAGCCTGCAAATAAAGTCATTCAATGATTCAGGTTTAAAGAATGAAGTTTGATTAAGCGCGTTAGCATGTCAAGTCATTCCTTCACAAGGTTGAGACGGTGCATCAGGAGCCTCTTTGTTTTCAATTTTCTGGCTTGGATAGGGTTTGGTCCGCATGATTGCAATTTTGAAGTCGAATATCTGCAAATAAAAAATTCGGTTTGAGTAAAAAATATATACATATATACATTTTTTTTTGTATTGTTTTTATTTGTGTGGGAGACAGATATAAATGCATGCAGGGGCATTTTTCCAAGTCCATATTGCTGTCAAAAGCCCAGGTCTGTGCCAAAAGCCCATATCCGCAGCTCCAGCCCGCGTGCCTCGCCCAGCCCACGTTCCGCGCGCCTGTTCCCAGCCCACGTTCCGCGCCTCAAATCCAAGCCCGCAAGTCTGCATCTTCTAAGCCTGCTTCAGCGTGCGGCAGCCCAGCAGCGCTCCGGCCCAGCTCAGCTGCCCAAGTCTCCAGCCCACGTGCATCCAGCTCGCTCCAGCCCACGCTCAGTTTCCAAACCCGAATTACCGCACCCGTTGTTTCGGCACTGTGGATCTTCTTCTCCAAATCACCGTCGTGTGCAACGTCAACCCAGCCGCCGCAACCCAGTCCTCGCCACCGTGTGCAACGCCACTCATTGCCACCCACTGCATCGACAGCCCAGCAGCCCGCGTGCATTGCCAGTCGCTGCAGATGCCACTCATCACCGCTGTTTGCGAAATCAATCCCGTCAACCACAGTGAAACTAATGCCACCGGCATCTGTTCTCTTCGCTGGAGCTGTGCCTGTGTCAATCGATCACGACCTGCGTTTTCCATCGCTGAAACCACCGGCGTTTTGAGCTTTGATTTTTGTCTGGGATGGTTGCTCGCAAAGGGACACAGAGATAAATCCAAAGCAGTGTTTAAAAGCATGGTTCATTTGTTCAAACTATACCTGGCAGAAGCTCTGGTAGTTTTTGGAGTCACGGAGACGTCAGAAAATCCAACAGTACATCGAGAAACAACGATCATGTATATATATAAATATGCCAAAACAAAGTATGTATATGTGCGAGTTTTAGTTGAGCATGTATGGCAAAGGACAGTTTACTACCTGGGATAGATAGGCAACCTTGATTTTGGTTTGGCGTCGAATATACAGCAGCCAGTTTGTAGTGGCAATTAAATTGTCAATGTGTGCTGCAAAGAAAATACCTTTTAAATTGTCAATGTGTGCTGCAAAGAAAATACCTTACGTTGAGTTTTGGAATAAATTGAAATCAATCATAAAGCTTGGGTAAGGATAAAAGTGAAACTAAACTTACATGTTTTGGACTGCAACGGAGAAGTTTTGTTTTCTACGGTGAGTGTCAGCGGCAGTTGTGTGCAGCTAGGTTATTATCAGTGATTGTGCTAAGAAGATTAAATATGTGGAAGCTACAATTTTTAGTTAAGTGGAGGATTGCCAATTTTTTGGAAAGAAATTTTATGGGAATATATTGTTATATCCGATTGAGTTTCCAAAATATGTTTATTTTTTAAAGGAAATTTGCAAAAGGGACATAATTTAAAACTTGCCAATTTTGAGGTGCTTAAAATTGAAAAGATGCAAATCACTAAATTTCTGATGGTGTGGATAGTTTTCATGATCAATTTTGCTTTGTAATTTTTACTATGAAATTACAAACCAAATGGGACAATGTTTGGACCACATATTAATTTTACTTAGAAAATTAATATTTATTCAAGTTTGATTGTGGAAAAAGCAATTGTCCCACATTGTTTGGAGATGAAAAGCACATGGATTTGTACAAGTATAAATAGATGGCTTTGAAATTGAAAATTGGAAGAGTCCCACATCGGAAGCACAAAGAGTTGGTGAGCCACATTCTCCTATATAAAGAGAGGCTTCAACAACTTTGAAAAGGACTCGCTCATCCACACACACCAAAAAACATAGACTACTTAGTTTATTCTCGTTAGAATTTACTTCGAGTAGTCAAGTGTTTTAGTTGAAAATTTTATTTAAAAGTCCTTTGATCTTAAAGGCATTTGTAACTCTTTAATTATTTTGTTCTCAGTAATTAATACAATAATTTGATTTAAGTTTAATATTAATTTGCACACATTTTATTTATATTTTTGGACTGTCTAGATTCAAAATGGTACACTTGCACACTTAAGACGACTGATTATTGTGTTTTATACCAACAAATTTCTATCAAGACTCTACTCACTAATAGCAAATAACTGTGAGACCCACTACTCCACTAAAAAAACACTACTAAAACAAATAACATAATAGCTAAAAAAATAACAAATGGCTATAGGCTCACTGATTTGGTCAAACATTAAACAAAAAAATTGGTGTTGTGATTTTACAGTTTCTATCAGAATGTCGTTGTTTTATCGCTATGATGGATCTTTATATTATAACCATAGTTGAAAAAATCGAAAATTTCGGCGAAATTTCGCCGAAATTTCGTTTTTTTGGAGATGGAGATATTAATTTCATNGAAAATACCTTACGTTGAGTTTTGGAATAAATTGAAATCAATCATAAAGCTTGGGTAAGGATAAAAGTGAAACTAAACTTACATGTTTTGGACTGCAACGGAGAAGTTTTGTTTTCTACGGTGAGTGTCAGCGGCAGTTGTGTGCAGCTAGGTTATTATCAGTGATTGTGCTAAGAAGATTAAATATGTGGAAGCTACAATTTTTAGTTAAGTGGAGGATTGCCAATTTTTTGGAAAGAAATTTTATGGGAATATATTGTTATATCCGATTGAGTTTCCAAAATATGTTTATTTTTTAAAGGAAATTTGCAAAAGGGACATAATTTAAAACTTGCCAATTTTGAGGTGCTTAAAATTGAAAAGATGCAAATCACTAAATTTCTGATGGTGTGGATAGTTTTCATGATCAATTTTGCTTTGTAATTTTTACTACGAAATTACAAACCAAATGGGACAATGTTTGGACCACATATTAATTTTACTTAGAAAATTAATATTTATTCAAGTTTGATTGTGGAAAAAGCAATTGTCCCACATTGTTTGGAGATGAAAAGCACATGGATTTGCACAAGTATAAATAGATGGCTTTGAAATTGAAAATTGGAAGAGTCCTACATCGGAAGCACAAAGAGTTGGTGAGCCACATTCTCCTATATAAAGAGAGGCTTCAACAACTTTGAAAAGGACTCGCTCATCCACGCACACCAAAAAACATAAACTACTAAGTTTATTCTCGTTAGAATTTACTTCGAGTAGTCAAGTGTTTTAGTTGAAAATTTTATTTAAAAGTCCTTTGATCTTAAAGGCATTTGTAACTCTTTAATTATTTTGTTCTCAGTAATTAATACAATCATTTGATTTAAATTTAATATTAATTGGCACACATTTTATTTATATTTTTGGACTGTCTAGATTCAAAATGGTACACTTGTACACTTAAGACGACTGATTATTGTGTTTTATACCAACAAATTTCTATCAAGACTCTACTCACTAATAGCAAATAACTGTGAGACCCACTACTCCACTAAAAAAACACTACTAAAACAAATAACATAATAGCTAAAAAAATAACAAATGGCTATAGGCTCACTGATTTGGTCAAACATTAAACAAAAAAATTGGTGTTGTGATTTTACAGTTTCTATCAGAATGTCGTTGTTTTATCGCTATGATGGATCTTTATATTATAACATAACATCGATGTTTTCTTTCGACTTTCCAGTTTTAGAGCATCATAAATATATAGCGATAAAAAAACATAAAAATTCTGGAGCGGCAAGCATAATCATAATCCACAAAACGGCGTCGTCTTTGGGGAGCTTTCTAGGGCGCGTCTCCTCCTATCCCTATGTGGGGCCCGACTTGTGTTTTATTCGGGGTTTGGACCCGGATTTGTTGACGAGGCGCAAACAAATCTTGACAAAAATAAAAACTTTAAATCAAAATCGGAGCGTCTATAGGTGCCGTTTATCATCCAACGGCCGATATTTCACCAATCTTCGCTTCCCCCCTCAACGTCTAAAATTCCCTCCCAACGGTCAAAAATCTCAAAATACAAAAAAGAAAAACATTTCTGATCGAAATCTCTTTCACTCTCTCATTCGCTCCCTGATCACTTGCTTCCGATTCGCCATCAAGAACCTTCCAAGAATCACGAACAAAGGAACACCATTTCAATCCCCAGTAAAAATTGTTCACACCCATTGCTCCCAGAATGAGTATTCTTCACTACCCAGAAGCCGTGAACGTTGCAGACCTTCAGATTTGGAACAACGCTGCCTTCGACAAAGAAGAATCTGAAGGGTCCGCCGCCATTAAAGGTTCTTGGTCTAATCTCCAAACCTCATTCGTCAGCCGTTCTTCCGAATCCCTTCAATCTGATTGCAGCAAAGAGAATTTGAGTCCTGTGTTTGTGACAACCCCCATTTCTGTCAAATCTTCGGTACCCAAGCCACTTCACCAGAATACCACGATCAGGAACGCACGAGGGAAGCCATTGAAGCTTCTCTGCGAAGAAGATCAGTTTGAACCCTTGTCGGTGGTGGCCAAGAAGGGTTTTCTATTTCAAGAAGAAGGAGAGAAGGTGCGTGATGAAACCAAGATTGATTCTGAGATTGAGGAAATCCAGAAGGAGATCACTCGCTTGTCTTCTAAACTCGAAACGCTTCGACTTGAAAAATCCGAGCGGAATGCGAAGACCATCGAAAGGTGTGGGAAGATTGTCGCGGCGAAATTCATGGAGTCCTCCAAACAGAAAGTTAAGAATTCAGATGCGGTGAAAAAGATCGACGAAACGTTGCCATCGTCAAGTGCCAAAACGAAGCCCTACTACCGCAGAGGTGTGAGTTTGGGACCTTCGGAGATCGTAGCCGGAGCTGGACTCCGGCGATTAAGCAGGCACGAAATCACTCCGATTCAGCCGATACAGAGTCGCCGGAAATCGTGCTTTTGGAAGCTCCAAGATATCGATGAACTGAGGGTTACGAAAGAAAGAAGGAAGAGTCTAAGCCTGAGCCCAAAATCGAAGAAAAATGTTTCCAGGATTCAAGCACCCAAACAAGCCCTCACAACAGTGTCTTCGAAAAGACCAGCGAAGAAAGAAGATGGGGTTATAGCATCGATCCAGCCAAAGAAGCTCTTCAGAGATGGAGAAAAATCCACGCCCACAAAGAAACCAGTGAAGCCAGGGAGGGTCATACCAAGTCGGTACAACCAGATCGCAAATCTGCCTGCCGGAAAAGAAGCAACCAACGACGTTCGGAAAAGGTCGTTGCCGGAGGATGATAAGGAAGACGGCAAGAGATGCGACAAGAGACGCATGTCGTTGGTGGGAAAGGCACGTGCGGTTGGTCGGGAGTGTTGCCGGAGTCAAGGAACGGAGAGCCGGGTAAAGAAGCGGTGGGAGATTCCAAGCGAGGTGGTGGTTTACCAGAGCGTGGAGGATAAAACTCCGGTGTCTGTTGCAGATATTGAAGATGTGCTTCCTAAGATTAAGAATCTCCGATGCGTGAATGAGAGCCCAAGAGATTCAGGACCAGCCAAAAGGGTGGCCGAATTGATTGGGAGAAAGAAATCTTTCTTTTGTGAGAATCAGAATGTGGAGGAGGCTTCGGTTTGTCAGGCATTGAGTTTTGCAGAAGAAAATGCTGAGGAAAAAAAGTAGAATTGGGAAAAAAATTCTCCTTGCAAATTGGGAACTTTTTGGCCATGGAGGAAAATATATTGTTTTAGATTCATTGTTAATATTGCCATAACTCTTGTTATGCAGTAGAAAGTTTTCTTTTGAATTCAATGGGTTTTGTATAAGTTTGTAGCTAAGACCTCTGTATTTTTTTTTCACTGCTATGCAATAATACAGATTGGCCTTGGTAAAGCTGTTTGAAACACTTTAGTGTGTGCCTTGGTCTCTAGTCTGTACAGATTGGCTTTGAATCTTTATTTATTTATTTTATTTTTTTAAAGCAACTTTTGAATCCTTCTTATTTCTTGTTTAAGCATTTACAAAATGTATATAGAAACCATGCTCAGGAAAAATGCAGTTCCTACTTGCTATTTTGTACTGTTTATACTTCTATATTGTCACAAAAGCTTAAAACTTCCTCATTTTTTTTTCCAGCTACTGAGAAGTATGAAAAATAAAAATATAATGGAAAGCAATTAAATGGAAAAAAAAGAATGTGAAGAATGAATTTCGTTTGTTTTGTTTTGTTCTCAAGGATTGATCGATGATTGTCTAATCAATTGCACATATCATTATAAACTAGTTGGTCGTCTTTTGCCATTGTTTTAAAAAACATTTTACGCTGTTAAGACATAATTTTGGAAAGCTCAGCCCAAAATTGATACGGGTTCAAAATATGAGAAGGGAAATTTGGAGAGATGTCTATGTGGCAAGAAAAATGATGAAATATATTTATTTTAGGAGTGTATTAAAAAATCAATCAACTGATGATGAAGCTGACCGATCTAATCCAATCAATTATTATATGATTTATTTTTATTAGTAGATTCACTATTTTATTATAAATCTACATACACTAGATCATTTTTTAGATAAATTTTAGAATATTATCTATATTTTTTAACTCTCTCTCCCCAATCATTTTTTAAATAAGAATAATTTATTTATTTTTAATCATTTATGTTTTAGGTTTTGAAAAAAACTTAAGTTTTGTAAATAAAGTTTAAGCCTAAGAAGTTTTTGGCACAAAAAAAAGAAGCCAAAATATCAAAGATTTAAAATAAAAAAGCTCAAAAATTAAATTTAAAAAAATTCAAAAAAATTAAATAAAAATCTAAGCCACACCAATTAACCAAATCGATCTAATTTAATTACTAATCTATATTTTTATTAAAAACTGATTAATGCTCATAAGTCATCAATTTATTCAAAGAAATACAAAAAAAACATTTTCAATCAATTCTCATTACTTCAATTTTACCAGTGCTATGTTTTTTGTGCTCTTCACCAAGGATAATCATTATTTTTGTAAATAAACTTATTTTTGTGCTATGTTCGAAAATAAACTTCTGTTTTAAAATTTCCGTGTTGACTATCTTTGTATTTCAAATACCATTTGGTTTATTTAAAATTTTATTCTTAAAATATTTTGGGTACAAAGAAAACCAATTGCATTGCATTTCTTTAGTTACAATCATTGCTAAAGTAATTTATATTTCTTTTAGTACAATCATTGTTAAAGTCATATATATTGTTTTATGCTTCAGTATATATATTTTAAAATTTATTACAATAAAAAAATGAAAAAAAATATATGAAAAAACAAATAAAAATACAATCTAAACAGTGTTAGCTCGATGTTGAAGATGAAGTACCTCGCCCAATAGACGAGACATACATAAGAAGTATATAAAATGAGGTAGAATATTTAACTGAAACAGAGTGTTGACTCCGCCACAAAGTATGGAGCCCTGTCCGATGGAGTTGTGGTAATAAGCAAAGAGAAATGATTTTTGCCTATGACTCCGTCTCGATAGGGTGGGTCCCCTTACTTGGTGGTGGGATCAACACTTTATTTGTTACAACATATTTTTAGTAAGGATAATATGATATTTTATTATTATTCAATATAATTTTTTATTTTTAAATTGTTTTAATTGTAGTAAAATAGATATGATTCCACATATAATATATTTTTAATCGGAACAGTATATTTGTTGCAATGTTAATTTTTTTATCATGAAAAGTGTTGGATTAAACTCTCTCAAACTATTATTATCACCACAAAAAAAAAATTAACAATATTAAAATCAAACATCTCGAACAACCTATTTGATAACTAATGCATTGATAACAATGGATTAAACTTTAAATGTGATTTTGGAATATATGACTAATAATACACTTAAAAAAAAACAAAACAAAAACAAACAAACGATGACAATGAATGTAATGAAGAAGATGATTGATGATGATAATTTTTGAATAGGATTTTATGTACATATCCAGACAAATATACCTCGCTCTTAAAACACTCAAAAGCAATTTTTGGTCAATGTTTATAAAATCCATAGGCATTGAATTTTTTACGTTATAACATATACAACACAAAAACTACAACACGATTTGAGCAAACTACAACATGAAAATGACTAGAGAACAATGAAAAAAACTAACATTGGGCTGTTGCTCAAATTGCTGTTTGGTTTTCTCAAATTTGGTTCGAGCCTGTGTCACTGGTCTTTCATGGCCAACGTTAGATGGATCACTGGCCTTCTTTTTCTTTGGGATTGCATTTTTATTCTCTAGAGTTTTTTCACTCTTCTTTGGTGGCGGTGATTTTTTTTTTTTTTTTCTTTCATGGCCAATATTTGGCTTCTCTTTGACAGTGGTTTGTTTAACCCAAGCCATTT
Organism: Ochetophila trinervis; assembly: GCA_003254975.1. Classification (NCBI taxonomy): domain Eukaryota; kingdom Viridiplantae; phylum Streptophyta; class Magnoliopsida; order Rosales; family Rhamnaceae; genus Ochetophila; species Ochetophila trinervis. The sequence goes on along the minus strand of QANX01001845.1, from coordinate 122,942 downwards.
CCAGCAACAGCCGACAACAAACAAATAGAGGGAAGACGAATAAAAAAAAAACAAAAAATTAGCCAAAATAGACTGAAAAAAAATAAAAAACCGTAAAAAAAATTTCCTGAAACTTGTGGGCAGGCATTTTTTTATTTTTTTATTATTTTATTATTTTTATCTTTTTGAATAAATTAATGACTTGTAGGCATTAATCACTTTTTATAAAAAGATAAGACATAGTTTATCATTTCTCTTGCCACATGGGCATCTTTCAAAATTTTCCATTTGAGAAACCCAAGCCCACTAAAATTCAAAAGCAGTTCTCTAAGGCTCTGTACTGATTGGGTCGGATAATCCAAAATCAGACACCCCAAGTCCCAAACCCGTCGAATACCCCATAGCAAGGACGAAGCATGTAATAAAGCTAAAAGCCTCAGTTTCACAGTTAACTAACACTGCCTTATGCTGCGAACCCCACCAGGTTCTGTGTAAAGTGCCTGAAATCGAAAGCATGCTATCCATTTCAAGGCACTTCCGGCAGATTTTCAGAGGCAGCAAAGCACCTGAGTTGAGCGCTCGAAGTTTCGTTTCCTGCTCTGTTGCGAGTCGTTTTTTCAGGAATCCGATTGATTTAAGGCAAAGTAGGCATAACCCACATACTGTAAGTAACGTTTTATCATCTTCTTCTTGTTTAGGAATTGGTTTTTGATGTTTCCAAAAGCAAACTATTTGCTTTAAGATCCAGGCATGTGGAATAGGCATTGCAAATATTTTGTTGAAACTGGGATATGACCCACTTTGATTGAATGTAGAAAGCACTCAAATTGAATGCTGTTGTATTACCATTGATGTTTTATCATTGAGTATCAGTAGAAGATCACACGTATTGTTGTTAGTAAATCCTAAAAGGGATTTCTTTCTCTTTTTAAGTCAAGTAAGGTAATTCCAATGGAAGTGGATGACACTGGTGATGTTTGGAAACAGTGAAAGCTCGAGTGAGAGAGATAATTTACATGAACGGCAGGAGAATTAGGTTGTTATTTACATATAAAATAATGGAACTGTTGGATAGACTAACTCAAGTGGTTTAAACTATGTTAATTTATTATCTATCCAAAAACCTTAAGTTGAAAGGAATAGAGCCGAACTATGTAGATTAACCAGTCAAGTTATCAATGCCCATACAATTTCTTGCTTCGCTTTTACTTTTTCTTCTTCATTTTTTTTGTTGGTAATTTGCTGAGTTCTAATAGAATAAACTGTGTTCTATGCGTTTTACTAATGGTAATCTGGATTTGAACTTCTCTCTGACAAAATTTTGTTTCTTGTGAATTGGCTTATTTGTTTATATTTACTTAATGAGTGTACTTATTAATTACAGAACTGTATGATCTCCACCCCATTTGGTTTCTCTTGGATCTGGCCATTCTTTGCCATTGTAAATAGATTCATTGGCAGTTCTCAGTCACTCACAACACAGTCCTCTCTGGATAAAGAGGATGTGATCTTTAATCAAATTCTTTCCACCATTGAAAATGAACCGCGGTCTGCCTCTAAAAACTGTGCTGCTTATGTTGATAAACTATGCAAATGTGGAAATCTTTCTGCTGCTGTTAGGTTGCTTAAGTTGTTACAAGATAAACACATCTCTGTTGGTTCTAAAACATATGATCTCCTATTGGTGGCTGCTAGTCAAAAGAATGACATTGATCTTATATCTGAAGTTTTTAAATATGCAATCCTTTCTCCTGGATCTTTGTCTTCAACTTCTTATCTTAATATTGCGAAGGCTTTTATAAAGACGAATGATTCTGTCCATTTACTCAGATTAATCAATGATGTATCAGAGATGACATTCCCAAGTGTGGCAGTTCTAAACAGAATCATCTTTGCCTTTGCTGAATGTAGGCAGATTGATAAGGCCCTTATGATATTTGGCCATATTAAGAGTCTGGAATGCAAACCAGATTTGGTTACATATAATATTGTTTTAGATATCTTGGGTCATTCAGGTCGTGTGGATGCCATGCTCCAAGAATTTGCATCAATGAAGGAAGATGGCATCACCCCTGATGTCATTTCTTACAATACATTGTTAAATAGTCTGAAGAAGGTAGGAAGAATAGACATGTGTGCAGTATATTTTAAGGAAATGGGTGACAATGGAATTGCACCAGATTTGCTTACTTACACTGCTTTAATTGGGAGCTATGGTCGTTCAGGAAATGTTGAGGAATCATTGAGACTCTTTAGTGAGATGAAGGCAAGGCGGATTCGTCCTTCAATCTACATTTATCGCTCACTAATCGATAGTTTAAAGAAGATGGGGAAGTTGGACTTGGCAATGAAATTCTTGGAAGAGATGAATTCATCTCGTTCAGATCTAGCTGGTCCAAAGGATTTTAAACGAAATCAAAGGTAGTTGAGCATTCATACATCCAGATTCTGAGTTCCAAGCAACTCTACCACCTCCAAGGGATTCAAGATAAATATCTTTTGGAGACATCCTGCATTGCAGACACTTGTGGTATGTAAAATGTATGTAACTTGTGCTGCTTGCTTTACTTGTTTCTCTAAGTCATGGGATTTGGACTCGGCACCCACCATCTGTGATGGTACTGAGTTTGTTCCAGGATTCAAACCTTGAACACAAATGCATAGGCCAAAAAGGTCCAAATACATAATAAGTTATTATTAGCACCTTATTTATTTCAAAACGTTTACCTTTGAAAAGACTAGGCATGATTGGAACCCATATAATAGCCATCAGAGTCGTTTAGGGATGTCGGTGCCCTATATTTGGATATCTAGTAAAGCATGCTGTCTGGATTCAAAATAAAGTTGTATTTAAAGTTGATGTGTAGACATAACAAATATGTAAAACAAAATTGAAGTTCAACTTGTATTTTTGTTTTATTTTATTTTATTTTTTCTATATTTTTTATTTTTCACTTTGATTATGTTTTTTATAGTTATGGTTTTGAAGACATTGCTTGATCCAATATTTCCTTTGGTGATAGGTATTCCGAAAGATGTGTCAATGCTTGTGAGAAACTAGCTTGTGCATCTGTTTAGAACTTAGCAGTTTCTTGACATTCTCAAATCCAAGCATTTACACTTTTACTGGATAATAGACTCTCAAGGGGAAGAATGCTGCAAGAGTATCTTCCATGGAGTGCTGAAGAAATAAATACTGCTTTTCATCAGCTATGCTGAAATATAGCTGGCTGTTTGCTGACATTTCTGGGTGCTGAAGGCTTGTAGGATGGTTGGGAGGGGTGCAAGTTTGATATCTTGTGCTCCGAGCACAAATTTGCTAAGGTCCAATACCATAACTATCATCTGTTTGAATCTAACTTTAGACATTTATTTGTCTGATCGTGTAAATACTCATAAATACATATTTATGCTAAATTGCTAATAGAGAATTTCCTTCTTTCCTCCATCAAGTCCTTGTTGTCTTATGAAAATATTTTCTCTCATAAATCCTTTTTCTTCTCTTTTGGAAGATAAGCCTTAGACAACTAGATGAAAAACCACGGGACCAGGATATCTTAGGATATGCACTTGGCTATCCCATTTTATCACAGCTAATAAAATAAAATAAAAAACAATTCAAAACCAGTTCCATTGCCATGAAGTCCTAGTCCCCTTTATAACCTCGAGGTGATAATCCACCAACAAAATGTTAAGCAGTGGAAATATTAAAACACCTAAAAAAATATGGATTTCCAAGAATCAGAGACATACAAAAAAATAGGGAGCTCCAAGGGAAAGTGGAAGAATCTACTTTTGACATTCCTAAATTAGAAAACAAAAATGGTAAGCAAAGTTGCGATGCAAGTATATGATCTTCTCTGCGCTCAAATTCGACTGGAGTCCCTTCCAAAGATGAATCTTCTTCCCCAGTCAGAAACCACCAATATTCTAGTACGCCAACTTACTAGCTTACTGCAAGTGGACAGTGACAATATGCTTATAATCAAGTAATTTGGCAAATTCAGATTATTATTATTATTATTATTTAAAAAAAAAAAAAGGTAACTGGGCAAATATTGAACAGAAATTTACCTTGCATATACAGAGTACCAGAGCCACTGAGTGCTATGACCAATGGAAATCCAATCCCCTGGTAGTTGGGCAGCAGTTTGTTCTCCTCCCAGAGGAGCAAATTGCCCAAAATGCTTATACCTTGAGTTTAGTCATCAAACAGGAAAAAAAAAAATGGTTCATTGATGATAATCTAACACCGAGTCTTGGATTTGGTGGATGAGCGTATTCAAACGTTTACAAATTGATTTGAAATAATGGGTAATATGAAAAGGAAATAAAAAATAAAAATAAAAAATAAAAAATAAAAAATACAAAAAAAAGCAAGGGTGTTAGGCAGTGGAAGAATACCTGAAGGGATGAAACCTGTGACGCCCTTCACCCCTGAACCTGAGAGGACCTTCAGGACACTGTTGACATTCCTCCATACGGTTGAAACACTTGGCAAGGTAAGCACCTTGTTGAGCAGCTACCTAAAATAGTACAAGATAAAGGAAGAAACTATATCAGTTGAACAAAAACAAGAAATTTTTTTTTTAGAAATCCAATTGATAACAATGTTATAGGTTGATAAATAACCTGAGCTGTTGCAGGAAGATTCTTCATCTGGGAATCCACTTCAGAAAGAGCAGATGTAAATGTTTCAATATCCACTTCAACAGACTCGTTTTGAGAAATTTTGAGTAAGTCAGCAATATTTTTCATTTGTTTTTTCTTCAAATAAAGCTCCAACTGAGGATATCTCTCGCAGAGGTCCCCTACGACTTCTTGAAACTCTTTTATGTTCAAAGTCCCAGATTTGTCCTTGTTTGCCTTGCTGAATATTGATGCAATATCTTCCTGGTAACCAGCCAAAGAAAATATGATAATCTTTGTAATGAGGAAAAAAAGAAAAAATCTACTTTCGAAGTGGGAATATGAAAATCATTAAGAAAAAAATAAATAAATTACCATAACTCTGCGTTGATTTATGGTTGCACAGTCACCTAGAGCATATATGTTATCACATCCAACCACCCTCAGCCATTCATCAGTACACAGAGCACGCCTGTTGCTCTGCTTAATTTGATGGGAATATAAACTTTGATTTCAGTTTACATATTAATTCTCAGTAAATATAATGAACAAAATTAATATCCAAATAAATATTTTGCTCTGCTGAGGGTTCTTAGAAACAAACCTGACCAATCTGCTTCATAAAATCTATCACTTCAGTGCGTGGTCCAATGCCGGTCGACCAGACTACCATTCCATAAGGTATATCTACAAATTGTCCAGTAGCTCTTACTTTAGTAGAGATTCCTTTTTCAGCAACCTTTACCACCATTGAACCTGTTTTCAGATCAATACCATCTCTTTGGAATTTTTCTTCAGCAAAAGCAGTAATTCTCTTGTCAAACCTGTTAAACCGAGGCAACTATTCTTATAATCTTGGCATATATATGTATGCATATTTACATACATACATACATACATACATATATATATATATATCCCAACAATCATATAAGAAAATTTCTTAACATATATCTCACATGTTCAAAATATGATCCCCTGCCTCAAGAATTGTAATCTTTGCAAAGTCTTTGACAGTTGGATATAACTTGGCTAAATCCTCTGTTACAAAGTCATGAAGCTCAGCGGCAAACTCAACCCCTGTTGGTCCACCCCCAACTACAACAAAATGAAGGATTCTCTTCCTCTCTTCTTCACTTACGCTAGGAAGACTTGCCCTTTCGAAGCAGTCGATCACAGACTGACGGATTCTCAGAGCATCCTCTACTGCCTGCATATAACAAAAATCCAAATTTCTTTACCACAGTTTACAACAAGATAGATCAAGAGCAGCTTAAAAATGTGCTGCTAAAAAAAGAAAGAAATAAAGTCCAATATAACACCTTTAAGAAGTGAGCATGTTCCTCAACACCTGGGGTATTAAATGTGTTTGATTTGGCTCCCATGGCTATTATCAGATAGTCATAATCTATACTGAATTCTTCTTTACCACCCAAATTTGTTTCTTGACTTGATCGACAAAAAACTTTCTTTTTCTCTGCATCAATCTTGTAACACACAGCTTCCCTGAAATGAACATCTTTCTGCCATTTGAGACCAACAATTAGGATTCATTCCAAACCATGTTTAGATTGCTTGGAAAGAAAGAAAGAGCCAAAACCGATTTTAGTTTCCATAATATTTTTCTTCATCTCTAATGGAATCAAACTTCAAACATATGGTTACAAAATATAAAACTAAGACATACTTTCTTGGTAATGCAGCGAATCGGTTCGACAATGCTGCGTGCTTCAACCGTGCCACAAGTAACACTCGGTAGCAAAGGAGTGAATGCAAAATAGTTATGAGGCGAGACGACGTGAACATCATATGATGGATTGTTCAAAGTTTTCAAGAAACTCACTCCTGCCCAACCAGTTCCAAGCACTACCACCTTCTTCTTTTTCTTAAATTCCCCTTGGACTTGTACAGCATCAGCATATGCTGTACTAGGGGGTGTTTGGCCTCCTGTAATTGCCAATAGACCTCCTCCACTGCAATCAAAATTGCAGGGTCAACAAAAAAAAACACCAATAATTACATGCAAAGGAATACATAGAATTGACATACAACTATTAAACCACAATACAATACCACACTAGACCTCCACTTCTTGTACCATATTAAATCACGATCCAATACAATTGTTCTCGTAAGCTCGAACTATATTTTTTAACAACCACCATGCAAAACATTCATTTATATATAAAAATATATACATATGGATGAATTGCAAAGCCTGTAATAGCATGCAGATCTATAATAAAATAATGATAACGAAAATAATAATAAAATAAAAAAGATTGGAAAAAGAGAAAGAAAAACTAAAAACCTGGCAGTGAAAACAAGAAGAATCTTAGACAGTGATGGATACTGATGGAAAGCCCTGGAGGCTCTCCCATAGAAGGAATAACCGTGCATTGTGATACCCTTATTGGTTTAATTTGTTTTCTTTATTTTCTAAATACTAAATTTTAAGAGTAAAAAAAAAGTTGGTGCTTAAATATTGGAAGGAGGCAGAGCAGAGCAGTTGGAAAATGGGTACGTGAGAAAAGGGCTTATTATATAAAGAGAAAGCGCGAAGCCTAAGCGTTAAGTGGAAGTGTGTAAAAGGACAGTTGCTCCGGTCAAGACGGATCTCCTCCTTACTAGGTAATTGCCTGCTCACCACATTGTCACGCTTTGCTCGCAAGCCGTCTCATATATTTTAGAGGCACCAAATTTATTAGGGTTAATATCATTCATTTATTCTGAAGTTAATGCAGCTTAAATATAATTTGAATCTTTCCGTTTCAAAAACATTATTAATTTTCTTTTATGTTTAAAAGATTATTATTTTTTTCTTTTTCTGTTTTATTCACACTTTTAAATTTATATCACTCATATTTTTTTTTATAAAAGTGCTAGTTAAAATTTTTAAAACATAAAAGATTAAATTGTATTTAGTACAAAATCTCATGAGATTTAGATGAAATATTTTCAATTTATTAACGAAAATTTTGGCCTCTAAAGATTTGACATTATTTCATTGGATGTACAGTTTATAATTATAAGGTATTATTAATTATCAACTATTAATAAATTGATATATCATTTGATACTAAACATTTTTTTCTAACCATTAATCTTGGCTATTAGGAACCTACTTGACATGAGCATATATTTAGGTCTAAAATGTTTTATTATGCTTTACTTTTGCTTGATCTAAGTCCTGAAGATTAAGAAAAATAAAAAATGATTTACAAATCGCGTTTATATAACCTTTCCTTTCAAGAAATAATTACTTCTTTTATATTTACTTTTCTGAATTCAGATTTTCTATTCTTTTTCATGAATTTCAGCATTTTCTTTATTTACCACCCTGTCTCTCTTAGTGTGTAAATTAACATGTCATTAAAATAATTCACACCTTTTATAATCTAGTAGATGTATCACCACGGACCGGTACTCTTGTTTACATGTGATTTTTTTCGAAATTTCAAGTTTGAAGTCTAGAAATTAGAGAGATTAATTAAACTACAAATTAACACCCTTTTTGCATGTCACTTTTTTGTTTTTGGACTGGATAGCAAGTATTATATTTGAAATTTATACAATCTCCCCTGTTCATAATCAACTTGAGCAAAAAGAGTTCCGACTTTCTAGTCCTGTAGTCGAGTTCCGACTGTCTAATCCTGTAGTCAAGTGGATGAGTTATATGTTCAAAAAAAATCGATAAAAAAAAAAAAAAAAAACTAACTTGAGCAAAGAGAAATATGGGCGAAAAGGAAAAAATAAATAAATAAATAAAACCACTAAATCTTGAGTAAATTAGATGGGACATTCTATGCTTGAATTCCCATATTAATATTAATGGAAAGTGCATCTAAATCTTCATTGATGAAGCCGGTTTAGCGTTCAAAATTGAAGGGCATATTCGGCAACGCAAAAGTTTATTATTATTATTGGAAAAGAAATATCTCACAAATATTTATTTATTCTGAATCTCTGTCAAATACAAAGGAGATAAATAATAATAACCGATATTAACAAACATATACACGCAACAAGAGCAAGGGTCTGAAGAGCAAATACTCATTTGAAATACCATAAAACTAACAGCTAAATTTATAGCCAATAAGTGCTGTCTTAGATACGGCTCGAATCTCTCCCAAAAATGAATCTCCTTGTCCAATCAGATACCACCAGTACCCTAGTCCGCCAGCTCACTTGCTTGCTGAATATAAGAATTATATAAAATCAGATCAAATACTACTAGGTTCTCATATAGCAATTAAGCAGTGGAAGAAAAACATAAGCAGCAAATTTATCACCTTGCATATACAGAATACCAGAGCCACTGAGTGCTATGACCCATCGAAACCCAGTCTCCAGGTAGTTCTGCTGCTGCTTGTTCTCCCCCCAATGGAGCAAATTGCCCAAAATGCTTGTACCTTGAGATCCCAAGTTGGCAGAAACCCATTTGAAAAAACACAAGAAGAGAGAAAATGGCATGAAATTTACTATACATTGTTCACTGTCTTGTATTCTCCTTTTACTCATGATTTACAACCAAACAAACAAAATCCTGATCTCCAGGGCATTCAAATTTTCCAAGGTTTTTATCAGGCTATTAATTTTTTTGACAGATTAGGAAAAAGAGTTAATATAAAATGCAGGATAATGAGAAGAGAAAGATAAGCAGCACAAAGTATATGCCATACTGAAAGGGGAGAAACCGATGATGTCCGGAACCTCTAAAACGCCTTGGACCTTCAGGATTATCTTTGCACTCGCTCCTACGGTTGAAGCACCTAGAAAGGTATGTACCCTGCTGAGCAGCAACCTGGAAACCAAAAGATTATAGAAATGTATATATTTCCATTATTTTATTTGACATGAGAAAGTCATAGCCTAAAACTAAAGTTTCCGACTGTAAGATGATAAGAGAAATACCTGAGCAGTTGCAGGCAGATTCTTCGTCTGTGAATCCACATGAGAAAGGGCTGACTTGAATTGTTCAATATCCACTTCCGGCCTATAATTCCCTTCAGAATCTTTCAAAAGATCTATCACATCTCCCAAATGATTGTTCCTTAGATAGAGTTCCACTTGGGGGTATCTTATGATGATGTCATCTATTACATCTTTCAATTCTCTGATTGTTAAGGTACCAGACTTGTCCTCGTCCGCTGCATCAAATATGCTCGCAATATCTTCCTACAAACAGCAGAGTGATTGTTGAATATTTCATCATGTGATAGCCGTTACTCATTACGGTATAACATACCAAAGTGTGTTCATTTACAGCTGAATCAAGAAACAGAAGACAAATGACTGCCAAATTGACCAAGTCATGATCACTTGATCATTTTGAACTGGCACAAGGTACCTGGTATTCACAATGAAATTAGCAATATCTGTGCCAACTTCAAAACAGATGCTACAAGATGTTGCTCAATAGCCCAGTCATGACAGAAAAAATAAAAGTTTAACAGATCCACATACCATGACTTTACGTTGATCAATTGTAGCACAGTCACCAATGGCATAAACATCCTCACAACCCTTCACACGCAACCACTCATCAGTTGCTAGAACACGTCTTTTACCCTGAATTTGAACATAAAATTATGGATGACAAACAAAATAACCTGTGTGAATAATGCTGATTGACTGTTGGCACAGAATTCATACAAGTCAATACATGTAAGGATAAAATATAGATTCAAGAAATACCCCTCGACTCAACAAAAAGATTAGCATCTTGCTGTCATCAACGTGGCACTAAACTTGTGAAACAAACCTGCCCAATTTCCTCCATGAAGTCTTTCACAACTGGACGAGTCCCAACACCAGTGGACCAAACAACTAAACCATGGGGTACGGAGAAAACCTCTCCCTTTGATTTCATCTTCACTGAAATTTCTTTATCAGAGACGCTAACAACCCGGCATCCCGTTTGAACATCAATACCATCTCTGGTGAACTTCTGCTCAGCAAAAGAACTAATTCTTTCATCAAACCTACAGAGACAGAGAATGCCAAAAAAAAAAAAAAATTAATGTTATGATCTTGCATAGCCTATGCACTTTCAGCGAAGAAGGCAAAATTCCAAAAGAAGCCACATATTAAGTAATTCGGTAGGGAAAATCAACTACTTAAGAATCAGACATCCCCAAGGTGAATTAAGCTGAAAGAGGACCATGAAAAATGAGAAAGAAGCAAGAAAATAATCTCAGAACAGAAATAAAATGAATATGTGAATACTAAAAAAGTTAAAGGCTAGTTAGCTCAAGTTGAAGCAATGCAAAGATAAGAATACTGCATAGAACTTGAGCTTCTGAAACAAGACCCTCAAAGAGTATGCTAGAAAGATGGATACAAGATAAGGGCTTATGGAAACAGAAATTTAATGTAGGTGACTGCTATGATTGGGAAAACAGCCACACTGGGTTGGGATAAAGTCTAGTCAGTTAAGTCAATCTGAATGGCATAATATTCACACAGTAGCAGTAAATAGCATGTCATAAGAAAATGTAGAATAAAGCTACAAAAAAACTTATTCCCATATAACTAGTTGCAACACACTGAAAACCACAAACCAAATATTTATGAATACATGAAAGCATTGAACATAAAATGATGCTCATATCAACTCAGGCAACCTTCCTATGCATTGGGTAAAAAAAATTTGCATAGCTCATGGACGAATAGTTCAAATTTTCGTACTTACAAAATTGAATATAGTCAATGGGCCATTAATGCCTACGCTCAAAGCATATCTAAACCACAAAAATAAAATTATAGTCTTTGTAAACTTATATACATGTACCATGTAGCAAAATATATAGGTCGCATTGGATTCCCTATCGGAAACCAATTTCAATTTTCTCGGTTTTAAATATAAAAATAAAAAAATAAAAATAACCAAACGCATTTGGAATAAAATTCAAAAATAATTTTCAAACTTAAAAGTGATGAAACTAGTTTAGTACAAACATGCAATTAATATCTCACTTCTCATGAAAACAAGCAGGAAAAATCTTAGACTGAATTTGGGAAGAGAATATGGTTTTCATTGTGATGTGTTCAACACCATAGAGACAAAAGATTTGTGAAACCAAGTCTTTCCTTACATGTTCAAGATATGATCTCCTGATTGGATCACTGTGATCTTCACCAGCTCCTTAACCGAAGGATATAAGTTGACTAGGTCTTCTTGGAAATAGTCATGCAGCTCCGCAGCAAACTCCACACCCGTAGGACCCCCTCCAACAATAACAAAATGAAGATTTGTCCTTCTCTCTTCTTCAGTTAGCCCAGGAAGGATAGCCTTTTCAAAGCAATCTATCACACCTCTACGAATATTCTGAGCATCCTCTACTTCCTGCATGGGAAGTCACAGTTGCTCCATGGTGAAAGAAGGCCAGTAGCAACTTGATTGTGTTTACAAAATTCAAGATAAACTAGGTCATTTTAGGAACTTCAGGGATAAGCATAAATATGATCGTGGTGCACATAACTCTATTGAATACAAAAGCAAGTTGGCAATACCTTCAGAAAATAGCAATTTTCAAGGACACCAGGGGTGTTAAAAGTATTTACTTGCGCACCAATTGATATAACCAAGTAGTCATATTCTAGATGGAATTCCCCATTTCCCACCAAATTGTTGTTAATAATTGACCGACAGATGACTTGTTTATTTGTTGCATCAATCTTGATACATTCTGCCTCCCAAAATTGAATTTCTCCTTTTCTCTGGAATAGAAAGAAATAAAGTGAAAGTGTTGCAATGAGATAATACAGTACTAATAATGAAATCCCAAGAGCAACTAAAAATAATAATTGCATGTCGACAGACAACAAAATTGCATCTCCACCAATTTTCATATTATAGCTTGAAATCTAAGCCAAATAAAAAAGCTAGATAGAGCAAGGTCTTCAACTTGTTCATTTACATATATGTATATCTGAGAACAAGTGTGTGATCAAACTCACCATACATGTATCTATAATTCCAACGTAGGATATTAGAATTCTTAATGTATTTGTTTCACTTACCTTCTTAATAATTTTTCGCACTGGTTCTACAATGCTCCTTGCTTCAACTGTCCCACATGTGACGCTAGGTAACAAAGGAGTAAATGCAAAATAGTTTCGTGGTGAAACAACCTGAACATCGTATGCTGAAGCATCCAGACCCTTTAGGAAACTAGTACCAGCCCACCCTGTGCCAAGCACCACCACTTTCTTTTTCCTGGGTTCACTTTGATTAATATCAACTTGGGGAGAGACAATGTCTGATTGTGACTCTGAGTAAGCCACAAGACCTCCACTACTGCAGCACGCAAAGTGAGGAAGTTATTTTTCAACGATCTAGAAATCAAGCATAAGCTTCATAAAAAATAAAAAATTTAGAAAAGCTGTAACACTATTAAAGACATGACTATTTAACTGTTCTCCCTTTGGGATAGTTGCAAATATCATTTATCTTTCTATGAGGGAAAGGTCAACATATCACAGGGCTGGTTTTGTTCAACAAACTTTGCTTTCAGGGTGATCACAATGGACAAAGAACATTCAAGGACCAGCAAACATGCAATGGTGCACACACACTATTATGTAAACATCCCAACATATTATAATATACAGCTTTAATAAAACCCATTAACTTCTAGCATACGCCAAGCTTCCCATGAAAAAGGACCCTCAACACAGAAAACAGATTAGTAGAACAGATAATTAAAGATCTGTCTATAGTACTTGGAAAACTATTCCCGGTATAAAAAGTTGGTATATGTGCCTTGCTTCAAAACTCTTGTTAGAGTAGAATTAATTCCGTTAAACTAGTACAGTTTTAGATTATTTATTCGTAACACTCTTGGATCCTTATGCAACTATGCTGAGGTAGACATGTAATTTGAGATCCCAAATCATTGCAATACAAACCACTGTTACTACATATAAATCTATCATTGACAGCAGTGCCAGACAGCTTTACAAAAATTGAAAGTAGAAAAACTTAATATGTTAGCAATTTCTGAAATCCTGAAAAAAAAAAAAAAAAAAAAAAAACCCAATTTTTGAATGTTATAATAGATCCAAGCTTCTCCTTTTTTTTCCTCATGGCCATGCTCTAAGGGATTGAATCGTACAGTTGGAAAATTAGCAACCACAATGCTGGTAATATGTTCAAACAGAATGGAGCATCTTTTCCAATTCAATTCTTTAAACAAAAAATGATATTAAAATTAAAACTCAACTAAGATCAAAAGCCAAACCAGGCAGAACTGAGAAGTTTTAAGTAAGACAGAGAATAAGAAAAAAACAATTCTAAATTTGGACTGCACCATCTCTTTCGAACTTGTTAGCATTTTTTTAAAACCAAACAAGAAACAAAGAAAATGAACACGATGAACAAGAAATTGAATAGCAAAAAGACAAATCAAACAAGCAGGAGACAGTGGAGGAGTGAGAACCTGAGAGTACAGAGGACCAGAAGCTTAGAGCCATGAGGGTAGTGATGGAAAGCCCTTGACGCCCTCGTGAAGAAGGACCAGATCGTCATTTTTTAGACCAAAGTTTTTATCAGATTTGATCCACTGTCTAACCAACCACTGAAACTGACCAAGGAAGTGAAGTCTGAAAATACGCAGTTAGATAAGAAATGCCAGATTGCCTCATCTTTTTTCTTTATCGTAACTCTAGACTAACCAAATAAACCAAATAAATTTAGGAGTTTACCCAAAAATATACTTTATTGGTGATTTACTTTCAATGTCTCTAACATTTTCTTTTTTTTCTTTTCTCGTCTTAAAAAAATTGCCTTTCTATTTTTTTTTTTTTTTTTATGAATAAATTGCCTTTCTATTGTTTGGTTGACAAACGGCCTTAAAAATCACTTTTCTATTTGGCCGATAGATCCACGCGGCATTATTTGAGTGCCTCTTTAATTTGGATTTCTTCCATTAAAAATAAATATATAATATTGGATTTTGAGTATCGCTTCTTTGACACGTGGAATGTTTTTTTGTTTTTATGAAATAAATTAACAGTTTAATTATGTTAAATTATAAAAATGAATTATTATATATTTTTTAAATAATTACATTAAAATATTTTAATTACATTGTACGCTGTAAATAAGTATTTAAATTTTTTTTTGACAATTTATTATTAAAATTTACTAAAATATTACACTGTATTTGTATTAATTTCTATAAAAAAATCTTTGTTATCTTCACGTGAATCCGTGATGAATAATATCAAAAGCTAATTTTGTCATTCTCACACTTTAATTTTTCTATTTTTTAACATTATGGAAAACAAAAATGAAAAATCTTATTAATCTGTAAAAAGTGATATTTTTAAACTAAGTTTTGTTATAATTTGCTATTTATTTATAAATGGTAGAAGATCCATGATTATTTTAAAAAAATACATAAAAATATGCTTCAAAAGAGGCACCATTCTTTGAGTTAGGTTCATAATTTTGGTAGGTCATGGGACCTATTTGTCCTATCCGCTAAAATTTCAAAATTTCAGCCATCCTTTATGGCCAAATTTGCCCATTGGCTTTGTTTTTTTCATATTTAAATAAGCCTAGAGGTCAATTGAGTGTAAGAACCACAAAAATTATAAACCTAACTCAAAGAACCATATAGATGGGTCACACGGGTTTTGCTCCCTTTGAAGCATATATTGACTTGAATTTTTCCAAAATATTTTTGCAATTTTCTACCATTTTTAAACACATAGCAAATTGTAACATAAACTTAGTTTAAAAATATCGTTTTTTACAAATTAATCAAATTTTCTATCTTTTTTTGGGCTAATTCATAAAAGTTGAAGAATGGAGAGATTAGCGTGTGAAAATGTCAAAATTAGCCCATGAAACTGTTCATCATGTGCACTGAACGAGAAAATAAGAGAGATTTTAGACAGAAATAAGCGTAGGTACTAATGTTATAATGTTTTGGTGATATAGGTATTAAATTGCCAAAAAAAAAAAGTTTAGGTACCTATTTGTACACGCGACATAATTTAGGTAATCCGGATATAATTTTTCCTTATCTCTATTATTTTCTCTCCTATGTAGGTTCGTTTGAGTCCAAACATGTGAATTTTCAGTCCACTTTTTTTTTTAGTTCATTTTAGATCCGTATAAATATTTTTATTTTTTGGGTGAAGCTGTTAAGTTTCAAATGTGTGACTGCTATGCCTTTTAGCTTCAATAACATGTTAAATTATCATTATATCTTTTATAAACTTTAATAAATTTAAATAGACTTTTGTAGATATTATAAAATATATGAATGATTTTTATAAATTTTGGACAACTCTTATAAACTTTTTTTTATTTTTAATAATTAGATTATAATAATAGTTTGTACTTCATGTATCTCTCCATCTTTTACATTGCAACCATTTTGAAACCACAATCTTGTGTCATAGAGTTAAAATAAGCTTGTTATTGATCTAATAATCCTGCTTTGCTACAAACAAATAGTACTCCAGCAAATGTTAATTTATTTGGTTTAATCATTTCAAATATTTTTTATAGCCTCCACAACTAGGCCATTCATAGAATACCCTCCAATCATGGCATTCCATGAAACTTCATTGGTTCAGCTTATCAAACACCAATCAAGCATCTTTGTTGCTCTCCCATTTGGCATACATATTAATAATAGGGTTAAAGTCTACATCATCCTTATCATATGTTTTCAGTTTCCAAACATTTATAGCGTCATGTAATTAGATTTCCTACAAGAATCCCATTTAAAACTTACTTCATCTATATAAATATGTGTTAATAGTAAACAACTCTATGAAATCTCACACTAGCTATCACTATCTTCTTAATATTTTCAAGAAAAAATAGACTCATTTTCTCTGGCCAACAGTTGTACCATAACTACAGTAATGTGTCCACAAACAAGTTGGAGTATCTCAATAGCCAGAGCAGCTTATTCTCTAACTTTTCTAAGTCAATGACAAACATAAATATAATCATACATAGCTTCTTTAGTAAGCAATGACAAAAATATCGGTATCAATGGAAATATCGAAGGTAAAAAATATAGAAATATCGATGGAAATATCGATAAAAATATTGATAGAATATCGATAAAAGTACGGAAAAAAAATGATGAAAATTTATAAAAAAAATATGGAAATTTAATGAAACTTCAATATATGCTTATTTATTAGATACTTTATCAATTTAACTATAAAAATTGAAAAAACATTGGGTGAAAATTATATTTATCATCATTAAGAGACTTATAAGACTTGTTAACAGTAACAAAAATGTTATTAATTAAGTAATGAATTATTCATTAATCAGAATAATAACACAAGTACATAATTACTTTAATATGAGTCAATACCACATATAATTTTTTGGTGGTTGAAAAAAATGGTTATAATTTTGAAAAAAATGATTATAAATTAAAAAAAAAAAGGGATGTTTATGAAGTGAAGTGAAGTGAAGTGAGTTATGTCAGTTTAAATTTTATAATTATAGATATTTTATAGGATAAATTATATATTATAAGATTAGGTGAAGTGAGTTCTAAACTTTTAATCAAATAATTTTGTTGGAAATTTATGCCAAAATAATCTTTTTTTTAAAAAAAATTATAACTACTCTTTTTATTTTAAAATTGTTGTCATTGTTTTACATTTGTTTCTAATTGCTTCAATTTTGCTTTCAAATTTCAATTCGCCTAATTATACAACATTAGTTAAAATATGTCATCAACAAATAATTATAATTTAAAAAAATGCTCTAATATTTTATAACAATATATCATATTTTTAAAATTTAACAATCTATATTGTTAAGGAAATTTCTTTGGAAATTATGAAAATTTTGACCAGATTATGAAACAATTGTCATGGAAATTTCGATGGAAATTATGAAAATTTTACCCTTTTTTTTGGAACATCAAATTAATATCAGTATCATGGAAAAAACAAAATTTTGTCAAAATTTCGTCGAAATTATCAAAATTTGCATCCTTCTTAGTAAGTTCTAGACTCAAAAAGAACAACTTTCTTTCAACAAATCAGCTCCAAGCCTATCATATGCAACTTCAATTAGCTCAAAATAATAACTTTAGCATCGTAATTTTGTTTTATCATTTAAAAACAAAAACAAAATTTAGATTATAACTTTTAGTTGAAAGTAGCAAAATATAATGTTAATTTGAGCTTGAGATCCATCAATAATAATATGTGGATATAACATGCACATCAATTGGACTTCTCACTATGTGGTTGCCATCGGACCAAAATCCAATAGGTCTGTTTGGTATGCAGGATCGGATTGGATCGGATATAGCTGGCAGGATTGGATCGGATTGGATTTTAGCAGGATTGAATTTCTCAAATTATGTCCTGTGTTTGGTGCTAGATCGGATTAGATGACATGATTTGATATACTGTGTTTGGTGCAGTCTCGGATTAGAATGGATTATATTTCAATTTTTTTTTATATTTTATAAATTATATATTAAAATATAATTTTAATTGTCAATTTAAATAAATATGATATATAAAATATATTGTAATATATTTCTAATTATAAAACTTGTTGAAACATAATATTATTTCATTTAGAAAATATTAAACATAATTTAATATAAATTTGTCATAATTGTTCACAACAACATAAAGAACTACTAAAATTAAAAAAATAAAATATGAATTAACCTAATACATATGTGCTAGTATACTCATAAATGAAAAATAATCCGACTGGTAAATGGGGTCCTATATCTGCAGGCTTGAACAATGAAGTTTGGTAGGGATTCGTTAAGTTTTTCGTTTGTTATACCAAGGTGTTTCTTTGCCAGCAATTTGTTTATACCAAACTGTAAAAGATGATAGAATGATAGATATTTAGTATTCTTTCATTGATCNCATCTGTTAAAACCAGTAGTCTCTATTGGATTTGCAAATTGTAGCAAGCAAAGTATGACTTTATACATACTTTTTATTACTGTTTTTGTTACTCATTTTGCTTTTCTCTGCGCAATCTGAACCATGGTGATGAGCAAAATAACAACAAATTGTGGGGATTACTATGTGACAAAGACTTCAGAATCCTTGGAAAATAAAAATGAAGGCCTTGAATTGAACTAGAAAGGCTTCCAAAAAATAAAAAATGAAGCAAATACATTAAAGTTTGGGATGTTTAGAGGCATAATGATCAGTTTTTCACAAAATGGGGAGGAAAGAAGGATTGTTGAGGGATTTGAAGCAAATACATTAAAGTTTTTCGCAAATGCATTTGCTTTAGAAAGACATGGCGAGCAGTTTCTTCATCTTTTCTTGGTTTTACTTCTTTGCGCAGAAGAAATTATTCACTCTGATTCACTTGGAGGCTTTTCTTTGGGATGTTAAGAGGCATAATGATCACTGAGTTGCTTTGGATTTGCTAATTGCACCTGAAAGCACACATTTTTGCCAAATGAGAAGCATGAGCATGGCAAATACTTGTTGCTTGGCATCAAATGTTACATTCATGGTACAACAAAAAATCATTAATAATCATTTAGAATAACCCAAAATGCAAAAACATGTAAGGAAGGAAGTAGCCATTCAGAAAGTTCACAATAAGGTCGAATATAGATTGCTGCACTGCCTTAAACGACCTGCTACTCTCCTCAAGCAAAGACAATATACCACACACACACACACACACACACACACACACACACACACACACAAACACCATACATATTCTTTATGAAGCAGTCATGAAAGATGCAAGAGGCAAACAACATTAAACAATCCTTCGAAGCACCTATCCTAAAGGAGAGAAAATGAAAAACCCCATAGCTTATAAGTTGATATATTTTACAGATCCTATATTATCCAACAACATTGAATATTCAATCCAGTATTCAATAATGAAATTAATAGGATTCATATTTAGAACAAGATTTATCTCATATAGAAGCAATCTAGTAGTTAAGCCCAGTAAAGTGCCAAAACCTAATAAAATTCATGAAAGGCTGTAAATTATCAAGCCAAGGCAAAAACAATCAAGTATAATACATCATCAACAAGTTATAACACAGGACTTAATAGATCTCAACCAATCTATTCCTAATAATCTAACAAGCTAGATATTTATAAACAAAGCCTGCTTACTTAAAACTTTCCTTCCCCCTTTTTATTATTGCTAATGCAAATTGAATTTATTAAATAATATTTAACTTTTTCAAGTTAAAAAAAATAAAAAATAAATACTAAATCAAGAAACTAGTAAGTGTTTCACAATCATCTAAGAAACAATTTATCTAAAAAACAATTTGTCTCTCAGCTAGGATGATTAATACTTGAATGTAAAATTGACGAATTTTAATACTTAATTAAACCAAGTTGCCAAAATTCACAAACAAACCTCATATTCATCATTAAACTTCAATCAAAATAGACCCAGATGAAAAGCAGAGCAACAAATAACAGAACATTAAAAAAGCTATTCCCTGTGACATTATAACATGAGCAAGATCTACTAATTAGACAAAATAAACGATTTTCAACCCCCAATAAAGAACAAAATAAAAAATCCAGTTACCACTGAAGATGAAATTAATAAATTAGAAAAAAAAAACCATCGAAATTATTAGCAGACATGAATGAAAGGTCAGATGGGGATAGAAGTAAAAAGAGGAAAAAGTGAACCTTGCAGATGGGGCAGCTGACTTTCAGAGAAATGGCTCTGGCTTCAAACTGAGACCCTTTTGGCTTTTGATTCTTCTCTGCATTTCGTCTCTGAGCTTCGATCTTTTGATTTAGTGCAACAAAACTTTTACAAGAAAAATAACAGAATGAAGATGGAGCAGCAGAGCATCAACAGCATATGAAGGGGAAAACCCAAAAAAGAGAATCGGAACTGACCTTTTCTCTTTCTCAAGCACAGCATGTCGATTCCGATGCGCGGGGAAAACTCAGAAGGAAGAGCTCGGTTGGAATCCAGAAGAATCCGTGCTCAGCAGGTCAATTTGATGAGGGGGAAAACCCAGAAGGAAGAGCTCAGTTGGAAAGCTAGGCGACAGTTTCGCTGATGAGTCAGGGCAAGCAAGAGAAGACGCATACATGGTTTTAGGGAACCGGATTTCGAAATCCAATCCCTCCCTTATCCGGTGTACCAAATGGGGCCAATGAGCTTGACAACATTATTTAAGTCCTTAATTTTATATTTTAATTGACAGACCTTTTTGTCTTTTTGGCTCATAGAGGATGACAGAATAGGTGAATATGGTGCTAATACTTCTATCCCTAGTGCATTTATAGCATTTGGACCCAATGAAGAAAACTAGTAATAAAGGGAGCACTAATATTTTTGTTTGATAAGTACATTCCAAGTACACTAAAGCTTGCCTCATCTAACAGAATACATCTAAAGCCTCCATGCACTGGTCACTCTGAGCATAACATGCAATCATGAAACTCTAAAGAATCACATAATTTTTTTTGCATCTTTGCAAACACTCAATGAGATTAGCTATGGATAAAGAATTGGTGTACATATCAAGTAATGAAAGATCAAAAAAATGATCCATTTCATAATGTGATTTTAAAACACATCCATGAATGCTCTTCCATGCACTTAAGGCACCTAAACCATGATAGGCTTTAAGAACACCAGAAGAAGTAAAATTGTTAGGTTTGCAACCAATCATCCTCATTTGATAGAAAAACTCTATTGCTTCTTTAGAATAATCATTCCCAGCATAACATGCTAACAATCCAATCCAAGAAACCATATCCTTTCAAGTAATAATATCATTACAAACATGTCTAGTAATATCAACATGTCTGCATATAGAGTAGGCATAAAAAAATAAATAAAAATAAATAAATCCCAACAAAGGCATTAGAGTCAAGTCCTAACTTGAATAGACAAGCATGAAAGTTTCCACCTAGCTCTGACAATCCCATCCTCACAAGCAACTTGATGATTATTGTAAAAATAAATGGGTTAAGCACATGACGTTCTCTATGTAACCTAAGAAATATATCCATGGCCTCAAAAAAACATTCAGACTCTGGTAATCCCTAAATCAAACTTACAAACGAAAAAGTATTTTTTTTGGGAATTTCTTCAAACAATTTGTAAGCATGAGAATAAAAAGCCAGATTTATATACATATTAAAAAGAACATTACAAGCAAACAAATCCAAACAACCACCTCTTTTCAAAATCTTGTAGTGAAATTGCATTCCTAAAATAGTTTGGCCATTTCAAATGTAGACAATCTCGAAGCATAGCAGTGTATGCATAAGAATCGAATTATGATGTTGATGTTGGCATTTCTACAAAGAAGCCCGTGCATTGTTGTTTGTTCAATTGGAGAGCTTGCGTATAGGACTCACATTGTGAAATGTGAATCCAAGCGCTGGTTCTACAATAGGTTGCAAATTTGTTTTAGAAAAATATTCTTTGGGAAATTAATTTGATCATGCACTTTCTTTCTCAAGCCCACAAATCCTTCTACTATCAAACCTATAACATATATATATGTATGTATATAATGAAAATGTTATCTTCTTTTTCTGGAGAATTTATGTGAAACAAAAAGACACAAGAAAATAGCTCTGTAGCATAAGCAAAATAGTGGAAGAATTTGATAATTGACACGATGTTATTTATTACCTCTGTAATATAAGTGATGAGGATGACAATTAGGTCGTCTTTTCTTTTCTCTTCTATGAAAAGTCTAGGAACTTTAGCGAAAAAAAATAAAGTTTTTACAGACAATAAAAAAAAAAAATTGATGACTTTAGATATATATACTATTCACCTAAAAGTTTATAAAAGTGATTGTGTATACAAAAAAAAAGTCTAAATTGAATATTTCTATATTTTGTTAACATTTAAAAGTTATAATTGAACCTTTAAACTTTCCAAGACTTTTTAAAAATTTATAAAGATCTTGATTAAATACCCCAAAATTTTAAAAAGCTTTTAAAAATCTTAATTAAATACATCTAAATTTTTTAAATTTATAAAAGTCTTTTAAAATTTTGATTGAATATACTCATGTAAATGTATAGTTAAAAAAAAAAAAAAAACTTTTGATAATTTTTTAAGTAAAACTCTACAATGCAAAAAAAATTCAATTAAGGAGACATAATAAACTTCACCTATATGTATCTAACAACTGTAATATATTAATATAAAAAATAAAAAATAAAATTCAAAAAGTACTAAAAACACAATGGAAAAACAATAAAATGCTAATTAAATCTTCGATTCTTTAAAAGATCAAACTTATCAATTATAAAATATTAATATATACTATCAATAATCTTTTTCTCTCACCAAAGTACAAAGTTACTTATGGGCTTCACCATTTTATGTCTTCTTATTCTTCTTCCTTTCTTTTTCTTTTCTCTGTGTGTTTGTCAAAACCCTTTTTTTACTTTGTTATTTTTAATTTTATTTTATTTTTTGTAAATTATAAGTTTAGGCTTAGGAGAAGTTTGTTAATTTTTTTTTTTTTAAATTTTGTATTGTGGGCTGCTAAGTACTAAATATAAAGCTGAATGATTAGCTAAAAAATGTATAACTAATAATAGTACTTTTTTTTTTTAATGGGCTAGGCTAGAAGGGTATAATTAATAATATTACTATTTTTCATTTATTGTGGGCTCAACCCAAGGGATGTTCCATCCCTATTGTGTATTTTTTGAATGTTATTTCTATATTTAATGATTAGATTAATCAGTGAGTTTCTTCAACCTCTTTCTCACTGACATTTCTAAATAAGATTATACTCAAAGCAACTTGAAAATGTTGAGCCAAACCCATGTTTGCATTCTACATGTTCAATTAATTGCTTGATAACATAGGGTTTTTGATTTGACTGAAGATAACATATAAATAAGTGCATGACTAAGCTAAACTATTCACACCTCATCCCAACTCATTACAATCATTGGCACTCTCAATTGAAATGTAAAAGACTGAAAATGTTGGCGCATTCACAAACTCTTTGTTTCTTATTCTTCTATTTCTCCTTGTTCTTCTCCTTCCCTTCTCAAAAGGGAATTCTCTATTTTTGTGTTTGATTGATCCCTTATGTTTCCATCTCACCATCGACCTTCACCTCTCTTCTTATGTGTTAGGAATTTACTTTGTGGATTTTGACAATTTGTTGGCAATTTTATATTTTTTAAATATGAGTGCTAGATTTTTTTGTATAAGGGGGTTTGTTCCTTCATTCTAGTGTGGATTTACTAATTCGCATATGAGTTTAAACTTGAAGAAGAAAAAGAAAAAGTTATTTATGATTTTTTTCCCTAAATATTGAAAGAGTATTTATGATTTTTTACACTATCAGATTGGAGAGAAATGTAAAATAACAAAAGTTGATAACAACAGAAAGTATTTGTGTAATGTTTTAAACTAAATAATTTAAATTGAAATAAAAATAAACCACATAAGTCATATGATATTTTCCTTTCTTTATCAAAATATTATTTATTTCACTTTTTTTTTTAATTTATTTAACTTTCATTACTTTCCATATTTTACAAAATACAAAAGAGAATTGGATTATTTTTTCTATTATTCTTTTGAAGTATTTAATTTGTTAGACCAATGATGATAACATGATTTGGGCTTTAGATTAAATAATTCAAATAAAAAAATGCAAATGATCACACTTTTAAGCAGATAAAGATTGCCAAAAGGTAAGAAACCGCACCATGCATATCATTTGCTAGGGAGTACTGCGAATCTTGTGATTATCAAATTATATTCATTCCAACCATATGAGTAATACAATACATAAAAATGTAAATAATTTAAAATTAAAAGTATGTTATTAATTTAAGATATATTTATCATTAATGAGATTCATACTGTAAAAATTCATGATTCAGAAGTAAAACTTAACTCAATGATAATTAACAATAAGAATAAAAATGATTTTTCAATACACTTTCATATTTTCATTGATTACTATTACATTGACTTGATACAAGAAGATGTAAGTATATCTGTTACAAAAAATCCCAAACAATCAGCTTAAGATTTGGCTTTATCATTTGACCCAATATCTTGGTCATTTGAATTCAAAATCTGTAAAAACTCAACGTTTTTCCTTTCTGATTTCTCAACAGTTTTATTTTCTAATTTATCAGGCCTTTTCAAACTAGAAAGTGGAACATTGTGAACTCCTGGTATGAAATGAAGCTCTTGGAAAGGAGACTTAGCCAATAGTTTGGTAAAAATATCAACAAGTTGTCTTGAAGAGTGTATGTATCGATTTTCAAGTGAATCATCAACCACTTTTTCTCTAACAAAATGGTAAACAATATGAATATGCTTTATCCTTGCATGGAATATAGGATTGATAGACAAATGTAGAGATCCAAGATTATCACAATATAATATCACTGGATAAATAGAAGAAATACCAGTATCTTGTAAAAGATAGGTAAGTCATGTAAGTTCTGATGTTGTCGCTGCCATGACACGATACTCAGCTTCGGTACTTGACCAACTAACAATGGGTTGTTTCTTTGAAGACCAAAAAATATAGTTAACACTGAAAAAAAAAATACAAAAATCAGTTGTACTTCTTCTAGTAATTGACATCCTGCCCAGTCTGCATCTGAGCAACTTGATAAGGAGTGATGACTTTGATGAAGATATCGTAGCCCATAATCTACTATATCTCTTAAATAATGTAAGATTCTTTTGACTATTTTGAAATACAATTGAGTTGGATGCTGAAAGAATTGATACACACGGTTGACAACATGTTGTATATCCACCAGTATAAAAGTCAACTATTGAAGTGCTCCTGTTGAGCTCCTACACTGAGTAGCATTTAAAAGGTTATTATCTTGAAAATGTGGTGTAACTTTAACATCAATTGGAGTAAAGATGGAAGAGGCATGAGACATGTTAGCCCATTTCAATAAATCTTTTATGTATCTAGCTTGAGATAGAAATAAGCCACCTGTGAAATACTTTGCTTCAATGCCTAGGAAGTAGAGAAGTTGTCCTAGATCTTTCAAGGCAAAAGTTACACCCAGATGATTAATAATATCTTGAATAAGAGATGAGTCAAAACTTGTTATAAGAGCATCATCTACGTAAATAAGCAAGAGAATAATAGACTGCTTACTTCTCTAGACTAATAAAGAGGACTTTACTACATGTGAACCCAAGCTGAATTAATCGGTTAGATAGCTTGTCAAACCAAGCCCTTAGGGCTTGCCTTTAGAGAGACTCGTGAAGAAGACACACATGACTTGGCTTGGACAAATCAACAAATCCTAGAGGTTGATCCATATATATTGTTTCTCGTAAATCACATGCAAGAAGGCATTTTTTGCATCCATTTATCATATTTTCCAATTAGAGTTATAGCCAATGACAAAATCAATCCATTTGTTGTAGGCTTAAGAACATGACTAAAAGTTTCATCAAAATAAAGTCCTTCAACTTGAGAGTAACCTTTTGCTACTAACCTTGCTGTATACCTGTCTATATTGCCATCCTTTTTAAATTTCGTTCTAAAAACCTATTTTGCACCAATTATATTTTTGTTCATGGGGCGAGGTACAAGTGTCCATGTCTTATTTTTGTATAAGGCATCTAATTTTTCCAGCATTGTTATTTTCCACTCTGGTAACTTAAAGACAGGTCGAATTGTTTTTGGATTAGGTATTAAAGAGAGAATAGCAGTATTTGGGGCACTGTTGGTAGATTGTAACTATTGTAGTCTAGTAGGATGAAGTCGCAATTGATTGTGTGCTGTATGAGTTTGCTGTTGTGGTTGTTAAACTAGCAAATTAATAAGATGACTATTTGAAATATCTTGATATACAGAGATTGGAGATGATGGCAAGATAGAACTTTGATCAGATGAGGTTGAAAGACTAGGTAAATGTGTTTGAGTAGGACTTATAGAAGGTCTAGAAAGTGTAGTTGATTCTAACTCTATATGAGTAGGTGGTATGTGTAAAATAGGTGGAGTATGTGAGTTTTGTGGGGATACATGTAAAGTAGGTGAGTTTGGCGAAGACATATGTAAAGGTAATTGAGCACAACAATCTAATGAATGAGAGATGACTTGATTTTCACCATTGGGCAGTAAATGTACATAAGGATCTTCAAGGCCATGTGAAGACATAGAGTTGAACCACTCATCTGTGTCAGGATATGTAGTCAGTGCTACTAAGTCCTGAGAAATAGAGACATTAAAAGGATTAGAAGTGTAAGGAAGTATGGCCTTATCAAAGGCAACATATCTTGAAATATAGACTCCCAAACACCGATAACTCTTATGTAAAAGACTATAACCAATAAAAACACAAGGGAAAAATCTCCTGTAAAACTTATTATTCTTTGGGTGCCTTAAAAATGGAAAACACTACACTCCAAGACTTTTAAACTATTATAATTCAGCATTTTACCATATAACTGATAATATGGAGACTTCGTATTCAAGACAGCATATGGAAGCCCGTTAATAAGATACATAGATGTTAAAAATACATCAGCCTAATATTGAAGATGTAATTTAGCATGGAATAGCATTGTCAAAGCGTTTCAACAATATGATAGTGCTTTCTTTTAGAGACGCCATTTTGTTGCGGAGTTCTTGGACAAGATAATCATCGAACTATTCCACACATAGCAAGGTGATTTTTAAGACATTATAGACAAACTCTCCACCTCCATCACACTGAAAAATTTTAATTTTTTGCCAAGTTGATTTCCACTAATTTTTGGAATTTCAAAAATAAGTCATAAAAATTTGATTTCCTTTTTAAAGGAAACATCCAACTTAAATGTGTAAAATCATCTATAAAAATGACATAGTAACTGAATCCTTGATTTGAACAATTGGAGATGGCTCCCATAAATCATAGTGAATTTTTTCCAAAGGAAAATTACATCTTGTGCTTGAATCTGAAAAAGACAATTTACACCGCTTACCTAATTGAAAACTTACACACAATAAAGATTTATTTGTCAATCTAGAAACTGAAAGAACATTATTCTTATTTAAATAGTCTAGAGTTTTAGGTGGAGGATGACCCAATCTTTGGTGCCATAAATCTAAGAAAGCTAGACTGTCCTTTATTTCAGTCAAGGCAGCAAAATTTCCATGATCTAAAGCATAGAGACCATCCTTCTTATGTCCCTTCGCTAATATCTTCTTGTTTTGATCCTTGATCACAAAACCCAAAGGTGAGAAATCCATAGAACAAGCATTATCGGATGTTAATTTACTAACTAAAAGTAAATTCTTTGTTAAATTCGAAACAACTGAGACATCCTTTAATGGTAACTTATTAGAACCTGTTTTTATAGTAGTATGACCAATATGTGCAATCAGAAGTGCATTACCAATGCTTACAAATACCTTTTCTAATCCATGATAATGTTGTTTTAAAGTCAAAATAACTGAGCTATTGATCATATGGGCATTTGCTTCACTATCAACATAGAAAGTTGCATCCTTAATTTCATGAAAAACAGTATGAGCTTCAGATGTAGTTTTTTCGTTTTCTAGATAATCATATATGCGCCAACACTTTGCAATAGTATAGTGCGGTTTCTAACAATTTTGACACAGAACATGATTGTTATTTTTTGAGTTTTGATTTTGCATATTTCCTCATTATGGTGAGTTAAAATTTCGTGAACTGAACCATTGACAATATCGACTAGTTTGATGCTGTGGTGATCATCCTACAAGATTGAAACCACAGCCACGAGCGAAGAATCTTAACTACTCAAAACATGTTCATTACCTTTTAATGCCAAAACAAACAAAGTATAAGTTGGATATGGAGCTTTTGATAATATGGCTAAACAAAAATCTTGATATTTTTGTCCTAACCTCTCGACAAATGGAATCCCTTATCAAGATCAACAATTGATTTGCCAATTGCAGCTAAACTGTCACAAAGAGAATTAAAGTTCTTCAAAAAATCATAAAGTGATGTACCTCCATTTCGTAAACTCATTAGGCTATCTGTGAGAAAGATTTCTTTCTCTTTGGTAGTTGATAAATTATCTTCAATCTTTTTCAATATAAGAAATGTTGTGCTTAACTCTAATGCATAGCTTAAAACATCTATAGACTTTGTACTTAGAAGTTAGGTGATAAGTAGTCCATATTGCATAGTTTGAATTTGATATTTGTTGACCTGGATTTGCACCAGGAACCTAGTTCGTGGGAATATCTGCATACAAAATATGATGAGATATTCCTAATCTTTTAATCAGGGGCATAACCTATGACCTCCAAAGCAGGTAGTTTGAGGAGTCAATTTTAATAGAAATCAAACTTGAGCATTGATGAAAATACTGAATGGTTAAATTGGCTCGACTGCAGCGTTATCATTGAATTTTGGTAAGGGGATCACTTTCTACTTTGACACCATGTAGAATCTCATGATTAATTAGTAAGACTTAACTCAATGTTAATTAACAATAAGAATATAAAAAATGATTTTTTAATACACTTGCATATATTTTCATTGATTACTATTATACTGATTTTATACAAGAAGATGTAAGTATATTTGTTACAAAAATCCCAAACAATCAGCTTAAGATTTGGCTTTATCATTTGACCTAATATTTCGGTCATTTGAATTCAAAATCTGTAAAATCTCAACAGCTTTCCTCTCTAGTTTCTCAACACCTTTATTTTCTAGTTTATCACATACTAATTTGACAAATATC
The DNA here is from genome assembly GCA_003254975.1 of Ochetophila trinervis. Classification (NCBI taxonomy): domain Eukaryota; kingdom Viridiplantae; phylum Streptophyta; class Magnoliopsida; order Rosales; family Rhamnaceae; genus Ochetophila; species Ochetophila trinervis. Next base: position 93,625 of record QANX01001845.1, on the reverse strand, counting down.
AAAAAGTTGCATTTAGTTTTCTTTTTTCTTTTTCTAAGCTAAAATCTAATATGAAAAAGTGAACTTTAAATAGTGGGCTGTTAAATTATTCTGTCCACACATAGGGCTCATTGATACTAGATCATGGTAACAAATAACAATTTTTTTACTTTTTTATAATATCAATTGATTTGCTTTATTGATACATTTTGTATCAAATGTTAAATATTCTAAAGATGTAAAAAAAGAAATATTATGGCTCTAACAAAATTCACAAGTCATGGGTATAATTTATAAGAGTTGTTATTTACTTTTTTACTTATAAATTAAATAGACCATATTCTATAAAAAAAAACTTTAACCAAAAATAATTATTAAGTGATTACAATTTTTATTTATTTAATAAATATAATTCTTTATAAATTGTATTTTTTATGTTGCCATATTGAGGAAGTGAATAATTAAAAATGAAAAACCACAATTATAGAAAGGAATAAAAGGAAGAAGATAAAATCTTAATATTAATAAGAAATGTTTTAAAGGTTTTTGCCATCAATGCTCCCTTGAAATTTATTGTGATTTACAAATTGCATCATGATCGTCACATTTAGCACTTGTACTCTCTGATCTTTACAAACATTGGAAGCAGTATCTCCAGACTCTCAACTCCTCGAACATTTGCCCGTCAACTGTCACGTGTCTTGCACGTGAACCATAATAACAAAGTTATTTTTGAAACTGTACATTATTTTCGCTCTAATACCCTTTAAGCTTATCTTCATTATGCATCAACACCCCTTGAACTTTTTAAAATACAGTTCGATTTACACTTGTGCCCTCAGTACTTCCTAATTACATATGCAAACAATTTTGCAGAATTTCATGCATGTATCAATCATTCAAGTACAAACATATTCAAACATTGCAATGTATCCATAAAGTTTATTTCATTAAACTAACCTTTTTTTTAAAAAAAACAATCCTATATATGGGGTATCAATATGAACTGTGTGTAACAATTTGCAGTAGCTTGATTAGTTTTGTGAAGTACCATATCTATTACAAGGAACTTTCGAAAACAAACAACCTAAAAATAAATATAACTAAGCTAAGCTTATATAAGCTAAGTTGTCCCCAACTGAACTAGATACATATTTTTACAACCATAAACATTGAAATTATTCATAAAGTTCACTTCAATATAACAGAAAGTAACTTAAAATAGAAAAAAATAAATTCAAAAATAACATATAAATGTCTTTTCATGACTAGCTGCCTATTTCCTTGCCAATAAGAACTTTGGTAAATAAAAAGACAAAAAAGAGAGACCAAAATGACTACTAAATCATTTTAAAATTATTAGCAACTGTCAAACAAAATTAGAATGAAACACAATTCCATCCAAATGGTTTTATATTAAAGGTTTAAATGAGCTTCAATACCCTCTAAAAAAAAAATTTGTCCACATAGAGGTCTCTACAACTAATTTGTACAATTGATGCCCTGTAATTTGAAAAAAGTTGCACTTTTGTCCAATTTATTTGAAATTGATAAATTTCGTTAACTTAAATGTTATGGGCATAGCATGTGACCCTTAAAATTGTTTTTATTTTTATTTTTTATTGTACCAAAAATTAAAAAAAATTAAACAACAAAAAGAAAAGCCATAGATGAATTTTAAATTTACTTTCATATTTTTTAATTTTTGGTACAATAAAAAATAAATAAAAAATCAATTTTAAGGGTCACACATGCTATGCACATAACATTTAAGTTGACGAAATTTGTCAATTTCAATTAAATTGGACAAAAGTGCAAATTTTTTCAAATTACAGGGTACCAATTGCACAAATTAGTTGTAGAGACTTCTATGTGGACAAATTCAATTTTAGAGGGTATTGAAGTGCATTAAAATCTACATTAAATGAGTCCAATGGTTTTGGAAAAAGCAAGTCTACATCCTAAAGAATAAATAAGAGAAATGAAGCTAATTGCAAATTTTGTTTTGCATATGTATTTAGTGAAATGTAAGGTGTATAAGTGCACATCGAACTGTATTTTAAATAGTTCAGGGGGTATTATTGCATAATGAAGATAAGTTAAAGGGCATTAGTGCAAAACTAATATATAATTCTGAAAATACCCTACTACTATGGTTCACGAGCAAGACATGTGACAGTTAACGGGCACAGGTTCATGTAATTAAGGGTCGAGGATACAACTACCAATGTAAAGCCACACTCTCTCTCCAACCAATATTGTCTCCAATTTAGCCACCGCACTTCAGACGGTATGGAGTTTTTGGTCAGACTTCCCAGGAGGTTACCCATCACAGGACCCTGAAGCCAAACGCTCTGAAAATGCCTTGGTTGTTAAGAGAGTGCTCACTTTACATTTAAACCATTACCACTTGACACCCTTCCATACCCAGGTGATGTGGGATTGGACACCAAATCCTCTGCCAGTAAGGTAGCCTGCCAGTGCCCTGCACCCGCCCACACTTACCCTGGCTCCAGATCCTGGTTGTCAGGATCCACCCCTCTTGGGGCCCAATGTCCTTGCTGGCAAATGTCCGGCTGGGTACAGGCTTTGATATCATTTGTAACGCCACACTCTCTCTCCAACCAATATTCTCTCAAATTTAGCCACCGCATTTCAGACGGTATGGAGTTTTTGGTCAAACTTTCCAGGGGGTCACCCATCCCAAGAATGCTCCCACTGGAGCACGCTTAACTCTAGAGTTCTTTCCAACCCTGAAGCCAAACGCTATGAAAAGGCTTTGGTTGTTAAGAGAGTGCTCACTTTACATTTGAACCATTACCACTTGACACCCTTCCATACCTGGGCGATGTGGGATTAGACACCAGATCCTTTGCCAGTAAGGTAGCCTGCCAGTGGCTGGCACTTGCCCACACTTACCCTGGCCCCAGATCCTAGTTGTCACAGCCAACGTCTTTGAAGATCAAGAAGTGTAGGTGCTAAACATTAAAATCATGGTGCAATTTGCAAATTGCGGTAAAATTCAAAAAACATTGGTGCTAAAAGCCCTAAATATTAATATAGTAGTTAAAAAAATAAATGGATGATAAAGAAGTGTTCGAGTGCATAGACATGAGACATTCCCAAATAGCTTAATCTATGATAATAGAATGTAACTCATTTGTTGCATAAGACTTCAATAATATTTGAAGCTATGTCAAATCAAATTACATTATGTATAAAATAGTTCAGTCCAATCTAATTTAATATCGTTCAGCAAAAACAAGCCATGTACATCATTTTTCATTAGCACTTAACAAGTAACAACAATAGCATTATAAGGCTGGAGGAATTTTAACACTTCAGTGCTAGTCCATAGTCAAAAATATATATATATATAGGAAAATTTGAAGGTCAAAAAGTTCTGACTGTTTTATGGTCAAGACGTTGATTTTTAGCCATTGGATTGCTTCAAAGGTTGAGATTTAAAGAAACATTTGAAGTTCAAATCAACTTATATATGGTTCACTTTGCCCTTATATGATTTTCGTATTTCACTAAACTCATATAGTTTATCGAAAATTCACTAAATCTCAGCATTTAAAATAATTCAAAAACTTATAGGTAACATCCCAACTATAAAATGGGTGTATATGAAATATATATATATATATATATATTATATAATTATACATTAATTAGATATGAATTTGTAAATATAAAATTCTAACTTTTTAAGTTGAAGAACATGAGTGAGGCTCTATTATTTAGAGTTATTAGATTACAATTGCATGTATTTGATGTGTCATGTTCAGCAATTCTAAATTATCAAGTTTATTTATTTTTAATTTAAAAATTTCCTTAGAATTGGAGCAATGAATATATAATCATATATATATATATATAATCATTAAACCATTATTGCAAAATAATAATAATAATAATAATAAGGAAAAAGTCATTCATATATAGTGAACATATGCTAAACTTATTATAATTATATATGGATTATGCATATATAATGTCATAAATGTGAAACACCTCAACCCCCTTGTTATAGGTCAAACAACAAAAATTAAAGTGGTTGGCCTACCAATTCAACTCACTTAATTGGAGACAATGACAGAATCATCAAAGAAAATTGAAGATGCTTACAAAATATTATATATGAAATATAATGGGACAATTTGCAAGTTTGAACAAAATTTAGAATGTAATGGTATAAAAATTGGGCAAGACTAGAGTGTAACCCTTAATGGTTGCATTAAATAAAACCCCTCACTTTTGACTTGTAACCTATTTTACTGGTAAAAAAAAAATTGACTGCTTTTTTTTTTTTTTTTTTTTTTTTTTNCCGCGCATCAGTTCTTCCCATTTGAAAGTGAAACTATTATCCCCTGTTCTTGTCTATTCCGAACAAGCGGAGTTAGCGGCGAAGGAAAAAAAATTTCGGCTTCCATCTTCTTCGAACAGTAAGCCTCCAAAATTGTATTGATTTTTTTTTCTTTCTGGTCTTCCATTTGCTCCACAACAAGCCGGACCGGACCTTTGATGTTAAAAAAAAACCCCTATTTTTGCAACTTTTGTGACGGTTTCATACCGTATTATTTTGCTTTCGTTTTTGTTAAATTTGTTATCTTCTCCCATTGATTTCTCCCATTCATCATGAAATTTGCAAAAAAAAATTGTTTTTTCTCTTCTCCCTTCCTCGCGATCATATCCACTGGTTAGGGTTTGGTTAAATTTTTTTTTCCTCTTTTCCCTTGTTCTTCCGTTAAATTTAGTGTTTAATTTATTGTTACAAGTTTGCACTGAAGAAGTTAAGACTATATTCCAATTTGACTAAAAAGCATGTAAATTTTTATTATTTCATAATTGCTTGATGAATGTATAATTGATAGTTTGTGATTTTATAATCCATAATAGGTAGGTAGGCAAAGCAATTTATCATACTCAAATCTAGGCCGCAATACATTGTCCATCTCTAAAAATGGAGGGTGAAGGTAAGTACTATGATAATGTGTGATTGTAATTGTAATTTTAAGTACATTGAGTGTTCATGGGTTTTTTCATGCCATATGATGTTGTTTGTGTGATAAAGGGTTAAATGTGGGTTGTATAAGCTTAGTTGTTGTCGTTTAGAGATAGACAATGTAGAAAGGTTGGTATATGGATACCATAGATTTAAGGTAAATTTTAAAGAGGTACCCCGCTATTTACATGGGTGATCCCGCAAATAAATACGGCGTAAAAGTCAAAACATCACATTAAGTGTCTCTGCCTTTTACCCCGTACAACGTTTGCGGTAGACTCGTGGATACAGCGGGAAAATATTAATTGGGGATGAAACATTTTATCCCATGTGTATAACGAGGCACCCTGCATATTAGTATGGGTACAAAGGCAAGTGCATGTTTGGTGTCACTGCCATATGTCCCGTATATTGTACGCGGGGGCCCCGGATATTAACCTGAGTAATTTCTTAAAGAACCATTCAAGCTTTACCCCTTGTTGATGATGGGGTACCCCGCTCTGTAAGATGGGAGGAAAATAAAGCACAAATTTGGCTTCACTGCCATATGTCCCGCATATGGGATGCAGGGGACCAGGGTATAACCCGGGTTCATTTCATGAAGACCCATTACAGATATATCCCGTGTTGTACACAGCGTACCCCGCAGTATAATATTTTATATATGTTTTAAATTTTTACCTAGTTGTTCAAATTTCCTTTATTGTATGAAATGTTGTTGTATAACTCATTCTGTGCACGTGATATTTATGATGAAACATCATCAGGATCAGGGAAGGAAAAGATCCATTCAAAAAAATTGTCTGCGAATGGATGATTTAATTATTAGTGAGTACCCAATTCAAATTGTTTGATAGATAAAGTAATTTTAGGGTTTTCTTTTGGAGAAAAAGGTATTAATGACTGTAAATTTATATTTCGTTATAATTTATTTTGTTGTAGTAACATCGAGGTTGAACTCCGCAAGAAAAATCATGATTTTAAAGTTAATGCGGATGTAAGTAGAACATTTTATTGTTTGTGAGTAGTAGTTACATGAGAAAAAAAATATAATGCTGAGTTTTTTCTATGTTTAGGTTATGAAAGAATTGGCTAAGGAATGGAAAGACTTTGATCCTGGAGAGAAAGGAAAATATGAAGGGGTCCGGGCCTAGAAGAAAACGACTTTCGTTAGTAGATGTATTCCGACAAGAGTATGGAGCATTGCAGAAGCTTTCAGCGAAGCTCAAAAAAAGGCAATAAATGAATTAGGGTTCGATTCTTTCATAAGTCGGAAAATGTGTGGGATAAAGAAGCAACTGGTGTCGTGGCTGGTGGATCAATTCAATCCAATTTATTGTACTCTCACACTCACGAAGTGCATTACACAATAGGTGTCCACGATATGGAATGGTTGCTGGGACTGGTTGATCATCGAGGTGAAGTTGATGACGCGTACCAAACGGAGGACATTGAGGTGCTGAAAAGGAAATACGGCACATCCGAAGCATGCATATTGATTGCTGACCTGCAGGCTCTATTATTCAAATATCGTACACCCAGCGATGCTTTCAAAGTGGTATTCATGCTCTTTCTTATGGGGACGATTTTGAGTCCTAACTTTAGAATGTACATAAAAACAACCGAGATTGGGCGAGTGACGAAGCTCGAACTGATTAGTAAGCAGAAGTGGGCACTGTTTACATCCAATGGGTTCATCGACGGGCTGAGGAAGTATAAGGAGCGCGATCTACTCTATATTCCTGAATGTGTCCTAATTTTATAGGTAAATCATCTATAATTACCTTCGTAACTCAATTTGTCTAACCTATTTAACGGTACTTCATTTTTATTCCATGTCATACAGCTTTTTTACCTGGGTGTGTCTTCGACTGAGAAGAGATTCTTCGGAAGATCGTTGACGCCCGTCACTGCTTGGGGAGAGTCTAAGACATTCACCCGAAATGGAGGTTTCGTATTTGACACGGTAAATTTAGTAAATATTCTACATGTTCATGTGTTTTCCTAAATTTGTACATATTAGTTTGCCTCGCATAGTCTAAGTTTTGACCTTGTAGTCGATTAAAATGAAACTATGGGTATTATAGGTTACGCAGGGCGAAGCATCAACATTGTACCAACCTACGAGAGGAGTACTCGCTTAGGAGAATGATGATATGACAGATATCAGAACAGTTATACATGACATTCAAAAAGAAGTTGCTATTTTGAATGGAAAATTGACAGCTTCGAATGATAACTATCGGACATTCAAGGCGGATGTCACAAATTACCTTGCAACGATTTCAGAGACTATGACATGGTTGAGGGAAGCAGTTGAAAAGCTGACAGCGAATGCCTCAAATCCGGATACCAAATATGCCAAGGTCAGTATTGGTAAACTGAAGAGTAAGGATGAAGAACCAGTACCAGCTGGCCAGCGTGAGACGGGAAAGAAGGAGTCCTCACTCGTAGTGGTTTCCACCGAGGAAGACATTGCACAGAAGAAAAATATGGACAATGATTCGTCCTCCTTTGATACCTCACAGTTCGGCAAGCATTTGGATACGTTGGTGAAACAGCTACAACTCGATGTTGTAAGGAAATTTGGCATTTGTTATTTATTGCTTTGTTTGTCATTTCTACTGCATAAGCTTCATTCAATGTAATGAGACTCTAACTTCTGGATTATATGTTTTCAGAGTAAGATTGGCTCTTCCAATGCGCCAACACAGCGTCTTGTGCGTACACAGGCTGCAACACGTAGTAGTCGCGTGCCAGTGAAGGATGACGCTGTTAAAAGAAGTGAAGTTCAAAAACTTCTCCTCCGCTCTTCTGATTTTATTAGGCGGGTCCATTTCGTGTCTAAAAAACGATCCCGCCAGCCAATGCGAAGTTGTTGGCCTACATTTTCGACTCTACCCTTGATCAAGAGTACGTACATTAGCTATCCTTCGAACAAGGCTAATTATTTACGTGTGCATTGTGTTTTCTATAATAATTGTCATCAAAACATTGAAAAATTTTGGGTGTTTTGTTAGGGAAATGCTGGTGCAAACCACACAGAATCTCTATACTTGCCATGCAATTATGTCCTTACGTCCTTCGACGTGGCTGAATGGCGATGTGTGTTATCGATCGGTTCTGAGTTAGTTTCGTCAACTGTTCATGTACCATAAGAGTCTTACCAACGTTTGGTTGATTGTGCAGGTCATATCATTAGCGACAGACATGCTAATGCACCAGCAACGTAGTTCGTATGCAGATGAATCTAGGAAATGGTTTTTGCCAACATACTTCCAGGTACGTAGTTGGAATATAGATATCGTTTTCTGAATTTGTTTAGCCACAGATCATTGCTATAAACCCTTTGAATGTACGTATGTTTGTTTTGCATCGGATAGCAACAAGCATTAAATAATGATAGGGACATGGCCACTTTTGACAAATAGGGGAAATTCAGGAACATGTACATGGGGAAGCTTAATTGCTGTGAAAATGTGAGTAACATAAAACGCATTTTATTCTTCATTACAATTAGGTATTGAATGGTAATTTGCAAGATAATTATGTATAATGGTTGAACTCGCTGTTAATATTTTACAGATATTCATTCCTTTGCATGATCCACATGGTCACTGGTTTATAGTGGTTGTATGTGTGCCCGGACAAGTTTGTGAGATCTGGGATCCCCTCCCAAGCCCAAGGAGAACCATTATTTGAGAAGATTTGGCACGCTCCATTGTAAGTTTATTGTCTTATCCGCAGTAAATTGTTGAAATTTAAGAAATTTAGTGCATTTCTGATATTGCCTAACGTAACACTAATGTGTTGCAGATGCGTTTGTTGGATTTTCTCTTCGCCGATGAAGTCCAACAACCTTTCAATAAAAAGAACTTCTTCGCTTCTTTTACCGTGCATTACCCAAAAAACTGGGGAGAACAACCAAATGGCCATGACTGTGGGCTGTATGTCATCAAGTACATACAACAGACAGAACAATGCCAGTAAGCGACAGCCCCACGAATTTGAACGTCTAATTTTTCTATACATTCTCATTCTTTGCAATATCTATGTTTGAATTTGTTTTTGGTCCTATATATATAACTGTATAAGGTGAGCTGTGACATACTATCTTCACTTTTGCAGTTTGACTCCCAAATGGAGAGAGCTTATATTGCATTGGACCTAATCGAGAATGGTCATAATACCGAAACAGCTTGATTGTATCAAAAAGCAATTGCATATGATGAGGAGCGTTCGATGGTTGCTGCCAAATCACCCTGCAAGCGTGCAAATATAACTCATCCTCCATCTCGAAGGGCACAACGGGCAACAGTGGGCCAGTGGAAAAAAAGATAACTTTGGTCTATAACAATTTTGTTATTTTGTTGTGAATACACAGGTTTAGAATGCTAGTTTAGTGTTCAAATAACTTCCAATTGCGTTTTCAGCTTTATTGTAAATCTGTACCAGTTTAGGATAAATATTATATAGTATCTTCAGTTTTATATTATTTAGAGTTTACCAGGTTACAGTCCGTTTGTCCCGTATAAATGTATACGCGGGTTAAGTTTTTGACAACAGATACAATGGATGCTATGAAGCACTACCAAATTTGGACAGTTGCCCATTAATACATCAATTTAGTATTACCGTCAAGAGTTTAAGTCCTTCGATTCAATTTAATGTAAAACTTTGTGTACATGCTAAATATTTGGGTACTTGGATTCATACATTGTCTTTCAGTCATTTCAAAGTTCAAACTTAAGAATAACCCTAAACGCGCCACCATCGTCTCCACGAATCGTCCTATGTTGCATTGTCTACACTTGGGTTAGTTTGAAATGTTCCTTCAGACATAAGTTCATTACATATTGTCTCCCACCCTCCAGTGTGCATCAATTTGTGTTCAATGAAGTCCACCGTCCTTGACGACTCCCAGCCAATCTTGGACACATTATCATTTAATGCAACACTGTTGGAAGCGTTTACGTCTCCGTAATTGTCATCCGGTGCTTTTTTTAAACAAGTCTGCTTCGTGTGACCAACCAGTTTGCACTAACTGCATCGTCGTTCTTTTGCCTCCTTCGTCCCAGCAGCTGCTCCACCTTTGGTCTTCACGACAATTGGATCTCTTAAAACATTGTGTTTTCCTTTCCTATCTCCAATTTTCAATTCAGTTTCGTCAAAGACCCTTGCAACTTCTTCCAATCTAGCTTCCAAATTAAACATTTCTCTTTTGGCCACTTCGTATCCGTTTTCCATTTTGGATCCAAACAAACAAATCTTGTTGGTAATTACACTTAAGGAGGCATACTGAAGTGATGTTGCTGCCTCATTTGATAATTCACCAACACTGCACTGTTGTTTCGTTCCCTCTATCTTTGCATCCTTTCTCCACCGATGTATAAGCTACGATTCAGGAATTTTATCAAGATGCTCCTGCTTCATGATGTATAGTGAATGACTACATGGAATGCCAACACTATCAAAGATGTTGCATGAACATTGTATATGGTTATGGTCAACATAGTAAGTGACACTCCATTTGGACTGAGGTTCTCTAAACTTAGTCAAGCTGAACATTCTTCTGTCTCCGTATTCGATGCAATCGTTCTTTATCAACAATGTCTCATCCTGTAGATGGAGCTACACTTTCTTATAAGCTTTTCTTGTGTATACTTCTCCTGCATGTTTCTCATAATGTTTAAGGTGTGTAATAGGCACTGGAATCGTATAGTTACTCTTAACATCATCGTGCACCTCCTTGTTCCGCACCCGTGATATTGCCCGATCTACCTGCATTATGAACTCATACAATTTCAATATGCCTTTCATGTAGTTGTTCATACAGAAATTCATGCTCTCACATCTCTGAGTGCTACGCAAGCCAGCAAAAAATTTTCCCTTCATGAATGCTTCGGCCCATAGTCCACGTGTCTTATGCATCTTTTTAATCCATTCATTCCCGTGCAAGGAAAATTTTCCACCATGTGAGACCATCGAGTTTGGTTCTCTTCCACACTGTACTCGCTCATCATGCAATCGGTAAAAGCCCGTACCTTGTCTGGACCATGTAAATTTGCTTGAGCATTTCTCTCTATGTGCCATGTGCATAGTTAGTGGTTCGAGTGCCGAAAAATGTCTTGAATTGCTTTTTTCATCGCCTTATCTTCATCAGTCACCACTGAAATCATATGCTTATTATACATAGCTTGTAGAAACGTGTTCAGTACTCATGTATATGTTTCCACCAATTCATCGCCTATCAGTGCCATTCCAAATATGCATGTCCTGCTATAATGGTTTACACACACTATTATCACTAATGGCTTCCCATACGCGTTAGTTTTGTAAGTAGCATCGGATGCCATCACATCTCCGAAACAACGGTAATCGAACCAAGATATTGAGTTCGCCCAAAAAATGTTTGACATTCTACTTTCTGAGTCAACTGTATAGTCGAAGAATAGATCCGAATCTATAACCTTCTTAGTGCAAAAATGGGTGATCAAACTTTCTGCATCCGCTTCATGTATACCGTCGTTTTGGTCAGCTGTAAATTGATTGCGCAAATATTTCAAATTGAACCCCACATGATCATATCCACCAGTTATGTCCACCATGTAGTCCATTATTTTTTATGTTCCAACGCCAACATCGTGCATGCGTCTGGCTTCTGCAAGATAAGGATCTTCAACTGATCGGTTGGATCGAATACATTGTATTTGGTTCCCATGTAGCAACGGATGAGAATGGCCATGTACAAATTTAGTAACTATCCAATTGCCTGTTGACCTATTTTTAATCACACCAAATAAAGCTAGACACCCTACTCTAGTTAGTGCTCTCGGTTCCTTCTTCCTATCTTTCATTTCATTCCACACGGAGCTTCTATATCCTTCCTTATCACAAACCCATATTTGTTTCTGAATTTCCCTGTTACAGTTCTTTTTGACATGATGCTTGCGCACCTCGAATCCAATTCTTTTGGCATATGTTGAATAAAACTCACTTGCAGATTCAATCGACTCAAATTCTTCACCGATCATGTCTTCAGTAGACAATGAACCATATTTCTTTCAATCTCTGAATTCCATTTGAACATTTGAGGTATTCAAACTAACTGAACTTGTCTACATTTCATTACCTTCTAACCCACCTACGACGCCTTCAGTTGCGCTATTTGTGACTCCATAATTGCAATCCATTTATGTAGATACCGGTGTGTTAGATAAACTATCCACCCGATGATGAAATATTCAGTGTCTTACCTATACATGCAGTTGATTATAATAGACTTAACTTTCATTATTTTAAATGAAAAAATTAATGTGCAAGAAAACTGAAGTTTAATTATTTAAAATTAAAATAACTCAATATTTATATCTGCAATAAAAATTAAACAATGTCTAAAGTAGGGTNTTTGTGACTCCATAATTGCAATCCATTTATGTAGATACCGGTGTGTTAGATAAACTATCCACCCGATGATGAAATATTCAGTGTCTTACCTATACATGCAGTTGATTATAATAGACTTAACTTTCATTATTTTAAATGAAAAAATTAATGTGCAAGATAACTGAAGTTTAATTATTTAAAATTAAAATAACTCAATATTTATATCTGCAATAAAAATTAAACAATGTCTATAGTAGGGTTTACAAAACTAATAGCATGAAATTTTGATTTGTAATTGCATTAGCAAGCAAACTACTACACCATGGTTTTAGAATACTTTGACCAAAATGTGGATAGTTTTAAAATAAATACTATGAATAATTAGTTAAAAATGGTTCATACGTAATTCTAAGTGTAACAAATAAATATACTATATTGTAAATACCTCACTTTTGCTTTGTAAGCATTAGCTATTTGGATCCACTGAAGTTGATAAGTCTTCCGAATCAATTTATTCTTTAGATGGTTGGTAATTTATACTCTGATAGAAGGACCATTACAAAGAATATAGCTAAAGATAACCATACAAAGGAAAGAAGGGAAAGTTGGTGATGCATTAATGACTATTGTTGGTAATACACCAAACCTTAAGTTGCTCTCACATTTATTACAAAATTTTATAGTGACCATTTCTCACGTGGTTCACTGCAATTGAACATTAACATGCTCTAGTAATTAAATGTTATTTTTCACTTATGGCAGGTGAGGTACATGTATTAGAGACACCCCGTATCCAGAAGCAGGCTCCCTTTGTCATATCCGGGGTACCTATTGAAATCAATTGAAAGGGACTTTTAACGTATTACATATTGTTCAACCCGTGTAATGTACGGGATATCCCGTGGTAAGAAACGGGGTTAACTCTATATTTTTCCTAGCCAATTGTTCCATATACATACGCGGGGCACCCTAAGTGGAAAGGGGGTACTGCTCAGTGTAAGCGTGCAAATTCACCTGTGTAACTTACGGACTACCCAGGTGTACAAAATGGGGTTTAAATCTTTATCACTATATTTGTCTCTGTCATTTGTCCTGTATATCTACGCGGGGACCCCGACCAATTTAACAGGGCAATTACAAAACTATTTAAGTTGGGATACTAAGTGGAACGGGGCCCTCTTACACCAACACGGGGTAGGAAAGCTTAAAAAATTAGGGCTTCTGGTGCATTCTGGGAGGGAAAAGGAAGGGCAACGACATTTGACAGTTGGTTTATCTTCAAACTGCTGACAACAGGAACCAATAAATCTAGGTTTCCTTCATCTCCTTAACAGAAATTTCGTAGTGGAACTGTTTGGACTCAGAAATTTGAACAACCACAAAATAGAGATTGTTATTGAGGAGAACGATGGGGAGGGTGAAGCAAACAGCCAACAAAGTCAAGGCAAAGCAACCGCCGCAAAAGCGGCAAAGAACAAGCGCCTCCGGTGAGACTGTTGGAGAAGCTGAAACGTCAACCTGACAACCAACCACCGGTGGCAGCATAGACCCCAACAAGGAAGGCACGAGGCAACCTGGGGGCTCAATTGTGGACGAGGTAACATCAATTTACAAGTGGACATTTTCTTTAATTTGTCGATTTGCTTAAGTTAGTGTAAATTTTGTTTGGTTGGTGAGAAAACCTATTGAAAATAAATAAAATATGTTGGGATTGTCCTAGCCTTGGTCCGTGCATAACATGGGTCACCCCCGCCTTTCAGACGGTGTTGTTGAGATGGAGCCATCGGGGTATCTGCCTGTTATCCCGGCAGGTATTCGCGGGGACCCCGAGGTTTTTCCGGGATAACATATAAATAACTATACAATGTGTGTTTTTTCCCGTGTAAAACACTGGAAGACCCGGTATATAACACGGGGTAAGTTGGGGTGAGTCTTTTTAGGTATCTGCATGTTAACCCATTAACATAACGCAGGGACCCCGTTTGTACAATGGGGTAACATCAAAAACTATAAAATAGACTAATTTCACTGTGTTGTACACGGGCTGACCCGCTGTATAACATAGGAAAAATGAGGTGCGTCATTTGGGGTCTCTGCAATTTTTCCCGAATATATAACACAGGGTGAAATATATAATAATTGAAGTACCTGTTTAACACAGTATATAACACGAGGTATGTTGGAATGTCGAGATGGGATTTCTGCCATTACTCCCGTAACTCTATGCGGGAGCCCTGGGGTCACATCAGACTTTGTTTCTCAGTGTATTATTACTGATGTACCCCGTGATACACACGGAGTACCCTAAAATATACCACGGGGTCAATTGTAAATGAGTCATTTGGGAGGCCTACGGATTTTGTTTCTCATTTCTGTCGTGCCAAAATTTATATTTAACATGCATACATATTGTTTAAGATTTAAATATGTTGACAGTGAGGCTATGTGTTTATGTACATTTTCCATTAAACGTTGTTGTGTTAACAGGATAACTCATTTGTTCAAAGGCGTATTTTTAAGGATGGCTAGGTCTGGGCACAAAATTTGTCATCATATGCGCATACGTTCTAGGCTATTGAAAAGATAAAGATCAAGCTTACAGTTGTGCAGCTACAGGAGTTTGCCAAAACGTGTTTCAGCCACTTCACTGATATGCAGAAGATCATGCACCAAGGCCAATTAATACATTACTTAGGGCTGAAAAAAGTGGAGTCATATGACACGGAGGTACTGGAGTTCAACATAAGCAGAACCGGTGTGCGGTTCACAGAAAGAGATTTTGCATTAGTCACTGGATTACAGTGCAGCCTCGACATTGTGGACCACAATGATGGAATACAGACCATCGCAACCCCATTTCAATTACGAGAGAAGTAATTAGACAACTCGAGGTCCATCAAAATTGAGCGGTTGCAGAAATGTTTTGAGGCTGCACAGTTTGGTACGGAAAATATGGATGCTGTGAAGATGGCGCTACTATATTTACTGAACTGGGGACTTTTAGGTGTGTCGCTTAAAACATTAATTCCTCACAAATTTACTATACTTGTTGAAGTTTTGGATAAATTCAATAGATATCTGTGGGGGACATTTCTGTACAATGAAACTGTTAAAGCACTGCATGGGTTCTTCACCCGGCCACCACCGGGCGAAGTGTGAAATGCATCTGGCAGTCACGACGTAAAAGGATTCCTTCTAGCATTTCAGGTGATATATTACGACATAGCGTGTTTCAATACGCCCGTATATATAATATACATAAACATATATATTAATAAAAAATTGGATCCGGTTTATGCTTACCACTATATCTAATGTTGCTGTATATATTTACTTGAAATTTTGGCTAATATTTTAGGTGTGGGCTTATGAGAGTATCCCCAAGCTAGGGGATGATGGTATTGCATGTAGGATTTCCCAAGCAGTTCCTCGTTTTTTGGGGTGGAAGGCAACCAGCCACCCGACTTACAAAGGCCTTAAATACGCAATATTTGATAAGAAAAATGTAAGGTTCATTTAACACAAAACATTTGAATGGTCATATAGTGTTCATAAAATCCACATCCATTAACCATGTTAGTATTAATATGTGGTGTAGCTTGAAATGCATTGGATATTGTGTCCAAGGGATGATGAAATGAGCCAGGCATATATGACCGTATTTGCTAACGGTCATCACAAACGTAGATGCCGATTTCCACCGATTCTGGAAGAACTTGAGGAGACAGCACAGGATAATGTTGCAGCACCTTCTGCGCATGTAGCCAGTGTGCAACCACGCCCATCAACTGACGACCGTAGTGACAACATGGTAAGTCTTGGCAAACCCTAAACACAAAATAAATTTTATTGGTGATTTATTGCAGCTGATGGGTGAGTTGACATATTTACATTTTGCCGGGGTCATGTGGCAGATGGAAACAATCCTTGCACGACTTGACAAGGTGGATCAAAATGTTGACTGCATTGGCCGCCACCAATCAGCGATTGAACAGCGTCAAGATGAATTCAGTAGTCGTATTGAGGTAATGTAGGGTTAGATGAATGACATAAATAGCAAGCTTAATGCTATACTTGAAAAACTAAGCGGTCAGGTAATTTTCTCTAAAAATGTTTACCTACAAATGTTTACGCTTTGAGTATTAACATAAAAGTTGTTTATCTTAAACACTCCATGTGTGTCGCAGTCAATGTCACATGAGACGTTATCTCCTCGTGATCCTACACCACCACTGGCGCATGATACATCACAGCGTGTGGATCAATCTCAGCATGTTTCAAACTTCGAAGTGGTGCCTCGAGGTTTACTTGCTGCGATCAACGATGATTAGTCGGGGCAATTTGAGTCTCTGCTGCCCGTCAATCAACCTTCTGCTGTGTTACAATCGAAAGGGGGTCATATGATCGAGGATCATGACATGTCGATGCCGACCATAGTCACTATGCCAATTGGTATTGATTTGCATATACATATTGATGATGATGTTGATTGGACAGTGTTAACTGATAACAGTGCAATTGATATGCATAAGCAGGAATAATGCATGCTATATCAGATTTGGGCAACCCATGATGTCGAGAACTTAGGACAGTTTATGGGGCCCGTAAGTCAAGCAAGACGTGAATACAAACCATCTGAAGTTACGAAGAGTCCACGGATGGACCCAGGGGCACATCGGAAAGCAACTAAGAAATGGAACCCGATGGCCAAGCCTACAGATGAGGAGCTCGTTGCCTTCCGTGATTGGTACTTGACAAGCAAGCCAACGACAACAGCTGATATAGAATATGGTAACGTCCCACGGACGTTCTTTGATGGAATTTTATGGCCTAGAGGTTCGCTTCAACCTCACGTGAGTTTCCTGCCATTGTTAATACATTATACTTAACATAATTGGTAAAAGTGGTTAATTTAAATTCGCAGCGTTTTTTATGTAACTGTGGACTTGCAGCACATTGACGTATGCATATTCCACATCAGAAAGAGAATGTATATGGCCCTAAAGGCATTTTCAGAGCGTTGTGCAATTTTTGATTGCATGTTGTGGGTGAGTTGTGTACTGTCCACGTGTCTTATGAAATTAGTGTCAAAAAAACCATCGTACAGTCCTAATCATATTTTGAACTCTATTTGTAGCAAGCTATGTTTATACGCCAAAAAGATAAATCGATTCACTGTTGGAGATTAAGGCTGCCAACATATTTTGTCAGGCATTCAAGGGTGAATATCCTATATACAGTTGACCGTGGTGGACATGTGACTATGTAAGAATTTTTTTTTTATTTTATTAATTGATACCGTCAGAAACTCATAGCTATCCATGTGGCATGCACATTGTGTTAACTAACATGAAAACCAAAATTGTAGTTGCTAATGCCAGTTAACAATGGCAATAAACACTAGCTCGTTGCACACGTCAACATAACTAAGAAGCATGTAGACCTGTATGATCCATCCGTGACCAGTATAACATCTCATTTCCAGGAGGAAAATGCCACATGCATATGCCATTTGATACCAAAAATATTGCATTTTTTGAAATTTACAAACACCGACGGGAAATCACAAACAGTTTAGAGCCGTATATGATTAGAATGATGGATGACACATTTGCCCAGCAATCAATAAGGTATGTTGAATGCGGGTTGTTATTTAAAATCGTATTGTATAAGTCTTCATGGTCTGTATCTCGCGTATGTTTGTTAAACTTGTTAGTGACATAATAAATATGTGGTTTTCATGTAATGGGGATTGCGGGATGTTCGCTTTGAGATGGATTGAAAACAAATCCGGTGGACTACCAGTCAATATTGTGGAAAAAAATATTACTGTCATGAGAAAAAAATATGCAGTAGGGTTGTTCCACCGAAACTTCAAAATGTAATGTATGACAAGTATGCAACATTTTAATATTGTTGTATATTGTAATATAACATGGTTGTATGTTTATTTGTAATATTTAGTTAATTTTAAACAGTGTTACCTATTTGTAGATAATATATGCATATCGAGTTTATAATTATGTACCAAAAAATCAATTTTCATTTACCATATAAATGGTAGAACTTCAAAGTCAATGAAATCGTGTCCCAAATGATTACGAATTATGTATCCAAAAATCAAATATTACCTTTGAACTTCAAATATATTAAATCAAATATATTATTAGTATGTAGCGAAAAATGTAATGCTACAATTAATTATACAACCCTAAACAAAAAAGTCAACATTCTCTTCAATTTATTTTACTAACATTGAGAACAAATAAGACCAAAACCAACAAATATTACATCGTCCTTAATGAGCAATATAGATAATATTGATTCTCGCATTTATCTATGCCAAAGTTAGTCCCTTAAAAAATGTTCCTAGTTGCTACCAAGCATATAAAATTTATTCTACATTTTTTGTATTTAAATATTGTGATACAGTGGAAGAATATGTGAGTACAATGATACTAAAATGAAGTATCATCAAATCATAATGAGTATTATGATTCATAACGAAGTACCATAGTCCATTACATCCATTTTGAAGTATTGTGAACCATCAAGAATCACATTGGATTATAACAGAGTATTATTTATCCATGTCAGCATAATATTTTACCACTTTGACTATTATCGAATATAATAAGGTACTAAAATATCCATAATACAGTAATATCATCTATATAGGAGTACTATGCAAATTATCGAGTACAACTGGCCATTATGGAAAACAATAGTCCTCATAAAGTCATGTCATACCATAATAGAGTACTATTACAAATTGGACCATAATAGGGTAAACATATAACTATAATGTAGTATATATTACCAAAATAAAATATTATTATTCATATCAAAGTAATGTTGACTTTTATTTTTTTCATTGTCCATAATATGTCACATTAGATCATAATGAGATAATTGAATACCATAGTCAAGTATTATTATCCCTATAGAAGTGATATCGTCCTTTATTGAGTAATATTGGCCATATTTGATCATATTTATCCATTTTACAATAACTTTAATGCATGATGAAGTAATGTTGACTTTATTTTTCACTTTCTCCATAATATGTCATATTTGACCATAAAAAAAATAATATAATACCATAGTGGAGTATTATTGTCTGTAAAAAAGTGATATTGTCCATTGATGAGTAATATTAGCCAAAATGTGATATATTTATCCATTTACTAGTACTTTTAGTCCATTATGAAGTAACGTTGTACATTTATTTATTTTTTAAATAAAATTTTAATGTATATTTTCATTATTACCCCGCGTCATTTAGTCCGGGGACCCCTAGTCCAGATGTAGGGTATTTTCTTTTCTTCAATTAAAATTAATTTTTCAACTTTGTGGCACGTTTTCATCCATTGATTTTTCATAAAAATGGAAAAGTCTTACCTTGAAATTTGTAAAATCATATTTCATTTTTCTCCAAAATTGTTATTTCTTCCCGTCTCTTTTTTTTTTTCCTTTATTTTTTTTTAAACCGGCAACTAATTTCATCTTTTTAATTTTTTTTGCCTATGTCATGTGTCACTCAATGGCATGAGTCTCTTCCTTTCAACTTTTTTTTAAGGGTTTTACTCTAGCATTCTCCATAAAATTTATATAATTAAGAAGAATATGGTAAAATACTTAATCTATCTTTTAAATTATAAAAAAAAAATACTTATATTTGCATTGCATTTGCTATTTAATGAATAAAAAATAACAAGGCTGATAATTGAGACTGATGATGTCAATAGTTGCTAAGCTTAGGATGCATATATATTAAATATAAAGTACAGAGACAATTTATGCAAAGTACAAAGAACAATAATGCTAAAAATCATATTATACATTTTAAAATATCTTCGCATTTTCAGCTTTATTTTTTTGGCTAATGCCAATATATATATCTTAGCATTTTTATTTAACGTGCTTAACCATCGTCATTCCATTTCAAATAGTTCTTCCTTTTATTTGAGGAAAAAAAGAAAAGAGGTAATAAAAAGGAAAAAAAAAAAAACTCTTCTTCTTCCAGCAAAAAAAAAAAAAGATAAAGAGCTCTCTTTCTAAATTAAATTTTTATTTGACTTTAACATAAATAGGCAAAATAATATTGAGAGCTCACATTTATTGAGTTAAAAAAACACAAAAACCCGACATTTATTGTTGAGGTTAACTTGACAATTGGAGAGGTTAAGGTCCATTTGTTGGGATTTTTTTATAGAAGTTAATAGGTTTGCTGTATTTTTAATAGCATTTGACTGAAATTTGTTTTTTGTGTTTCTTCGTATCTTGTTGGCTTTCTCAATAGTTCTATATTTTCATCTCAAAAGAAAGAGAAATGGTTCAATTAAAAAACTTAATAAAGAAGACGTTGGCACCTATATATATCGTCTAAGGAATTTT
Organism: Ochetophila trinervis; assembly: GCA_003254975.1. Lineage (NCBI taxonomy): Eukaryota > Viridiplantae > Streptophyta > Magnoliopsida > Rosales > Rhamnaceae > Ochetophila > Ochetophila trinervis. Next base: position 72,852 of record QANX01001845.1, on the reverse strand, counting down.
ATTTTATTTTAGTTCTTTTTTTTTATGAAAAAGGAATTTGATTTTAGTTGTCTAAAAGTGCAGACGGTGCAGTGAACAAATAATTTAACACTACAATTATGTAAGTTCTAAAACATAAATGAATAAATAAAAATAATCCGTTAATGGGTATGGACTACTTGTTAACTAGTTTTTACACTGAAACCCTTTAAAATCACTCCATCTTTTTACACTGAAACAATTCTCTTTCTTATTTAACCTACTTGAACGGCCTTGACTAATAATCCAATTACCAATTTAATAAAAATTCTTAAAATTTAGCTTAAATTAAATATAAAAAATTTTATATTGATAACATTATCATATGCAATCCCTATAAACAATTACTATTATATTTTTATTAATTATTATCTAAATAAAAATATATATTTTAAATAATTACGTATATAAACTGCACATATGTATTATTATAAATTTAAAAGACTTGATTTAAACTTAACTTACAAAATGCTGAAATTAACCTTTTTTATTATCTATTATTTATATATTAAATATTATTTATTATATTTAATAATCTACTATGGTGACTAAATTGTAGGTGTACGTGTGAGCGTGCTGTGTAACTTGCATATGTGGTCTACCTTTTTTGCACTCTTTGTTATGTATTCGAAATTAAGGCCAATTCTTTAAGAATAAAACGGGAGGGGTTGCAACATCTGGAAAGAAGTCAAAAAGAACAGCAAGCTAAGGTAGAAACTTGATAGAGAGAGAAGAGTTCAACCAGGCTTCTTGGCAATTCATGTCAATCAATTTAAACGAAATTTCTCAACTCTAAATTGAATTAATTTAATACTAAAGAAATTAAGCTTATAAGTACTAACTTATTTTAATAAAATATTAAACGTCTATTTACATTATTTTGAAATTCATTTACCAAAAAAATATTGTTTCGAGATTCATTTTTTTTGGTGAAAATNAAAAAAAAAAAAAAAAAAAAAAAAAAAAAAAAAAAAAAAAAAAAAAAAAAAAAAAAAAAAAAAAAAAAAAAAAACAGGAATCAAAATAGCATTGTAATTGAATAACTAATACTTACAGAAACACGAGGAAACGACAAAACTCTTTAGGGTGAATGAGATTCCAAACTAAGGGGAACTCATTAAAATAATTATTCCAAGATAAACTTCTAAGTCTTCGGTAGAATAAATCTAAGGTAAACTCGACAATTGAAGACGTCAAATTATAATGATATGCTTTTGTACATGGGCTTGTTGATCGATAAGATAATGACAAACCACGGGGTAAGCGGGTAAAACGGATAAACTGATCATTTAATTTTCATATTACAAGATTTACAAATACACAATATACAAAGCTAAAAAATGCCCGATGCGTGGCAACGAAAAGGACAACAGATATTCAACAAATAAAAAACCCTAATAGATCTACACATTAATCAAACCGCAATGACAATCATTCCTAAAAAAGTAATGGTTAGCAAACAGCAACGATAACGTTAAAAATAAATGGAAACTAAAATGGATCTTATGATAGTATCATAGATACTAAACATAAGGTTTAGGTGCACGCATCATACATTGCGGGATTATTCAGAGCAATCAAAGAGTCTGCCAAGAATCGAATTTGGAATGCCAACAGATTCGATTAAGGTCAATCAGTTTCTTCCAACTAAACTACTACCAAACTGAGTAATAACTTAGCGAGAAGAGCATGATAGCTTTTTTACATCGTGGGACTATTAAAATCAATAAAAAAGTTTGCTAAGAATTGAAAATGGGATGCCAAAAGATTCAAATATGGTCAATCAGTTTCTTTCGGCTAAACTACCACCAAACAGAGAGTAATAGCTTAGCGTAGCAAGAACATGATAGCTTTTTTTCACTAAGCTAACACCAAAAGCTTTTGATAACTTAGCAGAAAGAAGCTATCAAAGATGATTGCGACATTCCTTTTATCTAGTGCTGTTATTTAACTCCATTCTCGTAATAAACAGAAGACGAAGCTGATGACAACACACAATATACGAGTTTTTCAGACTCTAGCCCATTTATTTGGGATAAGAGTATAGTTAAACTCAAAATTCTCATGGAAAAATTCAATTCAGTAAAAAGTAGGTTCTGATACAAAGAAAGTAAGTTCCTCAGTCTACATAATTCTGTCAAAGTTATGTAGCTTCACCAAGAGCTGCTTTCCCTGTAAAAGAGGGACATGGCTCCACTACACCTCAAACAAGTTGGATTGTAACATCATTAGAAACTTACTTCATAAAACTCCCAATTAAAGCTGATCACAACTACAAAACACAATCATACAACGAGTAAGAATAAAATAGAAAAACAATGAACAGAGAAAATATGAATTAGGTAATGTCTCAGTTAAATCCACTAATTTCATATAAAATGTAGCTTCACCAAGTAGGTTCTCCCTGTTAAACAGGGTCTTGGCTCCACAACATCTAAAAAAGTTGGATTCTATCATCATAGAGATTTTCCAAATTACAATGTTCCAGTATACAAACAACGGAAAAAGAGAAAAAAAATATCAAAATTGAACATTATTGCACAATAAAACAGATGCCTCAGGACTGATCCAGTTATTTCATGTACAGATATAGCAGCCCAAGTAGGTTCTCCCTTGTACAGGGTCTCGAAGCACGCTAAACCTCAAAAATGGATTTATCATCATTGACACATACTATAACTACATACAAAACCTAATAAAGGAATCAGGAAAAAATAAGATAACAATAAAACTCAATCGATAAATTCTAGTATTCTACAATTACAGGCTCAGAGTATGAAACAGCTCTATCAATCACGAATTTTCTGAAGCAGAACTGGCTTTTAAAGCTGTACACTAAATCATCATTGCCAAGCAGTCAGGTAAGATGAGCAAAACTTCAAAAAATTAGCAAAACAAACAAAAAATCCAATACAAAAATGATGGCTCATATCAAGAAATTCAACCATTGTTCTAACTTTTGCTTCATCGATTACCTTCAGAAGCGCGGGTTTAATATCATCGCCAACGACACCACAGATTGACAGATAAATAAAATCTCAAGTAAACAAGACATAAGCTTACCATTCAAACCGAAACAGAGAATTCGTTAAGATGATTATTTTAACCACGGCACAAAAAAAATGATAATTTTCAATTTTCTGACCCAGTTATCAGTAAAACTACGTGGAGAAACACCAAAAAATTTCAAATTCAGCAACTAGATAAGATATATTATAGCGAACAATTTTAGAGGCAAAACCATTGAAATTGATCAACCCCCACGTGAAAGCCCTCCATTTGACATTCATATACGCCTCGATGACTAGCTTTGTTTTCACTGTATTTCACAACATCAAAAACAAGCTAAAGGTGTAGAGAGGCAAAATTTATTAAAAAGAAAGATAAATTTGTATAATATATAATAAATAAATGTAGCCGTTGATTTGACACAGATCAGCCGGTGGAATATGAACAAAGCTAACTGCAACACTTAACGGCGGCGTTCTAGCACGAGCATTGGGGCTTTCGCCGTCACAGGGATCCTCAGAGAAGCCCGGGGTGCATCGTGCAGAAAGAACTGACCTATAACAAGATAAATACATAGAAATACAAAAACTTAAATTCGAAGAGTTTCTTCTTGAATCGAATACAAGTTTCATCAAACCCTAACCCTAGTAGGCGAATCTCTGAGAGAGAAAATGCATTGAAGTTGAGAGGCTGAGAGGCTGCGAGCTCATTTATATAGAACTAATAAAGCCCTAAACCCTAGAACTATTCTTTCAATTAGGTCCGCTCCGGTGCTTGTGACGCGGTTCGTTCAGTATACAAATGCCACGTCAGATCCAATAAAAAGATCACTATTCAGTTTTTATTTATTTATTATTATTATTATTAAATGTTTAGAGTTTGAAACCGGTACCTAAATTCTTTTTCTAGGCATTTAACTATCTAAATCTAATATATTGTTCCATTGTTATTACTTTTTTTGTTTTTGAATTTTCTTATGTATTTAAATGAAGCGTATTCGTGTATATATATATATATATATTTTTTTTCGTTAATCTCATTTATACTTTTTTTTAACTTGCTTCTCTCACCTTGCTTCTCTCATAGTTACAGACCCCTATCTTTATTTGCTTGGTTGAGTTTTACTTTTTCTCTTCCCTTTCGTTCTGTTTTTTTTTTTTTCTTTCACGATAGAAGCCTTCCAAATCTGTGTCCATTTTGGATTTTCACCATTTCCAAATCATTTTCTATGATCTCTAAATATATTTCATCGATTGCTACCATTTGGGTTTCACATTCGAGCCAACAATTCGGAAGAACCCGCATTCTAGCTTTAGTCTCTTTTTCAACCTATTTAATGGATGCCATGGGCATAAAAATCTGATCGTAGAGTGGATATGACTTGTTTCTTTGACATGATTAGACAAAACTAGATAAGTTGGAATATGATAGGATAGGAGTAGATGAGAATATTTTAACTAAATTCTATGTTTGTTGTTGTTAATAATAGTATTTCTATATTATTTGAAAACAGTCCAAAAATAACTCAATTTATTTGGTAGGACTAAATAGTCTACACTTTATTCAAAACAAAGTTTATAATTTGACTATTATAATCCAGTCCAAATTGTAAGTTTGCTAAACAAATAGTGGACAATATTAGTCAAATCCTGTCTAAGTAAACAAACATAGCCGTAAAGTGTTATCATGGGAAGCCAAACATCCAAAAATTCATGAAGAACAACCCATGGAGGATGTTCAATGACTATGAGAAATACATGGTAAGTGTCTAGTTTGGTTAAAATGTTGATTATTAGCTAATATCTTGTGTTGATTGTATATGTATAAGATAGTTTGGTTATTAGCTAATTTGAGTTCAGGCATAAGCTAGTTTCAGTTTTGGCATAATATAATTTGAATTGAAATATTATAATTCCTTAATTACACTTTGCATATTATGACTTTTGAAGATGATATAGAAATTGTCTCAGTTACAATTATATGGGGTGGGGTTTTGTTTTCTATTGTCACAGATTATCTAGTGAAGTGCAATTGAATATGTTATTATTTGCATAACAAAGGAAAGTGTGGATGTGGTTTCTTCAAATGTCATGATCTGTCGATGTGCCTTTGATCAACACAGATAATACTGGGATTGCTACGAGGCATGTCAAGACTGGAGAAAAAATAGTTGGCTTAGAAGAATGTTAGCTATGTTGTTCGCTAGTTTTATGTTTTGTCTTCTTTTGTTAAACTATGTAGTTTTTGTTAAAGATTGAAGTTAATAAGTGTATGTTAAACAAAAGGTTTAAGGTGCAATGACAATGATGAAACTGTTACAATTTTAATGTGTTTTATTGAGTTTTGGTGGGAAGAAAATGTAAGAATGTCATGAATCAATGAATTTGATTTTAAAGTCCTCTTTGATAATGAATGAGCTTGTATTTAATAATGGTTTTTCTAGTTAAGTTGAGATTGAAAACGTTGATAACAAAATTTTTTTACATAACAATATCAATAGCAATGCATGGCATAAAATTGGATTTGGTTGAGCTATATGCCAAATAAAAAATTCATAGTTTGAATTTCAAAATAAAAATTCTTTAATCAATTGAATTTTATTTGAGAAGGATTTATTTGATTAACTAATAATTTTGAAAGCCCTTTTTGATTGTTATTTATGATTCTTTTAATTTCATTGGACTATTGTAATATTTAAAAATTAATAATCCTTTAATTATTTGGAGTATAATTTGATTATTTGCCAAATTAATTTAATTGATAGCCTTTTTATTTTGAAAATGTCAATTAATTTTAAATTAAAAAGTCTATTTGAATTGCTTAGACAATTTAAATTAATTGAATAATCTATTTTTTGAAATCCAATTTTATTTAAAATAATCCATGTTTAATGGACTTTTCGATTTTGATCCAATAATTTTAATGGACTATTTTTTATTTATAGCATGATCTTTGTTTGGACTATAAATTAATTTGAAACAATTTAGATTTTTATTGAATCTAAATTTTAAGTTTAATTGAGTTTGAATAAAATTATAAGCTTAAATGTAAAATCCTTTTGAATTTAGAAGTTTTTTGTATGGATGCCCATGCGACAATAATACTAATGAAACATGCCCATCATTTTAAATATATTAATCTATGCCCACCAACTCATTAACCTATTCAATTAACAAGTTAACGCTCCAATCAATTCCCCTCCTTACTCATCTCACGATCTCAGTTCTCAACCTTCTCACTCCTCATTTCAGTTCTCCCCTCCCCTTCCTCATCTCCCTCTACTCACTTTGTTGCTAGCAATGATTTGGTTGAAAAAAATTGCCATTAAAGAAAAGCAAAATGTCGGCCATGAAACAAAAGAGAACCAAACCATCATTAGCAAAGAGAAGCGAAAAATTATAGAGAAGAAAAATGCAACAACGAAGAAGAGGAAGGCTAGTGACCCACAAAACATCAACCAGGGACGCCCATTGTCGTGGGCTTGAATCGAGTTTGAGCAACCTAAGTAGCAACCCAAGGTTAGTTTTTCCATAAATTAATTTAGCCTCAATAAATTGTTGCAGTTTGTATTTTGAAATTTATTACAATGAAAAAAAAAAAACAATATTAGCCTAAAGTTGAAAACGATGTATAGATCTGGCAAATTTCAACACGACACGAACACGAACATTTTTTATGAGTTTGGGTTTGTCTGAAATGGGTTAGGTTGATAACGGGTCAACCCGTTATGAACCCATTATCTTAACGGATCTTAATGGGTTGACCCGCGAAACCCGTTAGACCCATTAAGGACCCATTAGTCCTTAATGACAATTTAGTAATTTATTAATAAAAAAAACTTAATTTACTAATAAAGCTAGATGTAGTACAAGATTTATTATGTATAAGAGATTAGTTTTTTGGAAAGGAAAGTAATTTATATTACTATTTTTTTAACATGAATATTTCTAATTTTATTATATATTCAGTTTTAGATGATACCATTAATTTAGAATAACTCACATAAGATATCATTACATCGAGTGTTGAACAAGCTAAATTAGGACAATGTTCTAACACATTTTCTATTGATGATTAGAGGTATTGAAATTTGAGTGGTATGCATTATTTAATTTTTCTATATCAATTTGGATAATAATATACAATTTAACTTTTGTTTTTTAAGTGCTTTGCCTTTGAAGTTGTGCTCATTATGGTTGAAGATGCCATATGCATCAGATTGTTTATGCAAAAAATGAAAATGTAGTTGAAATTGAATATGTTTATGTATTATTGTTATTTCAAACAATATTGTTTTAGATTTTTATTATTCTTTTGTAGAAGGATTTAAGTATTACGTTTGTGTCGTTTGTTATTTTTTAACATGTATTAAGTATGTTGTTTTAGTTTTTATTTTTGATTTATAAAAAGATACAAATATTTATATTTATATGTGCTTCATTATTTTTTAGTATAGACTATGAATTATAAATCAAATATATTTTTATTTTTTTAAATAATTTTAAAAATAAGTTAACGTGTTAACGGGTTAGATAACGGGTTACGCGATAATTTTATGAACGGATTTAGGTTTACATATTTCAATACGAAAGCTTAACGGGTTGGGTTTGGATGAAATTTTTTTGACACAAACACGAATACCACATGACACGACACGTTGCCAGGTCTAACGATGTATTTCGCCCAACATGCAAGGTGTGTAAAATGGAATGGGGTACTTATCTGAAACAAATGTAGTGTTCACCTCTCCCACCAGTAGGTGCCCTGCCCAATTGAGGCGGGGTAATAGGCAGAAAAATAACTCCTCAATGCCTCGTACCCTGCCACAATTAGACAAAGCCCCCTACCAGATAAAGGTTTGCTACTATATTTGTTTCAGATAAGTACCCCACTCTATTTTACACACCCTGCTGTTATGTCGTGCTTGTTGGGTGGGATTCGTCGTCTTCAACCTTGTGCTAACATTAATTTTTATGTATTTTCTTTGTTTTCATTTTTTTATTATAATAAAGTTCAAAATACACGACATCAAACATTAAACTAATATATATGACTTTAGCAATTATTGTAACAAAAAAAAAACAAATTACCTTTGTCTATATTGAAGATGTATTTGGTGTTCTTTATACTCCAAAATATCTTAAAGATGAAATCCTATATACAAAGAAACAAGGTGGTGTTTGAAAGTACTAAATAAAAAGAAAATTAAGAAGAAAATCGTAAAACATATGTTTATTTTCAAAAAAATAGTAATGATTAATAAAGATGAAGTAAAAAAAGCGGATTGATGCTAACATTAAATTATGAAGGTATATTTGGTATTTATTCGAGTAGGTTAATGAGATGGTGGGCATATGTCAATACATTTAAAATGATGTGCATGTTTCATTATAATTATTGCCATATGGGCATCTGTACAAACAGCACTTCAATTTAATTGGACCTTAGGTCAATTTGATTTGGACTTTAAATTTTGAAATCATTGGGCCTAAAAAATTTTGATAATTGGGGAATTTGGACAAATGTCCATGTAGGCATGGGGTAAATGAAAAATGTCCACCATTTTAAAAACTCTAAAAAATGCCTATATTTTATGAGGAAAAACTAAAAATACCCTCTCAAACAAAATTAATGCCCCTATCAATCTCTCTGAAAAATAAGAATTGTTTTTTACTGTTTCGATGGTTTTTTTCACTCTACCACTCCCCTCCCTTTCTTCGTCTCCCCTATTCTCTTTTTGTCTATCGCCGACAATGAGAAGCCAAATATCGACCATGAAAGAAAAGAAAAAGAATCGCCGTCGGCAAAGAGAAGTGAAAAACCCATAGAGAAGAAAAATGCAACCACAAAAAAGAGGAAGGCCAATGACCCACCAAACGTAGGCCATGGACGACGATTGACGAAGGCTCAAACCAAATCTGAGGAAACCAAGCAACCATTTGAGCAGCAACCGAATGTTAATTTTTCTCCTTGTTCTCTAGTTATTTTCATGTTGTACATGTGTTTATCAGTGTATAAAACAAATGCAAATGTGCTTATCTTTGTTCTTTAGATATTGGCTGAAAATTGTATTTGGGTAATACTTGAGAGACAAATGCATAGTTGTTTTGTAGAACCATACATTTTTTTAGGTGTTTTGTGTGGTGGTGATAACATTATTTCTAGAGTAGTTGATTTCATTATCATTTTTATTTACCCCGTCCGAGAGCAAGGGGCCCTTTCCCAAGTGGAGCGGGAACAAGGCAGAAACAATTTGGTTATTTTGTATTCTACCCCTCCCACTTAAGGTCGGGGTACCCTACTTGTGGACGGAGTAATATAAGGGAGGGGTATATTTGTTTGTTATATTTTTCTAGGTATACTTTGCAAGCGTTTGATTTTTTCAAACAGTGACCAAATGTGTTAAAATCGGTTGAATCGTTTTCAGCATGTTCGCGTTGCGATGGATTGCAGCATGTTCGCTTGCGATGGATTACAGCATGTTTGCATTGCGATGTATTGAGAACAAATCTGCTGGACTATCATTGACGATTCAGCAAAAAAGATATGATGTTCATGAGGAAAAAGTATGCTGCAGAGTTGTACGATAAAAAACTTTACTTTAAGCAACTAGAAGTATTACAGTTGCACGTAATTATATGATATGATCATTCTAACAATTTTTGTGTTGGCTCAAAAATTAACTAACTCTATTTGATCTAAAATCCTAACACTATGGCTCATTGTTTTCCATAGTACCACTAGGACGTTCAACATGGAACGAACATGTTAGTCTATTATGACCAATGCGTTTACACCGACCACATTTTTTCACATTGTGACTCTCTCCTTGAGATAAAATTTGACTGACTCTAGGTCTTCCGGCCCTTCTTTGAAATATTGGAGGAAGTACAACTCTAGCAAGGACCTTAGCATGTGCATGCCATTGTTTTGGATCTCCCAGTGGATGAATAGTTTCTGAGTAAACTGCACATAGCACTTTAGCAGATCAGACTATATGGGGAAATATTGCGATCTCTACAAACAGCCAAAGCATGAACACATGGGTACCCATTAAGTGTGAACTCACGACATAAGCATGTTCTGATTCACAAATTCACTATCCCGATTAAATTGCTCATGTGTACTTCGTACTTGTATAAGTTAGCTGGAACCACATAGAATAAGGACGCTTCCTCTCTACATTTTTGCAAGATGTTATCTAACTGCTTAGTGACATCACTATTTGGGTGGACAACTACGTTTGTTTGCCTATCGTGAAACCACTTCTGCAAAACTTGTATTATGCAATTAAGTAGTGGAGTAATTGGCTCTTGTGTTGCGTCTTTAAGCACAGAATTCATGCTTCCTGCAATGTTAGTGGTCATGATACTGAATATGTTACTAGAAAAATGTGTGCGTGCCCACTTTGATAGATTTGCTTCCATGAGATATTGATGGCATTCGCTGCTCAGTTAGCGTAGCTGCCCCATATACATGTCAAAGTCCTATGTCAAATAAGCTTTAGAAGCTGTGTAAAAATAATTGCATATCTTTTTCCAAGCACGACTTTCGATTCTCAGGAATTTCACCTTCATAATTTGTCTGAGATGGTATGCGCAATACCCATGGTACACATTGGGATAAACTAACCTTATAGCAGGCAAGAAGCTTACGTGTCTTTCTGTTATAAACACCAGATCAGTACGGTCACCATAGGCATCTTTAAACCTTGAAAAAAACCACTACCACGATGCATCATTCTCACTAGGCCTAATGCCAAACGCCAATGGAAAAAGTTGTTCATTCCCATGTAAATAGGTTGCAATGTACAGTATACCACTACATTTATGTTTCAAAAATGTCCCGTCCATAGCCACCACGGGATGCATATGTTGAAACCCTCGAATAGAAGCTCCAATGGCCATAAAGTAATGTAGAAATCTATTTTCTGAGTCTGTTTCAATACGAGTGAATAAATCAGGATTGTTACCTTCTAAAATAGTGGACCATAATGATAGCTTTGCATATGACTCTTTCGGCGTCTCATATGCACTTGCTCGTGCACATTCTCTAGCCCTCCAAACTTTATTATAGTTCATATTCGCCCCAAGTTCTCTACGTACGTCTTCAATTAAGTCATTTGGTTTGAAATGACACCCAATAGTAGTAAACTTTGATATGAAAAAATCTCCAATCACTAAACTACTGGCTTGTTGATGATCACGATGCATAAAGTTTAGATTGCATGTTTGATGTGGGACATATACTCTGATCAACTAGAATTTAGTTACAGACATCGGCGTTGCACAGAGTTTCCAAGTACAATTGTTATCATTGCATCCAACATCAAATCACCTTGTGTCAGATTTTTTAATTCTAAACTCAAAATTGTTTTTGATTGCATAGAGGCTCAACTTCATTTTAAGCTCTTGTTTACTTGCCTGCATTTGGTCTTTCTCAAATATTTGATTTATGCTTGATGATGCCAGTTGTAACATCCCGTTTCGAGAAAAAAAATAATAAAATTTTCAAGTTTGACCAGTTTGACTTTTAGTGGGCTCAGAGTTGACTTTTTGTGTGAGCGTGCTATGGTTTTGACCGGGGTACCGTTGTGTAGAGCTAGTCGATACGAGTTCGTAGACTAGCAGCACGCTCGATTCGGAGTTAAGACCGAGAAGTTATAGTTAAATTTGTGTGAGTGGCAATTTGGTAATTTATTTGAGACTGGACTTAAAAGGACGAAAATGCCCTTGTCTGCATTCATTATGACTCGTTAATTTATTGTGGTGCTTATTTTATCTACTGTCGTTCATATCTTATTTACTATTCGTCCCATTATTGTTTATTTGTTTATTTGATTATTATCCCCTTTCGGAGGAGGATTCTGTCGCCCCGAGGGGTTCTGGTGGAATCTTCCTCAGGCGGGGCCTCTCCGGGAAATCCGGAGGGATTTCCGGGGCGGGTCCTGTCACCAATGCTGATAGTGTAGGTGTTTCTGGATTTCCGATCGTACCACTTTTATTTTGCTCTGCACACCCCATTTGTGAATGTCTTTTATCACCTTCATAAGTAACTTCATCTGGAGTATCACCATATCGATCATCACCATCAGCACCATATTGATCATCATCACCATATCAATCATAATCACCCTCGCCACCATATCGATCATCATCAAAGAAAGTCCATCGCCCAATGAAGTCATCCCCTGGGTCTTCATTCAATTGAGTCTCGAGATCTTGTGTTTCTAATACTTCCGGTTCTGAGACTTGCAGCCGAGGAATTGGCACGGGCCTGGAAAACATTTACACTATTGTTGGAGATGGGACTCCAATTCGTCCATCATTTGATAATGGAATATGGTTACTACCATTACCAGAAGAAAATTTTGCATGTATAGTTCTCGCACGTTGAAAACTCCTAAACTGTGACATTGGATGAACAACAACTCGCATAACTTGGTCAACATATAATGGAGAATGGGTGAGTTTCTTATTTGCTTGTTGATAAAGATTGATACATGTCTATCAGTATAGCAAGGACATGGAGACACATTTGAAATATTAATCACAAAGAAAAACTTCATGCTCAAATCATATTGGCATGGGTCCAAACCTAATGTTTTATATACTTCATTCTTCAAATCCAATAGTGTAAAACTCTTTCTTATGTATGTACCTTCCATTTTTGAATCTTCATGTATCCATATACATTGTTCATTTTTTGTCTACTTTCCATCATAAGATATTTGTATTGGAATCATGTCCATTTTACTACAACTGAAACAATTTAAAAATAAATAATGATAAAATAACATATTACCCCAACTAAAAATATTAAACAACAAATAAAGTGTTGACCATGCCACAGAGTAGGAGGGCCCGTCCAATATAGGCGGGCTCATAGGCATAACAAATGTTTTTCTCTGCCTAGTACCCCGACTCAATTGGATGGGGCCTCTTATTCTGTGGCGGGGTTAACACTTTATTTGTTTCAGTTAAGTATCCCACCCCATTTTATATACCCCTTGTATATGCCCCGTCTGTTGGAAGAGGTATGTCGTCTTCAACCTTGGACAAACATTGTTTAGACTATGTTTTTCTTTATTTTTTTCATTGTAATAAATTTCAAAATACACATACTGAAGCATAAAACTAATATATATGATTTTTTAGCAACGATTTTAACAAAAGAAATGTAAATTACTTTAGTGATAATTGTAACCAAAAAAATGCAAATTACCTTTTTCAATATTAAAGATGCAATGCAATTGCTTTTCTGTATACCCAAAATATTTTGAAAATGGAGCTCTAAATAAGCCAAATGGTGTTGAACTACAAAGATGATCAAGATGGAAATTTTAAAACACAAGTTTTTTTTTTCTTAAACAAAGCACAAAAACAAGTTAGTTCACGATGCATAATGGTTATTGATGGTGAAAAGTACAAAAACAGAGCAATGAGAATCAGATTGGTAGGGGCATTAATTGAGATAGTTGGTTTTTCTTCATGAAATATGAGCATTTTTCAGAATTTTTAAAATGGTAGATATTTTTCATTAACCCCTTACCAACGTGGACATTCCAAATTCCCCTTGATAATTTTATTTGCAAGTCCAATTGAACTTTTAAGATACCCATTTGAAATTTGATTAAAATCCATTGATTTGGGCTTTTAATTGAGTTTAAAGGAAAGAGTCCACTTGTTTGAGTTTTGTCAAGATTTATCCACTTTTAATATTTGACTTTATACTCAATTCTCTAGCAACCTAATTAAATCAAGTTAACTGATTTTTTTTTTTTAACTTCCATCAAAATTAAACTAGAAAATAGAATGCAACTCTAAAAGTAATTAAAATAGGATAGAAGTTCTATTCCAAATCTAATTTAATAATGAGAAAAATAAGTGCCCAAAATATAGGGATTCTTTTTAAAGCTTGATTACTTTGATTTCATATTTTTTAATAGCTGCATCCATAAAAGCATCCATGACTACACTAGTAAGGAAAATATTTTTTTTCAAACCGACGCACCAATGAGTTATTTTTTTACCTTTTGTAAAACCTTTTTGTTAAACGATTTTTTTACTCAAAACAAGAAGAAACACAGTAACATCAATTTCTTTCTTTTCGAACTATAGTGTAAAAGAACAAGTTTGTACGCAAATCAAGGAAGGCAAAGGGTACCAAGGTTTCATACAGACTTTGAATGTTTAACTTATTTATTTATTTAATTTTTTTTCTTTGAATTGACAAATTTTGACATATATATATATATATATATATATATATATATATATAGTTCTGAGGTTGAAATAGAGGCGAAGCATTACGTAATTTTTTCTTTTTTTGCAGGTAGTACCAATTAAAGATGAAAAAATCAAAATTTTCCATGAAATTTCATGGAATTTTTTTTTTAGATGAATATGATATTTAGCTAAAAAAAAAGGATGTAATTTTTGGTGAGAAGAGATTGAAAGTGGATCTAGTGGTGATCCCGACTTTGATTGGTCATATCTCTCTCATCTGGTGGAGTTAGGATGCACTCTTGGCACCATTGGAAAGCTTGTGCGACGATCTACATACTGGTACCAATTTTGATACCAGAAAATGGCTCCAAAGTGACAGAAAAATCACATGAGATAGCAACTCCTTCCATCGAGATCTACTATGTTTTTCGACGAGTGGCACGATACAGCCATCACCACGAAATTCAAACCATGCTGTGACCTAACATGCATCTTGCCGAGCTCCAACGCGCTGCACATGCCTCCCAAGGCGGCTATCGTTCCTCCTCCATGCGTCGTCACTGATCTGCTCCACCGCCGGCGAGTGGTGGTGCACCACCCCTCTAGAAAGCTTCCCCTCGTGCTAGTGAAGCTAACCCGAGTTCCATTTTCTACCTCCTCCACCGTTAACACCTCCGACTGACTCAATCTTTGGCTAGAACTTCATCCTTTCCGGTGAGGCAAATGGCAGCGAGTGGGTGCTCATCACCAGTATCAACGCGTTTCTTGGGTCATGGGCAAGCTAGTTGTGTCGTCAATTTTATCTAATTTTGGCCGGATTTGAAAACGCCCAAATTTGGTCGAGGTGCGATCTTCCGGGGTCGATTTTGATCCTTGGCTATGAGGAATCACCAAATTGAAGGTAATTTCTCGTTCTTTGCATCTTTAATTGCATTTCGATATAAAATTTGTAGAAAACGGACTTGAAACGGAAAATCCCAAATTTCAATCCAAAGCTGTAATTCGAGATTGAAATCAGATTGATTCAAAATGAAATTGAGTGAAATTGGGCACTCAATTAGGTTCCTAAAGGTCTTAGGAACATAGGCCAATGTTCAATTTAGGTTAATTTTGGAGAAATCGAGAATCCTAAATTTTAGGGTATTTAGCCGATAAGGGTATTTCCGTAATTATTGAAATTGAAGGGAAATTGAAGTAATTAGTATTTTAATGTTGTAATTAGGAACTCAGAGAACTCTTCTGAGCTTTTGGCTAGTTTTTCAACAATAAAAAGAATTTTCAGTGATTTAGTTTTAGATGTTCGTGCATAGTCGAGAGCTGGACCGGAGATCCAAAAAGAGCACGCATATGATATGTGAGTGCATTTATTTTTTAAATATTTTGGGGATTATATACTATTATGTTGGAATTGCATTTGATTGGTTTCGATTGGATTTTATTGTGCATTTAAATTATGCTTATTAACTATATGATATATGGATTTAAATGATTGCTCAATATAGATTTTATCTGTATTTGTGATTTTAATAGAATTTATATTTATTTGGAATAAATATAAACTTTGTGTTTTAAATGGCTATTGGTGATTTATGAAATTTTGAATATTTTTTGTAATTTTTTAGAAAATGATAATTTCAAAAAAAAATTGTGGCTTTTGTATAAATTAAGAATTTTTAGGGCAATTTTCTAATAGTTGAAAGATTTGAATAATTTGGTAAAATTTTCCAAAATAGAAGATTTTGGAAAGTTGTTGAATTTACGACAATTTTAAAATAAAAAAGATTTGAGAAATTTATGAAATCCGATGATGGATAATCTCGAAGTTGATTTTGAAGAGTACCATGATTTTGAGGAGTATCACACAGTATTGATATGTTGATTGAGATATATTTGTTATTATGTGAGCTATATTGATTATTATGGTATCCTCTACTGCGAACACATGTCGGGAAAAAGATGATGAGGATCCTATCATGACGTATTTGGGACGCTGGTCCGTTGTGATGAGTTATACCCCCTCCCCTTGCCTGTGACACCATTAGGACGCTGAGGGTTACACGACACGATACTAGAGTGTGGTACCAGATATGATATATGATTTATGGTTTTAGATTGGTTTTTGAATTTATGGGGTGTAGCCCATCTATTAATTTTATGGGTTGTGGCTCATGGGCTTGGTATTTATAAGATTATGTTCAACAAAATGAATTTAAATGTTTTATGGAATTTATTTATTATTCTAGTGATTGATGCAAGATTTTAAGTGGTTGTTAAATTATGTTTTTGGCCCCTAAAACATTTTTAAATGTGTTGATGATTTTTGGAAATAAAGCTAAAGGTTTTGTGAAATTATTTTCAAAACGGAAAACTTTTCAAAGAGTGACGTGAGATTTAAATGTAAGAATTTCACCTACTGGATATATTTTGTAGTTACCTAAGAGCATTCATTGAGATATTCATATCTCACATTTTGTATTTTAACATCGTTCGCCCAAGTCCTAGCTTCAAATTCTCGTGAACTACCGTGGGCATCGCTTTCATACTTAGCTTCCGCTATTTTTTTTATTTATGTAATAGACTATGTTTCCTTTATTCTGTTTACTCTCGGATTGTATTATTTATATTTTATGTCTATCTCGGTTAGTGGCTCTGACTTTTCACCTATTTTCCAAATTGTTTTAATAGTTTTGGTTTGACTAGCAGTTAATCATCGCAATGCATGTTTTATTTATTAATTATATCTTATTTATTGTTTATTTGTTTAATAAGCCCTTTTTCGGAGAATGATTCTGTCAGCTACCCTAAAAGATTCTGATGGAATCTTTCTCAGACAGGACTTGTCCGGATATCTGGAGAGATTTAGAAACGGGTCCTGTCATAGCGTCCCATTTAGTTTCCTTAAATGAAATTGTTGATGTTAATGCAGGCTTCTTCAAGTACTCAATGGCCAATGAGGACCACGTGGTTAATGGTATCAGATCTTTGGGAACCATTTCAAAGCCATCACTCTCTAGAAGGAATAATAAGATTGATGGGGACGAGAAACATCCATTTACTCCAAATTTCTATTCGACACAGAATTAGTTTCTTGAAGAAAAAAAAGGTTGGTCACTGGATTTTAATTTCCAAAGAAGAGTTATCACTAAGATTAAATGAAGGAATGGACCGAGTCAATTTTGCGGGATCATGAAAGAATTCTGGAATTAACAAAACAATTGCGGTATCACAATATTCATTTGTTATAGACCCAAATGTATGGCGGGCATTTTCAAAGTTATAGGGACCTTTGACTAATACTTTCCATCACAGTGGTGGCAAAATAGAGATTTTCTTACATGACTTGAAGGTCATCGGGGGGCTTGCCTATTCTTGGTGCACCATATGAGAAATTTATTCCCACAAATAGGTGATTACTCTTACAATGATGACCTCAAGGAACTGTAATATGACCCAACCATTGCAAAACTTTTAAGAATTCATGTCCGTCTTTGTGCTCTTCTCAACTGCAAAAAGATTCCTTAGGAATAATGGATCGAATATTTTTTTAAAAGGTCGATGATTTATATTAGGACAAAAATTAAATCTTTTTCTGCATATGGTTCATTTTCACGACCTTGTGCATCTGGCTTATCTTTTTCACGACCTAATAAGAGATATGCTTGACTCTTTAAACCTTTGGACATGGATTTAAAAATATCAAAAGAGAGCTCATTTATTGCATTCTTATCTTTATAGCTTTGCAAATTTGTATTCCCAAAAGAAAAGTCTATCATTAGACCTAAGACTTTTTATATGGCTTCATTAATGACACATAGAATCAAAGTCTCACTTGCATCATTAGTTTTTGGGTACATTTACCATGTTCTTAGTGTATCTGCTACTCATCCACGTGAGATCAACTAGTTTACAAAACATTTTATAACCTTTTTATAAAAGTTGAAGATCTAATCAAATTCCTATTGGATGTTTCCATTTACACACGTATGCTAGCATATTTAATGGATCTTTGAGCTTAAATGAGAGTCAACGTATTTTGAGGGATGGACAATATGTTCAATATCAATCCTATGCTTTCCCTGAATTGAACAGTTTAGACTATTTGGATAATGAAGATTTTTATGATGTTTATTTTGAGATACTAGTTTCAATGCAATCTATTGTGTTGCCTGTAAAGATAGGCTAGGATTTTTATGTCAAACCTTACTATCCTAACAGATTTGCTCAATTTGGATTAGATCAAGGTATTCCAATAAACAAACTCAAGTTCAAAGTCCAATTGGAGGCGCAATGTGGGATAAAAGTCATTGCTATCACTGCAACAAAATTTACTTATTATGGCATGCTTTGTGCACAACTGAAATGTTTTATGGCATACAATATGTATGCTTTATAAAACATTGCCCTAAAAAGTTATCACTTTTTACGGCATTCATTGCTTGCCTTAAAAGTTAAAAAATGCTATAAATATACTAATTATGGCATACATTTTCTTTCTCTAAATAAATATACTTTTAAAGCATACAATTCATGCTGTAAAACCAATGGTGAAATAAATGAATAACATCTTTTGCGACATATTTTTGCATGCCATAAATAAATAAAAAACATTTAAGGTATGATTTGGGGTTCCATTAATATGTATATATGATCTTTTGTTACAAAATTGTATTTTCATAGTTGTTCATGCTATAATATCATGTCTATCCATACTAATTAGTTACAAAAATTGCAATTTACATTAAAATGTTGTATTGTCACAAATATTTTTTTACATTCAAATTCTAACACAAGTACACTAAGCATGGTGTATTGCATATAATAAGATTTATGCTAGAAGAAGAAAAAACATATTCTTTACTAAGAAAGAAAATGCATTACAGGGAATGCTGATCAACATTTAGTTGATCCAAAATCCAATGCTCCTACTTTAGTAGTTGAGACACAAATTGTATCTATTAATTACCATGCAAGTAAAAGGTAAAAAAAGAACATAGAAGCTATGAGAAAATTCAGTAAAGAAAGTTAACATACGCAATTGCACCAAAAATCCCAACAACCCAAATCCAGCAAAGTTAGCAGCCAAAAGTGCCATAGGATACATAAAAATTAGTTAAAAGGATGGATATCAAATCAATATCTAGTTATCTTACCATTAAATCAGGTAGATGGATTATTATTTTAGAAAGCATAATTTTCACAATTATATATATGCCTGCCTAATTAGCTTGATATGCAATAAACCAGTAACATTTTCATCAAGGAGCAAAGAGAGACAATGTATTCAATAGATCTTCCTTTCATGCAAAGGCATATCCCAAAATGAAATTAACAATAAAAAAAGGCCTTGCAAGTAAACCTGCACTTGGGTAGTTTTCCAGCTTGTATACTTTGTGGAGGATGATCACAGATTACCAGCAAAAACTATGTAAATCTAGTTTGCTTCACAGGTTAAGGAAAAAAAATTCTCTAGCTACAAAAGCCATCTATAATATGATTATTTCTACATTGAATTTTAACAGCTACATTGTTTTTGAATTTTAATAGTAATATTGTTACACTAGCCAAGAATCCTTAAAAATAACTACTAGTGAAAAAATAAAAACAAAAGGCTTAAAGTTGGAATAGTTACATATATTTTGACTTACTTATGC
The DNA here is from genome assembly GCA_003254975.1 of Ochetophila trinervis. NCBI lineage: Eukaryota > Viridiplantae > Streptophyta > Magnoliopsida > Rosales > Rhamnaceae > Ochetophila > Ochetophila trinervis. The sequence goes on along the minus strand of QANX01001845.1, from coordinate 52,946 downwards.
CATTAACCTGAAACAAAATAAAGAAATAAAAAACAAAACAATTCATCAGTTGCACAAACCAAAAGGAGAGCTGCACTTGAAATAGGGAACATGGATTTTGGACAAACAATAAATAAAATTGCTCAAGGTTGGAAGCTCTAAAATAAACTCCTGTATCCAAAAAAAAAAAGAAAAAAAAAAGGGCACATATGACGGTTTTCAATAAATGCAAATAAGCTGAAGCATTTAGTGCTCTTCTGGGACTATGTGAAACAAGATGTATAGTAAGACAATAGTAAACAATGAACTCAATTACAAGCTTCCTTGCATAATGTGAAATGTCAAAAGCTGAAAATCATTGATTTTCTCTCTTATTTCTTTTTTTTTTCTACTAGTCTACATCACTATACTAGAACAAGCTTGTAAAACTTACTCATTTATGAAGATGTAGCACCTGGTATACTCCAATCACCTAGAAAAGAGATATAAATATTGAATGCAGAACAATAGTGCATGTCTCTAATAACTATCATAAAATTGATTATCAATCTCCCCATTAGAACATAATCAAAATAAAGTGTGTACGCAAGAATTATCTCAACCACTTATGAAATGAACACAATGTGTAGTGTTACCCTTTTTCGTCATCCACTTATCAATTGATTAAAAGAAAAATCATAATAATTTCTCACATAACAATAAGTGGAATCTTGCAATAAAGTTTACGAAAGCTGCAAAGTTTGGTCATGTTTTTTTTATCTCTATCACACCATTTTTGATATATTATTGTGCTGTGCATGTTTAAGCTTTTAGTACTGATAGTAGTTTAAAATTATTGTAGTTGTTAATAATTATCAAACTTTCATGGTTGAAAACGATCATTTGAGGTTAGAAGTGGTCGAGTTTCCAAATTTTAGAGTTTAGTCCTTGTTTTGCTTAACATTCTTCAATACTATTATCTCTTTTCCTTAAAAATCCTATAGTTTTGTTTATGTCTTGGATAACACATGAAGCATTTTCTAGACATTCAATCTATTATATGAATGGTCCATTACTATTGACTTCTATTGTGCTTCATATTGCAAATTTTGTATACTTATTTTTAAGGTTAATAATAACAACTTTTTTTTTTCGGGGGCTTACTATATTTTAACTTTGATCATCTCTCTTATTCTTTCTATGACTTACTATATTTTCTCAAACTCATTTTTTTCTTTTCGAGTGATTGAACTATCTAACAAGTCTAGTGCCCCCGAAGCTTGGCAACTTAACCAAATTGATTTCTTGTAAGTCCAACTTTTCAATGTTTCAAATGCTATTTCATTAATTTGTTATTTTTGTTGTTTTACATTTTCAGAGGTTTCTCTTTACTTTCTTTAAGTTTTATAACTAATGGTAACTAGTTTTATGATTCTTTAAGTTAATGAAGTTTCAACCCTAAATATTAATTTTAGACCTTACCTTTAAAGCTGAAAACTTTTTTGGAAGTTTCAGGTCTAATAAGCTGAGTATATTTTTGGGCTCCTTTTCAAAAGCTTCATCTTTTTAGGTGAATATTTAGTAAACTATATATGCTAAAGATGGAAAGTGAAAGTTTCTCTTTCACCTACTGTCTACTGGTATCCTATAAAGTAAACCAGTTAGTCTTCAAAAATTATGCTTTATTAAAAATAAAAGACGCATTTGTTCAATAATGTATGTTCTTCCTTATTAGAAATAAAATACATATCACTTCAACAATGCAGTTCAAGAAAACCATGAAAAAATAATTCTTTATTAAATTGATAATAAATCAAAGAATAACTAAGTCTTACATCTATTGGGTTCCAAAGAAGTAGCATTTTCTCCAATCAGAAGAGAAGACCACTTTTTTGGCTAAGTTAATTACTTGCCACCACAAATTAACTTATTAAGCAAAGGGAAGTATTTAACTTCTGCGAGACTATTGCTAGCAATGAGGGTATCCAAAATGAACATATTAATGAACTTCGACATAATAATAGAATATACAAGTATACAAATTGATAAAAAGCTTAAACACCAATGAATTTCAACTTTAAACAAAAACTTCAAAATTGCAGACCTAATTATTGAATACAAATAAGCAAAAAAGGCTCTAGTCGGATACAAAAATCAAATTTCTAAGCATCCATAACACTGTTATTAAACCATAAACCAAAACCAAAAGCATGCCCTATCTATGCAAGATCCTTCAACTAAAAAATCCATTAAAAATGTAACATCAAAAAATAAAAAATGAAAAATAAAATGAAAGGACTAACAAACTTCTCACTTTGCACATAATAATGAATACCTCGGCATACCAAGCTTTTGAAGAGGAGACTTTGTAGGAAATATAAATATGGTAGATCTTGTCCCCGCTAGCACCTTTTTTTTTTTTTTTTTTCAAAACCAAAACAATAGCTCGGTTCAACCCAAAGAAAAAGATATTGCAAAGATGAGAAGAAAGAAAAGTGTTTTCAATAAAATGGGTTTTTAATAATGTACATGGAGATGAGCAAAACTAAGAGATGAGTAGATTCTTTTTTTGTTTTACCCAATTTCTTAGTGGGTGTTTTGGAGAGATAGCATAATGGAGCGATTTGAAAAATCGAGTGTGTTTGAGAGATGAGCAAAGGGAAGATGAAGTGTTGAAATGTGGGCAAGAAGAAATTTTCATTTTAGAATGAAAATTTTAAGAATTTTTTTTAGGCGGGAGCAAGTACCGCCTAAAATTTGGTCAGTTTAATTTAGGTAGATTATGAAAAATATGCCATAATTTCTACTTTTTATGGCATGCACATTAAATGCGCCATAGCAAAATATTAATAATTAACTTTGTATGGCTTGCATTTAAAAAACGCTATAAAAATACTTTTTAATGGCATTCACAAGATGAACACAGTAGATTAACGCCATAAAAGTTTAATTTTGGTGTAGTTTATCGCACAATCATTAATTTTATGAAGATTGACTCAAACCCGCTTCCATGTCTCCAATTATGTTAGATACAATAGTGTATTTGGTAGTATTGTCGATGGTGATCAGAAATCACAATTCCTTACTTGGAAAAATCAATTAGAATAATCCACATGACTTTGACAAAAAAGTCTTTGATGAAAGAAAATACGATATTTGTGATAAAGAATCCAAAACTCTTTTTTGCTAACCTTGATTATACGTTCCTTCAGTTTGATAGTGCACAAGGCAGACCACCATTAGATAACGTTACTATTGTGTCTTTCAAAATAGCATGATCTGATAGTCCTCAAGAGTCTCCTAATACAACTAATTTTGTTCCTTAGAAATTAACTGTTGACCCCTCAACTCATCTTGTTATCAGTGTCGAAGATGAGAGACCAAAGACAAACTTTGAATTGGTTGTGGCTCAACATGCTGATATCGCAGCTATTGATACAGTGTAGATTGAAGCTGCAATTTATTAGGCTGCCGAAGATGAAGAACTTGTTGATTATGGTACAGATGAAGACTCAACTATTGATCTTTATAGGGACCTCTCACCCATATAACAATTGTTTTTTGATATTTTAGCTCCCAGTGGCATTGTCCCAAAATTAGCTTTCAGCGTATTTTATAATACAGTGGATTCGCTCACTCAGAGATACTTGGTAGACCAAACGAAGGGCATTTTGAAAAAACTTATAGCTATTCTATATTTTTAGGAGATTTTAAATTGTAAGCCTTGGATATCACCATTGTTGACTTTATTGCATGGCATGACTAATCTCGTAGGCTCAGGGCAAGATGAAATTAATTGGTTTGTCAACACCATTAATCAAATTTATGATATAGTTGAGGAGTTTACTACAGATTCTGCGATACTTGGATCTATGACTAATTTTGATGAAGACCAAGTCAAGAAACTAATCCATGAGTATGGGAAGCGTCAATCTACCATGGGTTCTTTGTCAGCAAAAGTAACAAAGTGATGGGATGCAATTTATATATATTTTATGTACTTTAATACTTGATTTGAGTGTGTTTTATTCACTTAAAATGGATTAATTGTACTTTTCTATGTTTTAGGTGGATTTGAGCTTAAAGAGATGAAAAATGAAGAAACAGTGGTAAAATTGTAATTAAATAGAAAAAATGAAGAAGCAGTGGCAAAACCGTAATTAAGCAGACATTGGGAGCAAGACAGTGCAGCCCAGGTGCAATGCCCAGGCGCATGGGTGGGTGTGAATTTGGTCATTTTTTTGCGATTTTATCAGTTTTAGCCCTATGTTTTAGTATAAATATGTTTTATCATTGTTGTAAATAGGGGAGCCGACTCTTAGACAATTTTTACCAATATAATTGAATTTTTCTCTCAAGTTTGTGCTTCTAATCTTCTATTCTTGGGTAAGAATAATTCTAAACTAGTTATGCAATTGTGAGACTTATTTTTATTTCAATCCAATTAAACAATTGATCATAGACATAAAAATTTCAATTCTTCATTTAGTTTGGCATAAATAATTGGCACGGCCTAATTATTCTATATTTCTCACTAAAATAAACTAATCCAGATACGATCATGGATTAATTATAAATTCTGAAATTAAATATAGAATCAACGTGACCTGAATTTATCTCATAAAATAATCAAGGACAAGAGAAAAACCAAATAAAGTCAAACTCTACAAATGTTGCAAAGTTTTGATCTAATTTATATTTTTCATAGACAATTAACAGAAACTGAGATCATAACCATTAAAGTCTATTTGCTACTAATTATTAAAAACTCAATACGATTGAGAATTCAATTTAGTAGTAATTCAATCTCACATAAAAATAACGGATTCAAATTATAATTATGAGAAATTGAAAATAGAAACAATAAACACAGAAGAACATAAACTGAATGATTAAATAGTCTTATGAATTTTTCTGATCCCAAGAGTTTCTCTTATTTATTTCTTTTCAGTATTTATTAGTTTTGATTTAATTTCAAATATTTTGCAAGAAAACCCCCTTTTTTATATTTTAAGTTTAGTGTTTTACTATGATAGAAAATTGGAATTCAACACAATCCCTGTGGATTCGACTTGGACTTGCCACTACTATAATTCTGGTAAATTCAGTATTATAATTTTGGTGTTTACGACATGCATCATAGAGTCCTATCAAATTTGGAGAAGCATATAATGATTGAAGTGGAAGTTATTACAATGGAATTAAAAGTACAGCAGATGCGTAAAAATTTTGAAGATCGAAAGTGATCTTTTGAAAAGAATATCCAATCTTTTGAGAGTTGTTTGCAGAATCAAAATAATTTTAATGAGAAGCTTTAGCAGTCCAGAATTGATTCCAATGAAGAGATATTTAAAAAAGCTTAGAAGGTGCAAGACTTGAACAACTCTCGCACCGAGCACCTCCACAAGGTAATTCTGGAATCACTAACTACCTTTTTGCAGTGATGTCTATTTAGTTTTTCTAGACCTTATTATTGCTTTTGTCTTTTATGATTTTGTTTACTTTGACTTTTGACAACTTTTAATGTAGTTGACATTTTACATTATCAATCAACCTTTTTGTTTTGTTTTTGTTTTTTTTTATGCATCTAATGAATGAATCTTTATATTTTTCATCATATATACATCAAGCAAAAGATAAAGGAATTTTTTTTTTGTGGCTGCACTCAGAAAATTTTCAATGCCCAATGTGAGATCAAGTCATCCGTAGTTTAACTTGAAGATTGATATACACATTTTTTGAAACTCAAACTGGACCCGATGTATAACTAGGCTGCCTATTTATCCTTTAACAGTGATCAAGTCATCTGTAGTTCTCAATTTTTTTTTCAGCTTCCAAATTTCGTTTTTATTTATTTATTTATTTATTTTTATTTTTTAAAATTTACATCAAGATGTTTAAGCATAGAAATTCTTGATGAATTTCCCATTAACACATAGATAGATGCGTTGCCTTTCATAATTGGAAAGTTCATATGCCCCATTTTGAATAACCTCAGTGATAATATAAGATCCTTTCCATTTTGGCTCGAATTTCCCTTGCATATTTCTGGTGATGACGACAATATTTTGGATCATCAATTATATTCATCTCTTCAGTCTTTTTGGTTCAGAAAGTGTTAACTCATTAACTTGCATCAATGCGTCAAAACTCTCATCAAAATCTTTATCACTGAAAGAATATTTGACGTCATTCTTTTCTTTACCGTTAGCCGCTTCAGAGGTTCTTTGGATTTTCTTTTGACATTATTTTGTCCAGGATTTGCAAAGGTAGCCATAAAATCTCCCTTTTCAACAACCTTCTTAGTTTCTACCTTCTTATCCTTTATACGAGTTTTTGAGAAGTGATTTTCTAACGAGCCATATGTCTCTCAACATTGCTTGCCTTTGAAATAAGTTGATCAAATTATTGAGGTTCTACAGTACCATAAAGGTTGGAATATTTAGTAGGAGATTATTACAACACATTTGGACTGTTGATTGTTCAGTCAATTTCTTTAGGCATTAAAAGTTGAGATTCCTCCATTTGGTAATGAAATCATTGACATTTTCAGGTGGCTTTTGCTTGGTTTCCATCAAGTGAATGATTGAAATTTTCATCTTGGAACTCATAAACTGTGCAAGAAATGCCCTTTGCATGTCGTCCCAATTAGTTATTAGATCTGTTGCAGTTATGCATGCTAGGTAAAAGCGGTTTTTTTTTCTAGCGACTGGGTGAGCTGTCTTATGAGCAAGGCATCTGATTCCTCACAAGATGATACAAAATATGCCAAATACTCATACGAAAAACCATTAATACCATCAAATTTATCAAAATTTGGCTTTGAGTAAAACTGAGAGAACGAGACTCAATCATAATGCGATGGATATGGCTTATAATATCACAACATAGGTGGAGTAATAGAGGCCTGGTATTCCCAAATACTCTTGGTTATGAGTGCTTTCAAGGCTGGCTGTGTTGAGGGAGTTATGGAAGATGAGGCTTGCTCTTTATCTTTCAATTCATGTGAACGTAGGCTCACATGTTTGGTTGATCTTGCAATAAAGCTTGCAATTCAGCATCATTTTCATCTATCATTCTTTGCATCTCCCAACTCATCTCTTAAAATTACTTTTTAATATTAGCACTTTGGTAGCAAAAATAGGCATATTCCCAACTTCAAGTCATCATCATTTATCAACTATCCTTGAAATTGAGATTCCATGTTCTTTGGAAAATCCTCACCATGAAAAAGTGCCTCAAGATCTCCATAAAGACTATTTGAAATTTTTTATGTTGCCCACATGACTAAGTCATCTTGAAGTGAAAAACATTGGGGAACCTATCATTTAGCTTATCAAATTTTGATAAGTGGGCTAAATGTATTTATTGTGCTTTGAACTCATTTTAAGGCCTTTATATGGCTTCAAACCTGCTGACGTATCCACCTCTCTGGCGGTCTCCTTTGCAAATTTGTATCTAGTCATAAAAATTTATTTACTTGCCTCAACTTGGGCTATAAATCACTCTTTAGGATTAAGAAGTTTAAGGTTTAGCACTAATGTTGAATGAGGCAACAAACTTTTCTTCAAAACAGAAATGCCACTTCCTTTGACTTTAGGAATCATTTCCACCCTTGAAGAAGTCTTCAAACTGCTTGAGTCACTTTGCTTACTTCTTTTTCCTTTAGGTATGTGAAAGAAGATTTTCGTCTAACTTTTCAAGTTGTTCAACTATATTTCTAACTGCTTTCCCCTCCGTCTTCTTTGGAATAGTCTTTTGGGGCGAGTTGGGTCCTTCCTCTGCAATGGATGGACAAGCAAGACATTGTCGGAAAGTTGATGGTGGTTTAAGGGTCTCTTTTCTAAAAAAAAAGAGTTGGCGTATTGTCCTATTCTATGAGCGTCACCATGACAGACTCGATAGTGACCAAGTTGACTGGAATCAACCCAATCATGACCTCGGTTAAAGGTTGAACTCTAGCTTTAGCAGCTGCATGAGGTAGATCCCTTAGAACCCTAACCAACTTCTTTTTAGGAAATTTGGCTGTAGAATGTGAAGGGAGATGAACCAATGCCTTTGGAAATGTAGTTTGGATTGCGACAACAACTGAGATCTTATTGCCCTTTCCAACTTCCTTTTGCCAGGTCTAACCTGCCTCTTCTTCAGTCATTTCGATGCTTTCCCTTTTAGGATTTGAGGGGTACACATAGCTTCAGTGATCATGGATATTTTGGGGTAGTCCACAATAGTAGTAGGCTTAGATTTCTATTAACAATAAAGCAATACTCTAAATATAGTAAAAGTAGTGCGGATACCACTTGATGCGGAACTCCAAGCTTAAAGAAACTGTAATCCCAACACACAAAATGTTATGGAACAAACCTTAGGTTAAAACCTGCGATATAGCACCTCTAGATACCAAGTGTATCTAGAAACACTAATCAAAAGGTAAAAAATGAAATTGAAATTCACCATAAAGTAAAACCTTTGATAATAAGATCAATTCCTAATGCAACAAGTAGAAGAAGAACTATTCTCACTTGAAACACACAAGTCTTGTTGAAAACAATAGTAAATTATGTATCAATAATCAAAGTTGTTGTTCTTACAAGCTAATAACCCCTTTATATAGAGATTATGGTTAGATTAAGAATCAATCTAGACCATTAAATAAATTAGGAAAATAATCCTAAGGCTGAAAACTAATCATAAATAAATAGAATTCGAAAATAATAAAATTACAAAATTGCCATCATAAAACCCTTGCTTTAAATCGAAGCCATTTCATCCCCGCAACTCCCGAGCATCATTACCACCTTCATCCATTGCTTGAACATCATGCTTAAATCATCATTAGGCCTCAGAAAAGTGTTCGAATCATTTAAAAACTTGAATTGATCTTCATCCATAAATCTCTTCACAAGTCCAAGCATTTCCGCTTTGATCTTCTTAGCTCGAGAACGCATAACTGGCCCACTTGGCAATACAATGTCATCATCACAAACATCCATGCTAGAATAATGATCGATGCCCACATCATTCCCTCCCTTCTAAAAAGGATTCGTCCTTAAATCTGCATCCATGTCAAAAGGAGAAATATCAGCAACATTAAATGACGCAGACACATTATACTCACCTAGAATATCAATCTTGTATGCATTGTCATTGATCCTCTCGAGCACTTGAAATGGTCCATCGCTTCTAGCATCCAACTTAGACTTCTTTTGGTTAGGAAAACTTTCATTCCTCATGTGTACCCAAACCTAATCCTCGGGTTCAAATATCACTTGTTTTGGCCCCTTATTTGCATTTTGAGCAGTTAGACAGTTACGCTTTTCAATTTACAATCGTGTCTTCTCATGTATAGTCTTAACCAAGTCTCCCTTTTTGTCCATCTAAGCTAGCAATTTCACTCAAAGGTAAAGGCATCAAATCCAACACAATTAAAGGATTAAAACCATACACAATCTCAAATGGTGAAAAACCTATAGAAGAATGAATAGTTCTATTATATGCAAATTCAATAAATGGTAAACAATCTTCCCATGTTTTCAAATTCTTACCCATAATAGCACGAAACAAAGTACCTAGAGTTCTATTAACCACCTCAGTTTTACTATCAGTTTGTTGATGACAAGTAGTAGAATACAACAATTTAGTACCTAATTTACCCACAAAACTTTCCAAAAGTGACTCAAAAATTTCACATCCCTATCAGACACAATAGTTTTAGGCACTCCATGAAATCTTACAACCTTTCTAAAAAATAAGTTAGCAATATTTGTAGTATCATTAGTCTTATGACATGCAATAAATAGCGCCATCTTAGAAAATCTATCAACAACCACAAATATGCTATCCTTATCCTTCCTAGTTCTAGGTAACCTAAGGACAAAATCCATGGATATATCAACCCAAGGCTCATTAGGAAGCAAAGGTGTATAAAACCCATTCATAGACTTAGACTTGGCATGTCTACATGCAATACATTTATAACAAATTCTTTGAACATTCTAGCCAATAAAAGTGTTCAACTAAAACAGCTAAAGTCTTATGCACACCAAAATGACCCATTAAACTACCACTATGTGATTTTCTAACAAGTAATTCCCTAATAGAGCAATTAGGCACACTAATTCGAGAACCACGTAACAGAAAACCGTCATGTCTATATAACTTATTAAATGCACCTTGTTCACATACAACATAAATATATTTAAAATCAGAATCATTTGCATACATGTCTTTCAACTGTTCAAAACCTAACAACTTAGAAGTTAATGTAGTTATGAGAACACACCTTTGAGATAATGCATCGGCTACTACATTCTCTTTACCTTGCTTGTAGCATATCACATATGAAAAAGTCTCTATGAACTCAACCCACTTTGCATGCCTCTTGTTCAGCTTTCCTTGTCCCTTGATGTGTTTGAATCACGAACTCCTTTAGAAGCAAGTAATGTTGTCACACCTCCAAGGCTTAAAACAACGCATACAACCTCTTGTCATACGTCGACTACTTGAGTTGAGCTCCATTTAGCTTTTCACTAAAGTATGCAATGGGACGCTTATTCCTGCATTAAAATAGCACATATACCAATTCCATAAGCATCACACTGAACCTCAAACATCTTATCAAAATTAGGTAAAACAATTCCAGAAGTAGAACATAACTTATCTTTTAAAGTTTGAAATGCATGTTCTTGTTCCTCACCCCATTTAAAACCTATCTCCTTTTTGACAATCTCATTCAAAGAAGCAGCTATGGTAGAGAAGTCCTTCACAAACCTTCTATAAAAGCTAGCTAAACCATGAAAACGTCTTGCCTTAGACACGTTCTTAGGTGTAGGCCATTCCTTTATAGCCTTGATGTAACACCCTAAAAAATTTAAGTGATGTTTAATAAGATAATTATGGTTAATTATGTTTGATAATAAGATTGATAACACTAAGGGTAATATAAGAAAAATGTTTGTTAGAGAAATAGTTTTGTTAGTTTTAAAATTTAATCTAAGAGAAATAAAAATTTAGAATAAAAATTGGTGAATTAGTGTCTTTAATTAGAGTTAGTGTAAAAAGAAAAATAAAAATGAAAATGAAAGTAAAAATAAAAATGAAAAAATAAAAATTGCCAAATGACCATTTTGCCCTTTGGAGTTAAATAATATGTGATATGAGTGAAGGGTAAATTTGGAAAGGGGGAAAATTTGAATTAGGAGGTCATCAGCTCCTCTTTCACGCAGACAGCAGCTTTCCTCCATTTTTGAGAGCCAACCAAACTTTTGAGAGAAAACAAAGTTCAATCCTCTTCAATCTCCTTCAAATCAAGCTTAGAAATATGTTATCCATAGGTTTTAGAGCCTTTTAAACACTTTGGTGATGTTTGTTTTAACCAAAAACCACTCTTAAGTTTGAGATTGGGAAGTTGGCCGAAAGTTTTTCTTCACTGGAAATTGAGAGATTATTGCCACCTCTCGCCGGAATCTTTGTACCAAAAGCTTCATCTCTCACTCCTTTACAAAATTCAAGTATTGAAATGGAAGATTAGTGAGCTAAGTTAAATATTTGACAAAAAGGACACAAAGGAGATTTTCGGATTTCTAGAGAAATTGGGAAATTTGGCTCCAATTTGAAAGTAAACATGTTTCCTATGCTTAATTGCATTACATAATGATAAGCCTTTATAGTCTAGAGTGAGAAAATAGAAAATTTGTGAAATTTGTGAATTGTTGAATATGTTTTGATGAAATTATGGTGATGGGTTAGGAGTTGTGATTGGAGTTAATAATGATAAATTATAATTGAGAGATTTGGAGAAATTGTGATGGTTGATTATGTATTTGGTTGAGAGTTAGTAAATTTAGTTGGAAAATTTGAGTGTGTAAAGATAGAGAAATAAATTGGAAATTATTGTTGGTGAAGTTTAATAATAAGATTTGTGTATTAATCTTTAAGAATCATGTAAGAATAAATATTATCAATAAGCCTAAATTATATAGAAAAAATTTACTTAACTAGTCTAGTAGAAAACAATTTAGTAAGTGTATTATCGAATTTTGAGTAAGTGGAACAAATGAGTATTGAATTAGTTAAGTATTTTAAGTAGTGAAAATAAGTAAGAAATATACACATAAGAGAAGTGTAAAATAGAAATGCTATAAAAAAGGGTTTAACTTACATAAATGAAATAAAATATTTTGTACTGTTCTTTTATTGTATTACTAGAGGAAGGAACTACATCGATCGAACAACAAGGAGCATCCAACTGAGGATGTTCTTGTGAGTGGGAACAAACACACACACACACACACACACACACACACACACACACACACACACATATATATATATATATGTAAATGCATGAATATATACATATATTTTATGAATTGGTAATATATTCAAAGTTAATTTGATTAAGAAATATATATTTTTATGATTAAATAAGTTTTACAAGTATATATATATAGATTGATATATATATATTGCCTTGTTATTTTCTCTGGAATAAATATATACATATTTATACATGTGTTTAAAAGAATACTTTATTTATGGATTTAAAGTAAATCTTTGTGAATGTGATCATATATGTGTAAATTTCTAAATGAGTGATAACAAGGTTGGTGACTACTTGGGCGATAAGTATGCTGCCAAGTAGAGAGGTTGATATTGGATATGGTTGGTGACTACTTGGGCGATGGAGTATGCCGTCAAGTTGTAATTTGGGTGATGGTTTATGCCGTCAGATTGTGTATACGTTTTTAAATATATGAAGGGACAATGGTTTTCACAGAAAATGTTCTTGCTCAGTATATGACGATTTGTTCACATATATGTAGTGGCTTTTCACTGGAATGTCCCTCATATATTGTTATTACATTGTTATGTGTGTGTTGTTTAGTATTTCAAGACATTTTGATATAAACAAATATATTAATTATGTTATATATATAATATATGAATATTTTGAAATTTGGAAGATGAGCTAATTTCAAAGGATGTTGCATGTATAAATAAATTTTTATATACGTTATATATGGTTAAAAATATTATTTTCTTACCTTAGTTTCTACTCACCTCATCAAAAATTTCTAAAAATATTTCAGGTAGTTCTTGGATTTTTAAACATACTACTGTTACTAGTAAGCGCAGGAGGAACGAGTTAGAGGTAGTAGTAGTATACTTAGATTTTACAAGATTATGTATTAGTTTTGTAGTAAACTATGGTATGTTAGAGATATATTTTGTAATCAAAGTTTTTATATTTATATCATGAAATTTATGTATTTGGATGTATTACTGAGAGATTTATTGAATTATGATAGAGTTTGGTGAACAGGAATGTTGTGGAATTATTTTCTAGACTTGTAGGTACTTGTAATTAATTTGGAAAATCTTACAAAAATAGACCAAACTCTACCAAAATTTCTATTAAATTTTCTGGCATTTATGAGTTTTGGTTGTAAAATTGTAATTAAGGTGGTTGTTGATTGCTTAATAGAAAAATTGTAATTAAGGTGGTTGTTGATTGTAGTGTGGTCTTGTGGCTTTGTGAAACTAACCATAACCCAGACTTGGGTAGTGTGAAGATCATGCTGATTAAGTCCTGTAGACAGGACTTGGGTAGTGTGGTCTTGTCACTTGATCTTCTCTTCATCTATTTCAACACCTCGTACACTCAGAACAAAACCAAGAAAAACAAGTCTATCTATACAAAATGTGCACTTTTTAAGGTTAGCATATAATTTATCTTTTTCTAAGCACATCTAACACTTGACTAACATGCAACACATAGTCATCTATAATTTTTCTATATATCAAAATATCATTAAAATAGACAACCACAAAATTTCCTAGAAAATCCCTTAAAGCATGGTTCATTAATCTCATAATGTACTAGGAGCATTAGTTAACTCAAAATGCATAACCATCCATTCATATAAACCATATTTTGTTTTAAAAGTAGTTTTCCACTTAGCCTCCATCTTCATCCTAATTTGATGGTAACCATTCTTTAAATCTATCTTAGTATATAAGCAAGCCCCAAACAATTTCATCAAGCATATCATCTAACCTAGGAATGGGATAACGATACTTTACCGTTATTTTATTCAATGCTCGGCTTTCAACACACACCATCCATGTGTCATCCTTCTTGGGTACCAATAAGACTGGTATGGCACAAGGACTCATGCTCTCCCTAACGTGACCCTTAGTTAGCAACTCCTCCATTTCCCTTTGTAACTCCTTCGTTTCCTTAGGATTGCTATGATAGGCTAGTCGATTTGGAATGCTTGCTCCAAGTACAAAATCTATTTGATGGTCAATACCCCTTAATGGTGGCAATTCAGTCGGCATTTCTTCCAGAAAAACATAATCAAAATCCTGCAATAAAGAGACAAAAACATTAGGCAAATCTGGGTTACGGTTAGTTTCACAAAGCAAAACCTCTCAAAACCTCACAAACAATATTGCATTCTTGCCTAAGAATGCACTTTTGATTTCTCTCTCTTTTGCAAAAAAACTCTTTTACTTTTTACTCATTTCTTGTATTTTCCTCTTTATTTTTCTTACTAGTGCAATCACTCACCATTGGGCCTTTATTTTTATTCTTTTTACTCTTGGCTTATTTACTCTTAATTATTTTGTTTTCCTTACTTCCCAAATCCCCACCTGAAACTTTGGATAATTTCAATTGTTCAAGATACACATCTTTTGGAGATAAATGTGCAAGTGTGACTTTATTTCCATTGTGCTTAAAAGAATACATATTCTTAAAACTTTCATGGATAGTCCTCCTATCGGATTGCCATGGTCTACCTAACAAAATATGTCCCACTTGCATAGGTACTACATCACACAAAACCTCCCATTATACTTCCCAATAGAAAAGGCAACTCTCATTCTCTTATTTACCTTAATCTCTCCACTATCATTCAACCATTGTAACCTATAACGGTTAGGGTGTTTTTCACATACGAGCCTTAACTTATCAACCAAAGTAGTACTAGCAACATGATCACAACTACCCGCATCAATGATTAGACTACATGCTTTACCATCCATAAAACATCTAGTGTGAAAAATATTCTCTCTTTGTTATAGTCCCTATTTCTTCACCTTCAAATTCAAAACCCTCCTAATTATTGGGGACTCTCCAACCACGGGAAAGTCTTCATCTTCATCCTTGACAGTGAAGTAATATGCCCAAACCCTTGACATTTAAAACATTTTATTTCCCTATGTCTAGAAGTATTAGAAGTGTTAGGATTAAAAGTGTCACTTGTTGGGTTGGCACTCTTATCCTTGAACTTTGATGCATCCTCAATTTTCTCTTTAGTCTCTAAGTTCATCTCTTTCTTCTTTTTATCATACTTGTTCCACTTCAAGTTGGAACTCCACTTTGAATTGGTGCTTGAAAACCCTTATGATGACCATTCACTTCTCAATTGCTTCTCCACTTTAATAGCCATGTTGACCGTTTCTTCCATCTCCACCACCTTGGCAATATCTTTGTTCATCCCACTTAAGAATCTTGCAATTGTAGCTTCTCAATCCTCCTCAATGTTGGTCCTTATCATAATCATCTACATTTCTTTGTAATACTCCTTTATGGACCTAGACCTTGTGTGAGTTTTTATAACTTTTGATGAAGCTCTCTATAGAAATAGGATGGTATAAACCTCTTATTCATAATTCTCTTCATCACATCCCAAGTTGAGACAGGATATTCTCCATACCTTCTCCTTGATTATATAAGTTGTTACCACCAAATAGAGTATAGTCGGTGAACTCCATTGCGGCTAGTTTAACATTTTTCTTTTCAGAGTAATTGTGACAATCAAATATTAACTCTACATTCTTTTCCCATTTCAAGTATGTCTCGAGACCACTTCTTCCTTTGAATGGTGAAATTTTCATCTTAATGGAACTTAGGTTGTCATGCCTTCAACCTCTTGGCTCCTCTCTTCTAGGTCTTCTCCTTACGGCTTGGACTTCAGACTCTTCTTCATAAGAAACAATTTACTTTTAGTCTTTTGGGCGGTGTTCCTTCCCTTATAGTATTATTGGCCATGGTCATCTCCCTTATTTGCTCCATCATCTCATCCATCTTAGATTTCAATGCTTTTTCCATCTTAAAAGTCAATCTCTCTTCCATCCTTCTATACTCACCCTCCAAAGATTGTCGTAAGAGCTTTGGACCCGGTGTCGTCACTTGCTCTCCTTCCAAACTAGAAACTCTATTTTTGTCCCTTGTAGACATTCTTTATAAATTTGCAAAAGGTCAGCAACGGCAAGGAAAAAAAGAAAAAAAAAATGTATCTCACACACTCCCTTACTTGTTTCACTTAACAATGGTAAACCTTCATGTTTCACACAAATTTGGCTTTAATCGTCTTTTGTGCTCACCACTCAAGTCTTGTTCTCCAAGTTGCACAACCAATTATCTTAAACAAAAACAAAACTTAAATAGCAAATTTCAAAATTAAAACCTTAAGAAAAAAAAGCAAGTTCAATTCTAGAACAATATTGGCACAAAATAAAAAGGATAAAAGAGTAATGCAACAAGAAACTATGAGAATATGAAACAAATAAAATAGGAAAGTAGGAGTACAAAAGTAATTTAAAGATGAAAATATGGGATAATAAGAATCAGAAATCATTTAAGAGTAACTTTCCTAATTTAATCTCAATGATCAAGCAATCAATCTTAATATTTTAACTTTCAATCTTTTTTTTTTTCTTTTTTTCTATGATTGTTTTTATATAATCAGATTCTTCTTTCATTTTTTTTTCTTTTTTCTTTTTTTTAACTCTAAAACACGAAGAACAATAAAGAACACAAGAACTAAAGAAAGACGCAAAAAACAACAAGATAATCAAAGACTTAAAAAAAACAAAGAACAAGATAAATAGGAATTTATCTTGGCCTTTCTCTGATACCAAATGATGCGGAACCTCAAGCTTAAAGAAACCGTAATCCAACACACAAGATAATATGGAACAAACCCTATGTAAAAATCTGCCCTATAGCACCTCTAGATACCAAGTGTATCTAGCAACACTAATCAGAAGGCAAAGAATAAAATTGAAATTCGCCACAAAGTAAAACCTTTGATAAGAAAATAAATTCCTAATGCAACAAGTAGAAGAAGAACTATCCTTCCTTGAAACACATAAGTCTTGTTGAAAACAAGAGTACATTCTATATTAATCAATAATCAAAGTTGTTGTTCTTACAAACTAATAACCCATTTATATAGAGATTAGGGTTAGATTAAGAATCAATCTAGACCATTAAATAAATTAGGAAAGTAATCCTAAGGCTGAAAACTAATCCTAAATAAATAGAATTCAAAAATAATAAAATTACAAAATTACCATCATAAAACCCTTGCTTTAAATTGATGTCATTTCGTCCCTGCAACTCCCGAGCATCATTATCACCTTCATCCCTTACTTGGACATCATGCTTAAATCATCATTAGGCCTCGGAAAAGTGTTCGAATCATTTGAAAACTTGAATCGACCTTCATCCATAAATCTCTTCACAAGTCCAAGCATTTCCACTTTGATATTCTTAGCTTGAGAACGCTTCATTGGTCCACTTGGCAACACAATGTCATCGTCACAAACATCCACGCTAGAAGAGCGCTCAATGCTATTCTTTTTTATTGTATCCCAGTAACAATTACAATAGGGATCTGATGGAAGTATGTAATGCTGGGTGGCATCTTATCTGCAAGACAAGAAAGTAAACAATATAAGTTAAACTCAATATAATTGGAGATGAAAAGGAATATGGGTCTCACTGGGCATGCCAAAACATGATTGCAAAAAATTTAACATTTACAAACAATATCTCACCTATACCCTTAGGGGTATAAGAGTTTATTAAAAATATAGTTCGACCAATTCAAGGTTGTGTAACCTTTAATTACAAATCTTTTGGTACAAAAGACTACCCTTTGATTTCAATTATATCATAAGAAAATACTTTTGAAAATATTTTGCAGCTGCACTCAATTTGTAGTCCTAAGCTGCTTACATACCGCTTTTAAAGGGATCAAGCCACTTGTAGTTTATTGAAAATGATTTTTGTTGATTTGGAAGATTTGAAAAAGTAATTTTATTAAATTGTTGACTAGCAAATTTATACATTACAAGAACAAAGAAACTTCCCAACTAGGTTAGCACCTTTCAAAGCCTCAATTATATGCAAACATCTTTTAGCATTTTTATATGACCATTCTTGGTTTTATAGAGATAGCCAAATAATCTTAGTTTGCTAAATTTATTATATGGCAACTCTTGATTTGGTTGAGCAATATGACAAAAAATAAATTCATAGTTTGAAATTTAAAACAATTTTTTTTTTATCAATTGAATTTTATTTGAGAAGAATTTATTTAATTGACTATTAATTTTGAAAGACCTTTTTGGATTGTTATTTATAATTCTTTTTATTTCATTGGACTATTTAAATATTTGGAAATTAATAGTCCTTTAATTAATTGGCGTATGATTTGATTATTTGCCGAATTAATTTAATTGACAACCTTTTATTTTGAAAATGTCAATTAACTTTAAATTAAAAAGTCTATTTGAATTGCTTAGACAATTAATTTAATTGAACAATTTATTATTTGAAATGCAATTTTATTTAAAATAATCCATGTTTATTGGACTTTTGAATTTTAATGGACTATTTTTTATTCATAGCCTAATATTTGTTTGGGCCATAAAATAATATGTAACAATTTGAGTTTTTAGTGGATCTAAATTTTAAGCTTAATTGGGTTTGAATAAAATTGTGAGCTTAAATTTAAAATCTATTTGAATTTAATTGGACTTGTGTCCATTTTATTTGGGCTTTGAACTTTGAAATCATTGACTTTCAAAAAATGGGCATATTATAATTACCTCCTTTGTGGTTTGCTTAAATAATATCTTGATCCCTGAGTTTAACATAAATTACAACACCCTCAATTCTGTTTGATTTTCTCCGATAAAATTGATGGGACATGGCCAATATAGTATATTTGCACATATGAAAATGTAGACTGACACTGCAAAAACCATTTGACTTCCCCAAAATGTGAAAAGACATGATTGTTATTTTCTGAACCATTTTTCTCGCCATATCCATCAACCATAGAGTAGTTTGGCGCAAAAGAACAAGAGTGTTTCCCTCCAAAGGATCGACAAAGACTTCGAAGATTGTTTGGGCTTGCTGGTTGTTTTGAATCAAAGAATCCGAAGAGGAATTTCATATGCAAATCAGAGGAACACAAGGTTAGTTTTCAATCTTTTTTATTTGCATTACAGTGCTCGATTAGGTTTGCGTTTAGGGTTTCAAATTTTTGTTATGAAATTTGAATTTTTATGGGTTTTTAGTTTATGTATATTTGAGTTAATAATATTGAGTGTTTGATTTTGGTTGTCTGTTATTATAGTTTTAATTATATTGTGTTGGATTTTATGGATTTTGAATTTTTATCTTAAATTTATGGGTTTTTGTAACATTGTGATTGCTTTTTTTTGGGGTTGAAAGTAAGTTTCTTAGGGTTTTTTTTGGGTGTTTTATTGATAATGAACGTTAAACGTTTATTTATTTTTTATGAGAATAGTTTTTATTACTATCTATTATTATAGTTTTAATTTTTGGGTGTTTTACTGATAATGAATGATCATACGTTTCTGGGATTCAAAACTAGGCTAGGAACTTTTTTTTTTTTTTTTTTTTGAGTTTGATGTTGAATGGTAATGTGACTTGGTTATTTATTGATATAGTATGTTTATAGAATTTTTTTTATTTATGATAATAGTATTTTTATTGTGATTTGGTTAAACTGATCATGTAATATATTTGCTTGTACTTACATTAGGTAAAATATGATGTTTATTGTGATTTGGTTAAACTGATCATGTAATATGTTTTATGTGGTTCTTTGAATTTGTTATATGATGACTATTGATGTTGATTTTTTTTTTCTTAGTATACTAGTTGGAGTATATTAGTTTGCATTTCAGAATCATAATGTTGTTCAAGGTTTATATTCGCATATTTGGAGAAGAATTGGAACCATTGTTGGTAGATGAAGATAAATATAGCTTTGTATGTTTGTACACAGATGTTAAAATGTTTTCTTGTAATGAGAGATTTCACTTAGAAGAGAAACCTACAATATATACTAGGGTAGATTACCTTGGACTAAAGGAGCTACCTACTATATAAAAAATGATAAAGATTTGTTGAAGATGTTTAGAATGTTTAGGGAGAACAACATAGACACAATCCACATAGACTGTGATATGGAACCTTTAGCTGTCATACCCATTGATGAGAATGTAGTTTCTAATTTTGCTTATGAAGTAGAATCATAAATGGATTCAGATTCAGGGGATTCAGGCTATATGCAATGTTTAAACCAATATGCATCCCCAGATTCAAGTGATTTGTTGAATGATCATATACTGGTTCATGAAACTAAAAGTATTAGTTTCATAACGGATAGACAAAAAGGAGTATTGAAAGCATTAACTGAGATTTTTCCAGATGATAAGAATACGTTTTGTTGTAGGCATATATTTGCCAATTTTAATGGTAGATTTCTTGGTGTTAATGTTAAGGACCTGTTTTGGGTTGTTGTTAGGTCCACAAACATCAGGGACTTTAATGCTGCTATGGGAGAGATTAAGAAGATGTCCATGGGAGCCTATGAATGGCTACATGAGATCCATGTTGAACATTGGAGCAAGCATGCCTTTGAATTGAGTGTCAAGGTTGATCATGTGACAAAAAACATGACATAATCATTTAATAGTATGATTAATGAGCATAGGAACAAGCCTATTCTACAGCTGGTTAAGAGTGTGAGAAGAAAGAGAGAACATGCAGCTCAAGCTTGGAATTCAGACATTCCACCAACTGTTCAACTTAAACTAAACAAAATCCACAAAGAAGGAAGACTTATCAAGGTCATTTGGGCAGGTACTGATGAGTATAAAGTTTTTGATGCTTCAAGGGTACTTGTTTTAACACTAGACAGCCAACAATGTGAGTGTGGAGCATGACAGCTTTTTGATATTCCATGTAAGCATGTTATGGCATGTGTGAGCCATATAGGAGTCAGTCCCATCCAATATGTGCATCCCAGCTTGACCATTATAGGTTTGTAGGTAAGAGAAGGTGTAAGGAAAGTTAATCTCCTTACTTTTTGTGCATTAGGTTATTAATAGTTTAGGATTGAAATAGGACTAGGACACTTTTTGTTGTATTGAATAATACAATTTGTGTACAAAGTGGATGCAAATTGAGTCTTCAATACAAATGATACAGTTTCTAATTTAGTAAATGCTAATAGCAGTACATATTGTGCAGAGGTGCTGATGGTTGTGTCACTTTATTTTTTAGACACAGCCTGCATGATAGTATGTACATAAAGGTTGCATCCCTTTGACTTAGCTTAGGATTATATCACAGGTTTAATATATGAATGCAAATTCTATAGAAATCACCTGATAAATATATTTTGTACTATATACATTTTATTAATATAAAATATGGTATTCTCATATTCATAGTTTCATCTCAATTTAATTTCATATTTATTGCACATGTTATTATACCTACTAATATGCCAAAAAGTAGTATATTTATAAGCATCATAAAAGTGAAGACTTGCTGCATATTTTTCAGCTTTTGCACCTTTGCATTGAGATTTTGTACATCATTATTTGTATACATTTCAACTTTTTCCTTCAATCCTCTCTGCCTTTCTTCAATGTCTACATCATCTTGATATGTATATTCCTCATTATCAAAGGTCCAGAAAGAGTAATATTTGCAGTTTCTCTGTAAGCAAAAAAAAAAATATAGCTTAGATGGATTATTTGATGACTGATAAATTCTTAAACCTGCTCTCTTTCCACAATAACATATTTTATTTTTTAACTTGATTAAGTCTCCATTAATTTGATTGTTGCTACTTGATGAAGCCATTTTCTTACTTTTTTGTTGCTTTCTTGCTGGATGGTACACTATTTTTGTGGGTTTTGTATTTGTTGTGGGAAGGATTGTTGTGTTTGCTACTTTAATAGTTGTTTGAAGGCCAGCTTATTGCAATATAGCTGTTATAAGGGGTTACTAGAGTCATATTAGCAGTTGAGGCCATTCTGATTCAAAAAAATTTGTTCCAAGGGGTGTAAATGTAAACTTTGAGGTTACTAGCCTTTGCAAACCCTATTATCCTTTTTTCAAATTTTAGTTATCCACTTTTTCATTTAAAAACAATTGAAATTACTTTTAAAAACATTTTAAAAGTTACATTTTTCGATGTGGATGGTATTATTATATTTTACTTCGCCATGTATGAGAGATAGTATATCTCATGGACAGAAAATTAAACAAAAGGGAGGGTGTTGTAATTTATGCTAATCTCAGGGATCGATATGTTATTTAGGCAAACCTCAATGGAGTTAAATGTAATATGCCCTAAAATAATTGATAATTTTCATTTGCAAATCCAATTGAATTTTTAAGATATCCATTTGAAATTTGATTAAAATCCATTGATTCGGTCCTTTAATTGGGTTTAAAGGAAAAAGTCTACTTGTTTCGATTTTGTCAAGAATCACTTTTAAGATTGGACTTTATACTTAATTCTCTAGCAATCCAAATAAATTAAGTTAACTAATTTTATTTTATTTTTACTTCCATCAAAACTAAATTAGAAAATAGAATTCAACTATAAAATTAATTAAAATACGATAAGAGTTATATTCCAATTCTAATTTAATAAAAAAAAATTTAATTGCCAAAAACATATTTATAGGGATTCTTTTTAAAGCCTGATCACTTTGATTTTAGATTTTTTAATATCAGCAACTGTGACTAATATAAGCCCAAGCACTAGTAAGAAGAATATTTTTTTTACAAACCGATGCACCTATGAGTTATTTCTTTCCTTTCGTAAAACCTTTTTGTTAAACATTTTTTTTTATGCAAAGTAAGAATAAGCAAAATAGCACCAATTTTTTTTCTTTTCTTGTTGTAGTCGTATGCAAATCAAGCAAGGTAAAAGGTACCAAAGTTTCACATAGACTTTCAATGTTAACTTTTTTTTTTATTTGATAGATTTTGACATATATATATATTTGAGGTTGAAATAGAGGTGAATCATTACTTGATTATTTTTTTCTCCTTTCTTTTTTGGTTGGTAGTGCCAAATACCAATTACACACTCCAAAAGAAACTCTTTTCTCTCAAGATCAAATAGTTTTTCATCATTGAACCTCAAACTTTTATTTATTTTTTACCAAATCTTTTTACTTACAAGACTTAATCACTTGGAACGATATGAAACATTCTTAAAAAAAAAAAAAAAAAAAAAGAACGATATGAAACATAAACATCAAAGTTTTTTTATTCCTTTCAAACATATTTTTTAGAAAGAAATGATTTATTATTTTTTTGTTTCTTGGTGAAAAAAAATCTTCTTTATCTTGCAGCAAAGGAAAAATTGTGTTAATATCTTTCTAAAGACAATTATCATTCAAACACAAGAAGCAGGTAAATTTGTGTTTATTATTTTTCTTTTTAATTTCCATCATCATCAAGAAGAGATCCGGATTATTGGGATCATGATACCTCTTTTAGATTTAGGAAACTAAAGAAAATAATTAAAATAATAATTTTTTTGGAAGAGAATAATAAGAAATAAACACCAAATTAGCAGATTTTTTTTTTATAAAAAAAAACAACAATAATAATAATTTTTACTTGCATCATGGGCTCAGAAAAAATCCAAAGTAGTATGCACTTATGAAACTTCTTCTAGATTTTGATACAAATGAATAGAGGAAGAAGAAAAGAGAAACCAAACAAACAAAAGAAACATAAAACTTCTAATACCTTCTTTTTCTTGTTTTTTCCTCTTTAACCATTTTATTTTATTTCATCTCTTTTCCCTTTCTTTTTCCTTGAGGGTGGGAGAACTTTTGATAAAGATAAAAAAATAAAATTCAAATTTTAATTTCAAAAATTCAATTTTGAATCTTAAAATTCATATTTAATTTTTGATAATCACTTTATCTTAATAAGAGATAATTAGACTATATTATCTTTTAAAAGCTTTTTATTTTTTTATTTTAACAGGGATGTGCCGCTATTAGTATCCTACATGTAAAATACACATTCAATATTAAGAATGACATATTATATGCTCAAAATAAAATGTATGGAATTAAAAAAAAAAACTCCATTCTATGTACCTGACTAGTTGATCGGTCTTTGTCCACCCTGCACAGTCTTGTATTATGTCCAGAGTCTCCATATTTGCTACAAGTCATAACGATCCATATCTTCTTCAATTTTGTTGCTTGGACTTCATTTGGTCTTCTCTTCTAAACTTCTTTGGTTTACTAGGTTACTTGTGGTATTTTAAAGCATATAATGGGGTCATGTTTGATCATGGCCACTAGGGATGGGCAAAACCAAACCAAACTGTTTAAACCGAACTAAACTGTTGCTTTTGGTTTGGTTTATTATATAACTAAACCATCACTAACGGTTTGATTTGCTTTTTGGATGGTTTTTGAACCAAACCAATACAAACCGCCACTTAATAAATAATATTTTTTAATATTTTATTATTATTAATGATATATATTACTAATATATATATTTTTAATATTTTTTATTATTAATGGGTAGTTTTGAATTTTAATATATATTTTTTTATTTGATTATTTTAATTTTAATATATATTATTTTAATTTAAAGTGAGATATCCCTTAACCCTAACTAATGCATCACGTTTCATTTTTCACCCCCTCCGCCTCCACTAGTATCCACTCTCCCTCTAGACTCTCCACTTTAGCAACGCTGAAGCTATTCACAGCCTCACAGTACACTCACGTCTCATGGTCTCATAGTTACAGCCTCACATTTCATTTATAGTCGCCTCCACCTCCAGTCTCCATTCTCACTCCAATATCGCTGAAGCTGCTCACACATCCATCAGCTTCACACTCACGTCTCATGGTCTCACAGTTACAGCTTTTGAGCCTCATATTCCTAGTCTTGTGACCGCCCTGTGTCTGAACTTTGAAATGTCTGGCAATGCTGCCCCGTGTCCAAACGATCACCTTCCTCGGCCTTCCAGCTATTGTGCGTGGAGGCTCATATCGGCACCAAAGCCAACAAGATCCCCTTCCTTTTCCATACGTTATCTCTCTTCTTTATTTTATTTTACTTTTGTGTGTTTTTTGTTTTAGTGATTTTTCCTTGAATTCTTAAGAATTTGATTAACTGGATTTTTTTTATAGATTTTCTAAAAGTTTTTGTTTATGAGAATTATGGCAATCTGAGTTGAATTGAAGATGGGGATGTTCATATTTATATTGTGTATTTCTCTCTGCTACTAGTTAATCTTCAATCTTTAAGAGGGTTTTTGAAAGCTAATAAAGTTTCAGCTTTGTTTTTCTATTTTAATACTTGTTATGTGAAATTTTAATAAATGAAATTGTTGCTTTTTGATGATTTGAGCTATAAAATTAAATGTCGCAGTCCAAACTGTTCAACCAAATCGAACCAAACCATTCATGAATGGTTCTAACGGTTTGGTTTGGTTTGGTTTGTTATTAAGTTAAACCATCAACTATGGTTTGGTTTGAATTTCTATTAAAAAATCAAACCAAACCAGACTGCATCCACCCCTAGGGGCCATATACTTGGCTCAATTATTTGGTGCACAATAGGACCATGCGTCTTGGTATAATAACAGACATAGCATGTTCACAGGGATACCAATTAGGTCTTAATCTCTACAAGAGCAAGTATAATGCCTTAGATCCCTCACATATTGATTGCCAGTTGACTTTCTAACCTAGAATACCAGGTCCCCTGCCTAATTGTGGAAATAGTATTTTGTTTCACCTATTTTAATCTTCACAATTTTGGTTACTCTTAGTTAAAGTTGTCCTATCAAATTGTTTACAGATTCTCTCTTTCTTGTTATCCTATTCATCAAGTAAACTTTAATTCCTTTCAGAACGGTTATAATTGGTTTATCACTTGCATGCAATATAGCCCCATTGAATGACTCAAAAATATTATTCAACAACATATCACATAGGCCAAATACTAAAATTGGACCTACTCCAGTGAGCAAGTGACTTTTCATTCACCCATTCAAATGCATGGTAGGACAATTTCTCAATCTAGTCATTTCAGCTTGAAATTTAGGAACTATCCCAACCTTTGCAGCAGCCCATAACCTTTGCTTCAAACCCAAACTTTGAGAATGTATATTGAAGTTCTTGTAAATGTGCATTACACTATATCTCCATTATGAGTTAGGAATTAAATCATCTAAAGCATTCATAAAACCTTTTTGTTTGTCAAATGTAAATGTCCATCCATGGCTATTTACTATCCCAAATCTTGTAATAGAAACTCCAGAAATCAAGTCCAACTATCTTTACTCTCAATCTCTGTTATAACATATGCAATGAAATAGATCGAATTGTTGCTATCTATCTTTACAACAATTAGCGACTGACCTTGATGTTGTTCTTTAATATGACAACCATCAAGGCCAATTACTGTCATGCAACCATCAATAAATCCTTGCTTGCATGCACCCAAGCATAAATAGACTCTCTAAAACCTATTCATAGTTTTTTGCAATTCACTTTTAACCTATAAAATGCTTTCAACATTACTTTTCTTCAGCACTTTTCACAATAAGACCACTACTTTGAGTATTGTTCTACTGTAGACCCTTGTACCATATCTAAGGCTTTTTTTCTAGTTCTATAGTAGCGAAGCCTACAAATTTCAGCTTCCTATTCAACCTTCACGGTTTCATAGAATGAGGAATACCCCTATTTAGGATTTGCTCTAAATCAACTCACATACTTTTTAGCTAACCACTTAGAAGTCATTTTGGGGTTATTGAACACCTTACCACCACATGTGTGTTTGTCTATAAAGGTTTTGACCCTATATGTTATGCTATCCCTCTCAACAGAAGCATAAACCATACAGTCACAATCTTTTCCATTCACACCTTTTGTTTGGCACCTTGCTTTCACTCTCTTCCAATCATTATGCACACACTTAATAGCCTTATGTTGTGTAATACCACATGCTACTACTGCTTTCCTAATATCCTCAACACTACTAAAATTCATCTCTAATTAAATTAATGATCTACCATGTCAGTCTCTATATTAAATTCAGGGTACTGTCTATGCCTTGCCCTATTTGCAATTCCAGTTTCATCACTGTCTGAATTTTTTAGAGTGTCCAATAAAAGTCCTTCATCTAAATCAATTTCATCCCCACTCAAATTGCCTTCAACATCATTTCCTAAAAGAACTTCACTATCCACCCCACCCAATACTATTGTTGGGTCTACATTATTTGGAAGGCACCATCATCATCATCATCATCATCATCATGTTCATAATATGATTGATGGAAGTCAAAGTTGCGACTATCATCATTAGGTTCACCACTATCCCTTAGACTACCTTCATTATCAACTAGTTGATTGTCAAAGTCAAATCAGAAAGATCAAATTCATAAATCAATTTGGGCTTCATTTGGGGGATGCAGTGTTTAAAAAAATGTAAGAATCATAGGCCTCGAGGTGTTAACCCTCCTAGGTGAGGCTTACGCCTTGCAATGCTGAGGTGGTGCACCTTGAAGCATTACGGCTTGAAGCACAAGAGGTGTAGACATCATGTTATGTGCTCTGTATCTGTATTGGGTTTTAATTTTATTAAACTATTAAAAAACAAAATAAAAAGGTAAATATATGCCACTGTGGCCTTTGGAGCTGAAAGTGAGAAAAAGAAAAAGAATAAGAGAAAGAAGAAAAGAGAACCACCCCACCTCATTGTTGAATTTGAGAAGAAAAGGTAAAAAGGAAGAAAAAAAAAAGATAAGAGGCATACCCACTCACCCACAAGTCCACAATCGAAACTGATAAGTTTTTTGAGGTATTTGAAATTTTTTTCTACTCTTCTTCTTATCTAATTTTTTCTTTGTTTTTTATTCATATATTATGTATCACTTATCAATTATCATTGTTATCATTTGTTATTCTCTGTTATTTTTGTTTTTCTTTTGGTCTAAGTCGATCAACATATAGACACTTGTTTTTAATTTTGTAATTCTTGCTAGTTGCTAGGTTATTAATTAATAATTATTATTGATATATATATATATATTTTTATTTTATTTTATTTTGGTCCCAACCAGCAAATGTTTTTTTTTTATTGCTTGCTACTTTAGTAATTATTATTGATATTTGTTGTCGTTGTTTTTTTTTTTTTTTTGTCTCAAGCATAAAATGATTAAACTTATAGTTATATATATAATTGTTATCTTGCATTCTTGCTAGCTAGTTTATTAATTATTATTTTTTATTTATATTTGTTTGTTGCTAGTTGGTACTTTATTTATTTATTTTGCCTAGTTGATGCTTCTTGGTAATTTGATATAAGGTATAATGTATCAATCGTGTCCGTATGATAGGAATTAGATATGGTTTTTATTTTGTTTAATTTAAAAGATGGTTAAAAATGGCGAGGACAACAAAAAGTCATGGAGGTTTTAGTGGAAGAGAGACTAAAAAATATCCATCTTGAAAATATGGTAATGAGGTGGAAAATACTATAGGCACCAAAAGGTTATCTTTATATTGAGTGCCAATTTTGTAAAAAGGATGTTATAGGCAATGTAAAGAGATTGAAAGAACACCTTTTTTGTACTTGTAAGAATGTAGCACAATATCTTAAAAGTCCTGATGAAGTTAAACAAGAGATGTTAATTATTGTCTTGGTTCTTTGGATGGTTTAACTGGTTGTTATAGAGGAATTGGAGGACCAATTGGAGATTTGTTACTAATTTAGAAGATGGTAGACTGGTGGCCAAGATGTTCCAACAACTATGAATCCTACAAGTGCAAAGGAGGCTCGGAATCAAGTTTTCTTAGATATTGGAAGTTTTTTTTTTCTTTTTTTGAAAGTGGTATTGCTTTTAATGTGGCCTCTTCTCATTTCTTTGTCAACAAGTGTAGATCAATTGGTTCATATGGTCAGGGTTTAAAACCCCTTACCATGCATGAACTTCGAATTTGGATTTTGAACGAAAATGTACATGTGAACTTTGTCAACATGTGTATTGAAGCTTTTGTTGCTGAAGTACAGAAGACATGGATATAAACTAGAGTATCCATACTATCTTATGGTTAGAAAGATATGCGAGGAAGATGTTTAATTAATTTTCTTGTTAATAACACTCGTGACATTGTTTTCTTAAAATCTATTAATGCATTTGATGTCGTGAAGGATTTTGATATGCTATTTAAGCTTGTTGATGATGTTGTGGAAGAACTTTGGAGTGAAGCTTGTAGTTCAAGTGGTAACAGACAATGTTCTAGCTTATAAGGCAACTGAGAAAAAATTAATGGAGAAGATACCAAGACTCTATTGAACTTCATGTGTTGCTCATTGTCTTGAATTGATGCATGAGAATATTAGAGAGTTACCTTAACATAGGAATGCATTGTTGAAAGTAAAAAAAGTTTGTAACTTCATAAATAATCATGGATATGTCTTGGCAATGATAAGATCTTTCCACTGACAAGTAGCTTCTTTGTCCTATAGCCACTAGATTTGCTACTACATATTTAACTTTGCAAAGCATTTGCATTAAGACAACCATTGGAATCTATGTTTACTTTTGCAAAATGGGCAAACAATACATGTGCAAAAAAAGTTGAAGGGAAGGCGATTAAAAAGATAATTTTGAATGACAATTTTTTTACGTCTTGTGTAATTTATGCTATTGATCAAATTACAAAACCTTTGGTTGGAGTGTTGAGAATGGTAGATTCAGAAAACATGCCAACGATGGGGTTTATATATGGTGCCATGGATGCTGCAAAGGAAGAAATATAAAAAATCTAGGAGGAGAAGAAATATCTTGTAGGCCAAAGTCAAACCATCTTGAGATTACAAAATGTGTGCTCAAGTGTATCTATAAATTTGTATGTGAAGAAGATATAATGAATATTGATCTTTAAATGGATAATTTCCACAACAAAAGATGATTTTTTTTTATATTAAGCAATAATAACTTCCAAAAAACGTTATTGTAGTAAGTAAGAATTTAGTTTGCTTATATGTTTCAACTTTAAAGTTTATATTATGTTTTAATTTAAATATTGGAAAATAGAGTTAGTTACTTATGTTTTTATGTGGATATAGTTGATTGTTGGATTTAATATGAAGATCAAACCGCTCAACTTCAAAAGTTTAATGTGAAGATATTGAGTCTTATGTGTTCGGCATCTGGATGTGAGAGAAATTAGAATTCTTTCAACCAAGTATTAAAAATTAAGTAGTTATTTAATATTGTTATTCAATGGATGTGGCAAGTTTATACAATTTTTTAATAGGTGCATATAAAGAGAAGGAATCGTTGACCACCAAAAAACTTAATTTCTTGGTGTACATTATGTACAGAAAAGATTGAAAGATAGACATTTGAAGTTGAAGTTTCTCAAGGAAGATGAAGACCAATTAATTGTTGATAGTGTGCCATCGAATAATGAGTGGATTGTTAAGCAAAACAACGATCAAAGGGATGAAAATGCATCAGGATTGAATGAAAATGATGTTGATTTGTTTGAGAATGGCCAAGGAAGTAGAAGAAATAGGATAGCAACACGAGCCAAAGAGATTAGTTTCAATACATTTTTAATCTTGAATTAATTATTACTTAGTTTTCATAATAATAAAGTTAGATTCACATTATTTTATTTATCATGTTATAAACATTTGATAGTAAAAGGAAAAGCGATCATATTGTTCCGGGAGGAATAGGTCGCTATTGGTGGATAAAGAATCTGAATGGGAGAATGTTGACACTGATGAAGAAGAAAATAATAATTAGATGAAATTTTTTTCTAGTGATAGTGGGTGATGGTGGTGGATATGTTGGGAGCAAAGGGTAGCTGGCTATTTAATATTTAATAAGATTTAAACTAACAAACTATTAAAAACTAAAGACAATTTTATTTTTATTTTTATGAGTTTTATGATTTTCATGTTATTTTATACTTATATCATTTTATTATTATTTTTCTATATATATTTTTCAAATTTTCATTATAAGTTGAGGCTTACGCCTCACCTCACAATGGAAAAAATGCATAAGGTACGCCTCATATCTTTTAAAAGATTGGAGGATGGGATTCAGATTGAGGTAGGACAATGCATGAAAATCGAGAAATCAAAAAAATCGACTGACAAAACTAGACCGAATTGGACCAAACCGAAAATTTTGGCTATCGGTAATTGGCTAGTTGGTTAACTAACCATAACTATCTCTATACGGTCATTGGTCGGCTCGCCAGAGGCTAAACTGATGGTTAACCAAATCAACCAGCCATTTTATATATTTATTTATGTATTGATTAAATTATTATATAACCTAATATAACAAACTATATTTATTATTTTAACTATTGTGTAAGTAATATCATTATTATCAATTTGTCATTATATAACATATTATATAATATATACTTAATTTCTTACAAAATATAAATATATATTATTTAAATTTTAAAAATATAATATATTATTAAAAATTTGTTGACAAATTAAATTCTGTATTTTTTTTGTTGACAAAAAATAAAATAATTGATAATAATGACAAAAAATAAACAAATTACAAAAAATGTTAGTACTTACCAAATGATTGTACTTATTTGTCATAGCATATACATGATTGTGATGATTGTGGATTGATGTGATTCAAATTACAAAAAATAAACAAATTTATGATGTGATACAATGAACCAATTTCACAAATATATGTATATCTAATTAAGTATATTGATGTAACGATGTGATATTGTGATTAAAGAAATATATGATAGTATGATAATTATATGTGCAAATATATGTATATCTAATTATATATATTGATGTAACGATGTGATATTGTGATTAAACAAATATATGATAGTATGATAATTATATGTGCAAATATATGTACATTCTTAAATTCTAATATTTTATAAATTCTATATAATTATTAATTATCATATCACCAAATTCCAATTTCACAACTCACGACAAGTTAAAAAAATGTTCACTAAAAATAATATAGTAAATTGGAAATAATATGAATATAATATATATTTAGATGCATAGCTTAAAAGTTAAAAGAGTACAACCACAAATTTTTAATACTTAATAAGTTCAATTAAGATAAAGATTATAACTTATTCAAAAAATATAGGTGAAATACCTTATAATTATAAACTAACATTTAATTATAGAATGAACGAATACTTTATAACAAAAAACAAAACAAAAAATACCTTATTTATACATGACTATAATTTTTTATCATATAATTTTATGACATAATATTAATGATTACCATTTCATTATTTATATTATTATAACTATATAACTATATAATAATTACATATTACATTCACAACACTTAATATTTTTTTGTGCGAAAATAACACTTAATATTTTTTTTTGTTGAGAAAATAACAATTTATACTATTAATACTTAATACTTAATATTTAATACTTCAAGTTCATGTTACACTTGACACTTAATGACTAGATGTACTATATGATATATTGATATTATTTGATATAATGTATATACTAGGGGTTGTCAAAAAAATTAACCTACCGATGAAACTAATCGATTCAATCTAATCCAACTTGTTATTTTAGTTTAAAAAAACTCAGTCATTTTAGTTTAATTGAATTGTATTGAACTTGAATTTTGAAAGCCGACTATTTGATCAGATCGGCTTGATTTCTAATCTATAAAAATTGATTAACCAAGCCAAACCAATTTAATTACCTTTTAAATAATAAAAAATTATATATAATATAAATATATCTTTTTTAATAATATATACATTAGAACATAAAATAATAATAAACAATACATTAATAAAAAGTTTTAGTCGAACCATGAGATTTTAAATTAAAGAAACCTCAAAAGCTTAAAAAAAAACTCAATTTTTTTTAGGAAAAAAAAAAGCCCAAACTCCAATCCGATTATCCAAATTTAGATCAGATTGGATTTGATTTGATGCATAAATCAATTCAGTTTGAATTGAAAAAATACCAATTGATTACTAATTAGATTGAATTGGTAATTCTCAAATTTAATTAGTTTTGAACTGATAAACACCCATAATATATATACTATATAATTATAACTATTAAGTATATACTAATATTATATAATATATATTTGAGATATTAAAATAAAATTAAAAGTACAAAATAAACTGATTTAATTTTAAATCAAAAAGAAGGAAATTTTTCCAAATTGTCTCAATCCCTAATTTCCTCTATACTCCCGAGACAGCCAATCGCTTAACTCCTATTTGCTTTAGTGTTTCGAGCTTCTACAATCTGTATCATCATCATCAACTTCTTCTTCTTCCTTCTTCCTTCTTTTTTCTTCTTTCTTCTTTTCAGAGCTTCAACGGTCACCTTCGGCTCATCGAGCTTCAATGGAGCTTTTGCAAAATAGATAACGCCTTCAACTCCATCTTTTCCTTTGTCCACCATCAACTTGGCAATCATTGTGGCAAGTTCATTTTGCATTTTGATTCCCATTTATTCTCTCATTTAAAATCACCAAAAAATATATATATATATATATATATAGTTGTTCTTCGGTTTTGTTGTTATTTAATGTTTTTTGTTTTTATTTTTATTTTGTATGTTAAGTTTCATTCATCACCAAAATAAATCTCGAGTTACCATCATCATTCATCAAAAAAGTCTCTTTCTTCATATGGAAACATCTACTTTCTTGTTTTTTTTTTTTTTACTCTATTCAATGCTTTTAAAAGATGAAAACATTCCCATTTTCTTGTCGGGGATAAGCATCAACAAACAGAAAATGCTTTTTATAGATTTGTGAATGGAAAAAATAAAAAATAAATGAAAAGAAGAAGAAGAAGAAGAAGAAGAAGAAGAAGAAGAAGAAGAAGAAGAAAAAGAAGAAGAAGAAGAAGAAGAAGAAGAAGAAGAGCCTACCTAGTAGCCAAGTTTCCTTCGAGAAATGTTTTTATTTTATTTTTCGACGGCGGCTAGGCGGCTAGCACTGAAGTGGTAGCTCCGACTCAAGCTATCAAATGGGAACGAAAAGGATTTGGGAAATTTCAAATTAGGGCTTGGATGGGAATGAATGGGATTTGGGGAAATGAAATAGAAATAACAAAATAATAAAGTTATTTTAATAATTTAATATCTAAAATTAAAAAATATAAATTAAAAAAATATTAAAAATGGTCGGTTAACTGCCAATTTTACCATCCGGTGAACCAACCGTCAATTGGCATGTAAAGGTTGCGGTTGATTAACCAATTGACCGGTTGCCGGAGGCCAAAAATTTTGGTCCAATCCGATTTAGTTGGTCAATTTATTTCAGTTAAAAAATAAAGGTTGAAAATGATTTTAAATCAGACCTAAAAAGCTCAAAATTGCTGGGTCTGCTGTCCAACACTACACTAATCTAATAATAAAAAATCGATCAACCGGTTATTGTAGGTTTCAAACCCCCCCAAAAATTTAGTCCTCCAATTGATTGACCATCGAAAAACTTGCCACTATTTGAACAGACCATAAATCAACCAAAATGGACCAATGAACAGTCCTAAATTGAGGTATATATGAGGTATGTGGCTGAGGATGGGCTTCAGTTTGGATTTAACTATCCAGTCGAGGCTAGGATTCAGTTAGAAGTATTTCTATATGGTATGAATGAGGATTAATTGATATTTTTGGGCTTTGGCTAGCCAATATAGGTTGGGACTCATTTAAAGGTATTACTAAGGTATGTGGAATAAACTTAGGTCTTAGTTGTGGCCCACTTTGGGCCTTAGTTTGTGACTAAGGTTGGATTCGATATTCTAGCAGTCTAATCACGAGGGACGGGAATTTAGGGGCAAGCTCATACTCAATTAGGCTAAATTGACAGGTTGGGCTGGTGGTGCAACAGCTAAAGGATTTAGAGGTTCAATAGTAGTCAAATAACACTGAGCTCTATTATTTTTATAGAGATTAGTACACATCATAATATCTTCCTCATCATCAAATATGTAAAACAACCCATCAGATTCATCCACTATATATAAACTAGGAATCCTAAAAAACTACCAATATAACATTTTATAGCCTAATTGTTTAGCTATATCCTTTACAGAAAAGTAATACATCCTATTAGGATCACATCTGTCAACAAAGTCAACTTGACTCCTACACAAATATCTTTACCCCATAAATGCTCAAAGTGATCACCATGATGCACTTTGAGTGTGAACAATTTCATTTCAGGGGCTGCAAGATGTAACCCAATTCAAATAGTTAACAAAACTACTCGAAATAGATATTGGATAGAAAACCCACAATGCTTACTCACCATACAATATAAAAGTCCCACCAACCAAAAAACAATTGAATAAATGCATAAACAAAAAGGAAATGACTGAGTTAAACCCCGATGGTTAACAAATACAGACAAACCAACACACCTAACAACCAATATATATGTATTTTATATTCAAAAAGTGGAATGCATTTCTTAAACCCAATACACATCAGATTCAAGCACAAGTATACATTACCAAAAGGTTCTCTTCAACAGTCATACACAATAAAAAATGTAAAAGATTCTAACTAGCAATCACAAGCCTAAAAACCTTATTTAATAAAGTATCAACATATTACCTTTAGTTTACCCAAA
The DNA here is from genome assembly GCA_003254975.1 of Ochetophila trinervis. Taxonomy (NCBI): domain Eukaryota; kingdom Viridiplantae; phylum Streptophyta; class Magnoliopsida; order Rosales; family Rhamnaceae; genus Ochetophila; species Ochetophila trinervis. The sequence goes on along the minus strand of QANX01001845.1, from coordinate 17,176 downwards.
CATTTCCTTTTCAGACTTTAAAAAACCTAATCCACCAAACAATAGCAATCCATAAAAAAATAAAATAAAAAAAGCTAAAGTGAACCTAACCCTATTTTTAAAACCCTAGCAAGCATGTCTGTTTTCATAATTTCATACGACTCAACCCCATATTAAAACCCAAAAAGCATGCCATTACGACATTACATATCCCGTACATTCTATCACAAACTCATTCTAGAACTCTCAATATTTAGAACCCTCAATATTCATTCAACCTTAACTTGCACACAATCATATTAGGGCACTTACGATATACATGATCATCATTTTCCAGCTCTATTACAAAGGCCTAAACTTCCAAAGCATCGACTATGAATATGACAAATTGCAAATGAAAGATTAGGGATTGTAGGAGAATCGTGTTTAGTAAGAGGGATTGAAAAATGAAAGAGGCTGAGGGAGATTAGTGAGAAATGACATTGAATACCCTTGGGTTTGAGAAGTAGAATGCTCACATGAGGCGTACATGAGAGAAAATGGAAGAAAATAGATAAAAAAAAAAAAAAGTAAAGGTATTAACAATGGAACAATATATTAGGTTTGGGTAGTTAAATGCCAAGAAAAATAGTTTTGATACTTATTTATAAAAATCAACATAGTTTAGATACCTGAGTTGTTAAAAACCTTAATTTTTAGGGATAATTTTACGAACACCCCCTGCCTTTAGGCTCTAATTCAAATTAGACCCCCAGGTTCCGTATAATTCAAAAACACCCCTTACACTGTGAAAAATAAGTAACTCTGACTGTGTCAAAGTGCTAAATGACATTAATGCCCTTATTCTAATAAAATAATAATAAATCTAAATTTAAATTGGTTTTTGAATAAAATAATAATAAATCTAACCCCCCTTCCCCTTCCCCCGACTGCCCCTTCCCCCCCCGCTCGGAAGAGCACCCGTCCGAACCCCCGTCACCCGTCGTCATCTCGNCTCAGGTCGGGATCAGGGAGGTGCGCCGTGGGCTCGAGGAAGTGCGCCACTTGGGATGAAAGATCCAGGCTGGTCTGTGCAAATTGGAGAGGCTCGGCACGGCTGGTGGAGGGAGGAGGTTGTGCAGTCGGGGGAATTTTGGGTGTTAGGGGGGATGCGTGCTGAGCACTTAAGAGGGGGGGGAATAGGGGGAAGCTTGGGCAGTCGAGGAAATTTTGGGTGTTGGGGGGATGCGTGCTGAGCACGTGAGAGGGGAGGGGAATTTTGGGTGTTTGTAAGAGAGTGAGAGAGGAGGGGAGAGAGAAGAGAAAGTGATAGGAAAAAAAATAATAAAAAAATAAAAATAGATGTATTAAATGACTATTTTGCCATTTTAACGTTAAAATTAACAGAATTTGACTAACGTCAGAGGTAGTTTAAGGAATTTTCAGAACTTGAGAGTCGTATTTAAAATTATACGAAAACATAGGGAGTGTTTGTAAATTTTGGGTGTGGGGGGGAGGGGGGGTTGCGAATGGGGGGAGGCTTGGGCAGTCGGGGAAATTTTGGGTGTTGGGGGGGATGCGTGCTGAGCACGTGAGGGGGGGAATTTTGGGTGTTTGTAAGAGAGTGAGAGAGGAGGGGAGAGAGAAGAGAAAGTGATAGGAAAAAATAATAATAATAATAAAATAAAAATAGATGTATTAAATGACTATTTTGCCCCTTTAGCGTTAAAATTAACAGAATTTGACTAACGGCAGGAGTAGTTTAAAAAATTTTCAGAACCTGAAGGTCGTATTTAAAATTATACGAAAACATAAAGGGTGTTTGTAAAATTGTCCATAATTTTTATTTTCCTCATGGAACGCTCAGCAACACATTGTCTTTGCTTTTATTACAAATTTTTAGGAAAAAAAAAAAACAACCAAAAGAAAAAGTTACATGGCAGCAACACTCATCATCTTTAGAGGTTTAAATATAGATTACCCAATCCAGTCAAGTCTAAAAATTAAAGTTTAAATTAGTTCGATTATTTTTTTTTAGACTAAAGAGAAAATTTTAGTTGGGCTGGATTAATGTTGCAAGTCTAAAAGTACAGGACAAATTCCAATAGGTTTGAGTTAGGCTTTAGATATCATAATCGGCTTTAGGTTTAAAGTTCAACCCTAAATTTTAAGCTAAAAGTTTTATTTTAAATTTTTAGATAATCACAAAATTTGATTCACAAATACTTTTATTTTACTTAAAATATTTAATAACTCTATATAAAAAAATAAAAAATAAAAAAGCCATCTTATAATATTTACAAAATATATAATATGACAAACAATAAACATATACAACATGCCATGTAAAAAAATAGAATAAAATTAGAAAAAAAATATTATATAATTATATCAAGCTAATAGAATTGAAATTTGGACCAACTAAATAAGTAACCTGATGGGCCAGATTTCAGATCTACACTAAACATTCCAATCTGGCACAACGCCAATATATAAATTTTCATTAAACTACGAGAACTAGGACTTATTGAACTCTCAAAATTGGTAAAACATTGGGCATCCTAGATAGCTTATAAGAAAGAATTGAAGTCAAAAGGAGACAGCTTCCAAGGCTTTGTGACAATAACTGAAGATCAGATTGACGGTGTCCGTATAATAATTTCAGAACTGGGGCATTCCAATGCGGACCTCCTTATAGTGGGGATTATTGGATTTTCTTTGTGCTTAAGCTATCATCCATGTCAAATGCCGGTATCCAGCCCATTTAGCAGCAACCCGTATTCCAATTGCTAAAGCAACACCCAGCAATGGCAGTGGAACCTTCCTATCTGTCACTGCTACTTCATCCTTTCCTTCTGAATGCGTCTTCGAATGGTGAAAAATAGCTAAAGCTAAATACGAAGTCATCACCAGAACTCTAATCCACGGTTCTCCAACACCAATCAGAACAGCAGCAGCAGGCAATGCAGATGAAACATGATCTCTCTTTTTGACAAACTGTGAAAAACCGTATAATCCCACTAAAAGGGTCCAGAAGAAAGGCTCGGAGATGAAACCTTGCACAGCAGCATAACCAATCAAGCCAGATATGGTGAGAAGATATGGTTGGCTGTTTACAGAATTTGGAACTGTGGCTTCTGCGACAGCAAGAATGGTCGATACTAACATGATAATTGTGGTTAGCTCTGGAACTGGAGCATAAGCGACGATGCCAGAGTAGAAAGCTCGTATGCTATAAAGTATGGTCTCGATGCATCGGATTAGTGTAGTGATGGGATCACCTAAGAAATGAAAGAAAAGGGCCATAACAAGTTTCGAAAGGTATCCCACAAAACCAACAATGCCAAATGCAGCCCTCTTCCAATTATATAACTCAAATAAGACTGCTCTCCATCCATAGAGTAGGAAAGCCGCCGCTGCATGAAGATTGCATTAAGAATGATTAGCATATGATACGTACTGTTTCCAAAACTTCCCCATAAAAAAGAATATTTCAAGAAAGTAGAAACTCCAAGTCCAAATTTAGCTGATGGGACAACAATTTAGGAAGAATGATAATTATTAAAAAAAGAAAAAGAAAAAAGAATGAAGGATTAACGAACTAATTAACGAACCAATTTTTTTAACAAAAAAGTTTTGATCCAAATTTCATGTAAAAATTCATACCCTTATACTGAAATTTAGTCATTCCATCTCTTTCCACTATGTGAAGAAACTACAAGACCTCAAGCATAATATTGCACTGAAAATTCTTGCCTAGTAAAAATCTCAAGCAATAAAAATCCCAAATTTGAATAGTAGGCAATTTTTATTTTATTTTATTTTTATAACATTCTCTGCGTAAACTAACAAACGGAAGCAGAAAGAGAAAAATAGAGAAAAGCAAATAAAATTAAAATCGTATTTACCTACAAACCATGGCCACCTCAGAGGAGGGTCAGGAGCTTCTTTGGTCAAGTATCTGAACCGCTCGGGCATAGTACTCTCTCCTCTAGCCTCTTTCTCAGCTTCGTCAACACCATCATCCTTCGCACCTACACAGACCCTGAACCTACTTTCAAACAATAAATTTTTACCAGAAAGCCCCTGAAAATTGTTACTGGATATGGGACTGAAAGACTGGGTTTTAGTTGGAGAAGACCGAAATTGGAGGGTTGGGTAACGAGGACGAATACCAAGACGAGAAAGTAAACGAGTTTGGGGATTGAGAACAGATGGATTTGGATAAGAGAGGATGGGAATTGTCGTCGACATAGCTAGATTTCAGAGAGGTTTTACTGCCATTTCAGTTTGAGATTGAGCACTGAGCAAAGAGTTTAGAGTTGAACAAGATCGGCATCGGAGGGTTGGAGGACCATTATGGGCCTATATAGAAACATGGGCCACTAACCGTCAGCCAATAAACGGCCCCCTTGTATAATTCATAGATGAATTCGGGTCCGATCCACTGGTTTACTTTCTAGCTTTCTTTATGGAGTTTTAAAAATTCTGAGTGACATAAAAAAAGTACTCGACATCTTATTTAAGTCCTACAATCAACTTTTTTTTTTTTCTTCCCTTTTCTTTACATTTCTTTTAATAAATAATGGGTTCGTTTATTTATGTAAATAAACATTAGATTTTACAGTGAAAATAAATCTTAGATTTTACAGTGAAAACAAATACTGATTTAGCATCTTAATCAATTAGATTAAGAAAGCCAATTAATTAGGACAACAACGGCCGAAAAATACCACTCTAGTCTAGCTGATCGAGCTATAATACCATCTCCTTGTCTTCACACTCTCTTACATGCATTCAATTCCTGTAAATTTAATGGTTGAGCTCATCACCATGAAACCAGTTCATTTTATCACTGTCATTAGGTGTTCAAGTAAGAAACTGTTAGCCAATTGTCAAAGTATAGTGTGCTGGACCTCTTTTACCTTGTACTTCAGAAACCACCAAAAGTCCAGGTAATTAATTCAGTCTTTGTATACCACCCAACTACTACCAGGTGTAGCCTTGACTCCCTTCTCCTCCATTTCCCTTCTCATTCTTTGGGCTTCCTCATATCTGCCTTGGCCAGCATATATTTTTGTTAAAAGTAGATTAGAAGGATTATCAGGTTCAATCTCGGACAAGGCTTTCCCTGCAATCTCAGCAAGCTCCACCTCTCCAGAAGTTTGGCATGCCTTGAGAAGGGCACCCCAAGCTTTAGCAGTCACCTTCACTGGCATTTCTCGGATGACCTCATAAGCATCATATAATCTACCTGCTCTGCTCAAAACATCTACGAGACACGAATAGTGATAACTTCTTGCTTGCACACCGTAGCTCTTACGCATCATATCAAAGTACTCCAATGCTTCATCAGCTAATCCTGCATGACTACAAGCTTTTAGTACGCCAAGAAAAGTAATATCATCGGGCCGCACTTTCTCCAATTCCATTTGTCGAAACATTTCTAGTGCAGTTCTTGCATCCCCGTTAAGTGCATACGCTGATATGAGACTGCTCCATGTAACCACATCTCTTTCCTTCATGATCATAAACACTTTATGGGCATTATGTAGACACCCACATTGGCCATAGGCCTCGACTAAGCCACTGCTTAACTGGGGATGCGAGTAAATCTCATTCCTTACAGCATAACCATGAATTTCCTTGATTAAACTTAACTCCGCTATACCAATGCATGCACGTATCAGAGTAAGCAGTGTAATCAAATCTGGTCTCAATTTCAATTCTTGCATTTTCCTATAAAACCCAAAAGCCTTAAACGACCCATCATCCAACCCTGCCAATCCAGCTATAATCGAATTACATGTCGACACGTCAGGATCATGATCCATAACCTCAAACAATCTCAAAGCATCATAAACATTATTGGAATGAACATAAATCGATATCATAGCATTCCAGACAACAACATTCCTTTGGGGAATTTCATCGAACAAACGGCGTGCCGACAGAAAGGAAACGCATTTCCCATACATATTGACGAGAGCGCAAGCAACAAATGGGTTTGGGAGGAAAGATGATTTGGCTGCGTGAGCGTGTATGGAAGTGCCGAGTTGAGGGCGGTGGGTGGCCGTGCAGGACTTGAGAACGAGAGAGAAGACGTGGGCGTCGAGGGGGAGAATAAGGGAAGCTTGCATATGGTGGAAATGAGAAAGAGCTTGATCATGGCGGCCTCGGTTGACATGAGAAGCCAGAAGCTTAGTGAAAGAAAGCAAGCTTAGGAAATTTGAAACGGAAGGGGAAGCCATGGCCGTTGGGTTGTGGATTTAGACAGGACTCTGGATGGAATTTTGCGTCTAAAGAAGCAGTGCAGCAAAACCTCTCTGAACTCTAGCTATGTCGACGACAATTGCCATCCTCTCTTATTCCAACACTCGTTTGCTTTCCCGTCTCGGCATTAGTCCTCGTTACGCAACCCTCCAATTTCGATCTTCTCCAACTAAAACCCAGTCTTTCAGTCCCATATCCAGTGACAATTTTCAGGCGTTTTCTGGGAAAAAATTATTCTTTGAAAGTAGATTCAGGGTCTGTGTAGGTGCGAAGGATGATGGTGTTGACGAAGCTGAGAAAGAGGCTAGAGGAGAGAGTACTATGCCCGAGCGGTTCAGATACTTGACCAAAGAAGCTCCTGACCCTCCTCAGAGGTGGCCATGGTTTGTAGGTAAATACGATTTTATTTTTATTTGCTTTTCTCTCTTTTTCTCTTTCTGCTTCTGTTTGTTAGTTAAGAAAACGCAAAGAATGTTAGACAAAGAAAAATAAAATAAAAATCGCCTGACTATTCAAATTTGGGGTTTATATCGCTTGTGAATTTTACTAGGCAAGAAGTTTCAGGACAATATTATGCTTGAGGTCTTGTAGTTTCTTCACGGAGTGGAAAGAGATGGAATGACTAAATTTCAGTAAAAGGGTATGAAATTTTACATGAAATTTGGATCAAAACTTTTTTATTAAAAAAATTGGTTCGTTAATTAGTTCATTAATTCTTTTTTCTTTTTCTTTTTTTAATAATTATCATTCTTCCTAAATTGTTGTCCCATCAGCTAAATTTGGACTTGGAGTTTCTACTTTCTTGAAATATTGTTTGGTATGGGGAAGTTTTGGAAACAGTGTAGATGATATGCTAATCATTCTTAGTTGAATCTTTATGCAGCGGCGGCGGCATTCCTACTCTATGGATGGAGAGCAGTCTTATTTGAGTTATATAATTGGAAGAGAGCTGCATTTGGCATTGTTGGTTTTGTGGGATACCTTTCGAAACTTGTTCTGGCCCTGGCCCTTTTCTTTCATTTCTTAGGTGATCCCATCTCTACACTAATCCAATGCATTGAGACCATACTTTATAGCATACGAGCTTTCTTCTTTGGCATCGTCGCTTATGCTCCAGTTCCAAAGCTAACCACACTTACCATGTTGGTATTGGCCATTCTTGTCGTTGCAGAAGCCACAGTTCTGAATCTTGTAAACATCCAACCATATTTTCTCACTATATCTAGCTTGATTGGTTATGATGTTGTGCAAGGATTTGTCTCTAAGCATTTCTTATGGAACCTGTTAGTGGGATTATATGGTTTTTCACAGTTTGTCAAAAAGAGAGATCATGTTTCATTTGCATTGCTTGTTGCTGCTGTTCTGATTGGTGTTGGAGAACAGTGGATTAGAGTTCTGATGATGACTTCGTATTTAGCTTTAGCTATTTTTCACCATTTGAAGACGCATTCAATAGGAAATGATGAAGTAGCAGTGATAGATATGAAGGCTTCACTATCATTACTAGGTGTTGCTTTAGCAATTGGAATACGAGTTGCTGCTAAATGGGCTGGATACTGGCATTTGACATGGATGATAGCTTAAGCACAAAGAAAATCCATATCTCCCCACTATAAGGATGTCTGCATTGGAATGCCCCGGTTCTTAACTATTATATGGAGACCATCAATCTGATCTTCAGTTATTGTCACAAAGCATTGGAAGCTGTCTCCTTTCGACTTCAATTCTTTCTTATAAGCTATCAAAGATGCCAATGTTTTACCAATTTTGAGAGTTCAATAAGTCTTAGTTATCATAGTTAATGAAAATTTGTATATTGGTGTTGTGCTAGATCTAAACTGTAAAATGACAAAAAAATGAGTAGAGACGAAAATTCTACTCTGTTGCTGGGGATCAAACTCGGGTCACCCGCGTGACAGGCGGGAATACTCACCACTATACTACAACGACTTGGTTGCTTATCTATCAATTAACTAATACCTCAAAACAACTTTAATAGTTGCTAGATAATATTGGAGAATACATTGGAACTCAGGAAAAAAAGTTATAACGATTAGTGTAAACAAGTATTATACAGTAAACTTTGTGATTCAAAAAGTGGAGAATAAACTTATGCATTGTGAAGGAGAGATTAAATGAATTACAGCTGATAATGGTTCTACAAAAGGCTTATAGTAATGTGAGCATGAACAATTTGGAGGGATTCATATGAATGATCAATCTATACTACAATAGGACTAAAAAAATCAAATACACCATCTTACAAATGCTACCATGCTTGATCTCGCAAAAATAGTAAAAACATCTCTGACCGCCCAAACCTTTTGATGCACCAAAGCTACTGTATAAGAAAAGATGAAAATTTTAGTGTCCAAAATTAATGGACATTGCATCTTTGTAGAAGAGAACTTTGCAGCAGTATTGTTTGCTTAGAGACATGGTTTCCTTTGTGTCGCTTGTATGAGACCTAGTTTGCTTTGGTTGTTGAAACAATGAGGTAGACTTTAATTTGCATAATTAAGTATGTTATGTTTGTTATGGAGATTTTCATCATTTATAAGCCCAATTAATTTGATTAGGTTAAACCTAATAAATGCCTAAATTGTTTGGTAGCCCAAATTATTTAATTACACAGAGCCAAAACCAATAGTTGGTTTGCTACTTGTCTCTCATCCATTAAATAAGGTTTATTCATGATCAATCAGGACCATTGATTTAGGGTTATATAGGAAATGATGTAAAAACATAAAAACCATAATCTCTACACGCCTTCCAAAGCTGGCAGCAGAATTTTGGGCTCCCATTTTCTCCTCTCTCTTTCTCAATTGACTCCTAAAAAATATCACTTTCTTGAATGGATTTTGACCAATTTTGATTGGGAAGGATAAGAAAATATTATTGTTCATCATCCTCAACTTTGAGAAAAATTACAGAGAACCCGAAAACCTTCTTGTCCTCTTCCATTTTCATTCTTAACTATTTTTCATCAACTATAAGGATGCCTACAGACTTTCGCATCGGAGAGGAAATGTCGGCCACCCCGTCGGCGCTCCTCTAACTAGTTGTTTTTTTCGTTTTGCAGATTCGAAGTGTTCAATCCATAAAGTGAGGACAAATATCAAAAATCATAGCAGCATCTTGGATAAATGATGAAAATTGTTTGGAAGGCCAAATTATTTAATTAAACAAAGCCTAAAACCAATAGTAAGTCTGCCACTTGTCTCTCATCCATTAAATATGGTTTATTCATGATCAATCAGAACCATTGATTTAGGGTTATATAAGAAATGATGTAAAAACATAAAACCCTAATCTCTACACGCCTCCCAAGGCTGGTAGCCAAATTTTGGGCTCCCATTTTATCCCTCTCTCTTTCTCGGTTGACTCCCAAAAAATATCACTTTCTTGAATGGATTTTGACTAGGCAGGATAAGAAAATATCACTGTTCATCTTCCCCAACCTTGAGAAAAAATACAGAGAACTCGAAAACTTTCATTTCCTCTCCCATTTTCATTCTTAACTATTTTTCATCAACCATGAGGATGCCTTATGACTTTAGCATCGGAGAGGGAACACTGGCCACCCCTCTAACAAGTTGTTTTTTTTTGTTTTACAAATTCGAAATGTTCAATCAATGAAGTGAGGACAAATACCGAAAATTTGCATCAACATCTTGGTGCCGTCTATGGAAAATCGTTATAATTTATATTTACCCGTTGTTAATGTGGTTTTTATTTGTCTTTATTCATGAGATTTTGAGAAATTTTTGAGAAATCTTTGGACCCAAATCTGTTTTTATTTTCTTTGTCCTTTTCAGCTTATTGCATCTTGGTTGCCCGATTTCTTTCTTCATGTTTCTCTATTTTTCCATTTTCTTCTCTTTGCATCTTGGTTGTCCGATGACTTTCTTTCATTTTTCTTGATTTTTCCCCTTTGCTGGTTTATTTGGCCAAATGTCTTTCTATTTGCCTTTAGCCGATTGTTTTCCATCAATATAGTTTCCAAGATTTTGTTAGAGTTTTTGTTATTCCCTTTTCTTCTCCATTTGATGGGTATGCTTTGTTTCTTTAAAACTATATTCCAGTAAGAAAATAAAATAAAATAAAACAAAATAAAATAAAAAGAAAACAAAAGAGAAAAGAAAAAACAGGAGCTAAAATTTAGTTCTTGGATGAGTCACTTCAGACTAGCTCCGAACGGACCTGGACCTAAAGTTTTAGAAGATACCGCTGAACAACGCCATAGCACCTAAAGAAATTGCCCAGTTAGCTCCAGAGAGACCCACCATCCTATATCCAAACTTAGCCAGAGCAAAACCTGAAAAAAAAAATAAAATAAAATAAAAGCTGGATACCCACCTGGAACAGCAAGGTACACTGGAAGGAGCTGAACCGTCCAACAAAAAAGTTAGAGGCAAGCGACCAATGGCAACCAGCTTCATCCCGAACTGAGAAACTTCAACCCTAGCAGCCGAACCGACATCACTACATTCACAGCAGTCACCTCCTGCTCTAAGACGGAGTGAAAGAAAGGTAGCCCCAAGCTTAGAGTAATCTTGAATATCTGACCTAGATAACTGGGTGGACCAGATCCTCAATTTTCTCGAGCATCATCAATAGACCCTCTGTGAGCCAAATTCTCAAACCAGGACTAGTCCAACTTCGGTAGATTCTCCATGAGCCCACAGTGACTCTTGAACTCGTAGAGATAGGGGAGTATAAGAGGATGAGTTGAAAACTCAAGTTAGGAACCGATATCGACACAACCAAGGAAGGTATAGGCCATCAAAGGTGTACCCAAGGCCACCTCTAGGAGAAACCATGAGAAACAAGAACTATCTGTCCCTGGCACACCGACAAACAAGAAATGAGTGAGGCAACTCTGGTATGAGGTCAGTGAGAGATGCTTTCTCCTCACCAAAAGATGGCATGGATCTCAGCAATCTCTTCAATGCATGGAGGCGAGTACGAGAAGAGCTGGAGCATGCAGAGTCCGGAGGTGAACGTAGAAAATTGGTTGATTTGGAAGAACAGATACTGCGTATCCGAGTTAAAGAGAGACTGAGATGAGGAGAGACAGAGGATCAAAGTCGAGGAGAGGCAAAAATTTAAAACTGAGAAGAGAATGTTGGAAGTTGAGGAGTAACAGAAGTGTGAGGTCAAGAAAAGAAGACATGAGGATGAGGTGGACCTAAGGCTTTGCAGCCAACATCGATATTAAGTGCCCGGAGGATATCAAGCTCCACAACCACATCCTTAAGCTTATGCCTTTGGACTAAGACAATCAACCTCACCTTTCAGGGAAGAGATACGTCGGGCTGTAGTGTAAGGAGAAAGTGAGTCTTTGAAGGCTTATGTCCAGAGGTTTACGGATGTAATGATACAAATAGACAGCTGCACCTATGACCGCGCCATGCAGGCCTTGCAGGATGAAGTACGCGGTGAGAATTTCGTAAAGACACTAGCCATGAATCCACCTCAAGTATTCTCAGAGATACTATTAGAGGCACAAAAACACATATCTGTAGAGGAAATCATTCAGTCCAAAAGGAACCTAAACCGAGGAGGAAGCGGCGGAAGGCCTGACTTTAGGAGAAATCAGAAAAACACCTTCTAGGGCAATAAAAGAAGCTATGAAGAAATGAACTAGGGGCCTCGACCCTCCAGGGGCAAGTTTAAAAGGTTCACCTCTCTTAACACGACTCGTTCAGAAGTGTTGATGTAGATAGAAGGGAACAACCTGCTGAAGAAACCATTCCCAATGCAAACACCCTTCAAATTCAGAAACAAAAAAATTTTGCAGATATCATTAAGACTATGGACACACCACGGAGGAGTGATTGGAGTTGAAATACAAGATTGAAGCTTTAATTCTGAAGGGGTAGCTAAAGGAATTTTTGACAAAAGCTGTAAAACCTCGTGCTCCAGTTCCTCCGAAGAGAGAGGACACGTGGAGAGGAAAGGAACCCCCAACATCACTACAACCATGGAACATACTAAAAAATGTGAGAACGATTATGGGCTGACCTAGAGTTGAAGGCGAGTTGAATCGTTCAAGGAAGGCACAAGTAAGGGATGCAAAGGGTTTTAATGGCCAGTATGAAGTGAATTTCACCTTTAGACCAATGAAGGTGACTCGGAGGGAGAAATTTTCTATAACATTCATGGATGAGGAGAAATTGAAAGTCCAGCACCCACACGATGATGCCATAGTAATAACGGCTCACCTTGCCAACCATATGATATATTGGATGTTGATTGACAACGGGAGCTCATTGGACGTCTTATATGCATCTGCCTTCAATGCGATAGGTTTTAGGGTATAGATCCTTAAACCAATACGGACACCACTCATGGAATTTGATGGAGAGATTGTGCTTCCTGAAAGGTTGGTCGAGTTCCCCCTTATCGTCAAAGAAGTCCCTAACAGGTCCACCATCCTTGTGAATTTTCTTATGATAAAGTCATCGTTCACCTACAATATTATTTTGGGAATACCAACTCTTAACGCCCTGAGAGCAGCTATATCAACCTACCATTTGATGATCAAGTTCCACGGCTCAGTACGAGGAGATCAATTTGAATCCAGACAACTTTACGCCACGGCTCTTCATGACAAGGATGCTCATTTAGAGACATTGCCCATCTTTTTGAACTTCAGACAAAAATGCCCCGAGCTGCGGCACAAAAAGCTCAATCACCTAATTCAGTCAATGTCTTACGAGCCGAAATACTCTGAGCCAATATAGACCCCCAAGCAAAAATGCTCTGAGCTAGCATGGAACGTGACATCCCGAAGGATATCTCGGAGGCCTGAGCAGAAATGCTCTGAGCCACCTCTTGAAAAAACTACTTCACCAGCATCACCTAAAATGAATGAAGAGAATACTTCACCAACTTTCGAGGTTGGCGCGGAGGTAATGATTGAAGGTCCATTGATGATGGAAGTCGAGGTGACAGGTGAAGAGTTCTTAGAAAAAAAGATGGAGGATAGAAGGCAAGAAATGCTCCGAAGGGAACTAGTGGAGGAACTCACAAGCGTCCAGCTAGACCCAAATGACCCGACGAAAACCATAAGAATTGGTACAATGCTCTCATCAAAGCTGAAGGAAGCGCTCGTAGAGTTCTTGAAAGATAATTCTGATGTTTTTGCCTACTCCCACAAAGATATGCCTGGAATCGATTCGGATGTCATGATGCTCAGGTTAAATGTTGATCCCAGTTTCAAGTCAAACAAGCAGAAGATGAGAACTTTTAATCTTGAGAGATATGAGGCAATCAAGATGGAGGTGGATAAACTCTTAAAGGAGAGACTCATCAAGGAGGTGATGTAGTGTTTCCCAAGAAAAACAATGGAGAGTGGCGGGTATGAGTAGACTTCACAGACATTAACAAAGCATGCATCAAAGATAGTTTCTCGTTGCTAAAAATTGACCAGCTGTTGGATTAAACGACGGAGAGTGAGTTGTACAGTTTTTGTGATGCATTCTAAGGATACAACAAGATTGGAATGCATCCCGATGATTATGAGGAGACCACCTTAATCACTAACCTTAGGTTATACTGTTATAAATTGATGCATTTTGGGCTCAAAAATGCAGAGGCTACTTACCAGAGGTTGGTAAACAAGATGCTCATCGAACAAATCGGGAAGACGATGGAGGTGTATGTGGATGACATGTTGGTGAAAAGTGTCAAGGTAGCCAAACATCTGAACCACCTCGATGAAATGTACGATATCTTAAGAATACACAAAATGATGCTTAACCCTGCGAAGTGTGCTTTCAGAGTATCTTCGGGGAAGTTTTTGGGCTAAATGGTGAATCAACGAAGGATCGAGGCCAACCCCGATGAAATCAAAGCAATCATGGAGATGACCTCCTTTCGGAAGGTGAAGGATGTCCAGAGGCTCACAGGAAAGATAGCAGCCCTTAACTGATTCGTTCCAAGAGCTACCATTAAATGCTTACCGATCTTCAAAATCCTCAGAGGCACTAAAGATTTCATTTGAACCGAGAAATGTGAAGAGGCCTTCACCCAGCTCAAGAGGTACCTTAGCACATCATCGCTATTGTCTAAGCATGTTTGCGGAGAGACATTGCTCCTATACCTAGCCGTATAAAAAACGACGGTGAGTGCATCCCTCATACAAGAAGAAGGGACAACCCAGCTTCAAGTTTACTACATTAGCAAAGCTATGGTGCAGGCAGAGACGAGTTACCCGCGCACCGAGAAATTGGGCCTTGCACTAGTCATGTCTTCGAGGAAGCTGAAACTTTACTTTCAAGCACACTCAGTTACAGTACCCATCAATTACCTTTTGAGACAGTTGCTTTAAAAGCAGGAGACGTCTAGAAGGCTAATTAAATGGTCCATCGAGTTGGGGCAGTACGAGATATAGTATTAACATCGCATGGCAATAAAAGTTCAGGCAATAGCTGATTTTCTTGTCGAGTTCAATGTCTCGAGGGAAAGAGATGTCGTCATTCCAGATATCAGTGGTGAAATAAGTAGTGCTCAACTAACCTCATTCTGTACTTTGCAGGTAGATGGGTCATCTAATGAGCAATGGAGCAGAGCAGGATTCATCTTGACCACACTAGGACCTGATCATGTCAAATTGGAGTACGTGCTCATACTCGGGTTTAGGGCATCAAATAATGAAGCAAAGTATGAGGCATTAATCGCAAGACTTAAGATGGCAAAATCAATGGGGGCTCGAAGGCATTAATCTACAGCAACTCTTAACTAGTGGTGAAGCAGATTAATTCAGAGTACCAAACGAAAAGAGTAAGCATGATTAGCTACCTGAAGGTGGTCAGTGAGTTGTTGAAGGAATTCGAAGAGTACCACATCACTCAAATACTGAGGGTTGAAAACTCAAATGCAGATTCGCTCGCCAAATTAGCATCAGCTACTGAATCGGAGCTTGTACGCACTACCTGTGGAAACCTTGAAATAGTCCAGCATTTTAGAAAAGAAGCAAAAAGTAAATCCAATTGAAGAAAGGCCAGGCTGGAAAGACTCTATCATCAAATTCTTGACAGACGGTACCTTGCCTAAAGATAAGTTAGAAGCCAGGAGGTTGAAGTACAAGGCACCATACTACTTCCTGATTAATGGAGTATTGTACAATAAAGGCTTCTCATTGCCCTATTTGAGATGTTTAGGAGAAGAGGAAGCGTATTATGTCCTAAGAGAAGTCTATGGAGGAGTATGTGGAAACCATGCGAGAGGTCGTTCATTGGCACACAAAATAATTTGCCAAGGGTACTACTGGCCAACTATTCAGGGAAATGCAAAAATGTTTGTGAGAAGATGTGACCCCTGCAAAAGGTTTGCAAAAGCACAAAGAAAACCACTAGAGCAGCTTAACTCCATCGTAAGCCCATGGTTGTTCGTTCAGTGGGGAGTAGACCTCATCAGTTCACTTCCGACAGGACGAGGCCAGATGAAATACATAATAGTGGCCATCAATTATTTTACCAAGTGGGTAGAAGTTGAGCCTTTGTCAACGATCATTGAAGCCAAAACTTCAAATTTTATTTGGAAATCAATTATCTATCAATTTGGAATACCTCACACCATTGTCACAAACAATGGAAGGCAATTTGATAACAAGAATTGTAGGGATATGTGCTCAAATCTAGGAATCAAGACATAATTCTTTTTTCCTTTTCACCCACAAGTCATTGGCCAAGTTGAAGCTACCAACAAGATCATCAAAAACAACTTAAAGACAAGGTTGGACAAGTATAAATGGGCTTGGGTTGACAAACTCCCTGAGGTCCTTTGAGCTAACCGAACTACTCCAAGAACTGGAACAAGAAAAATGCCTTTCTCTTTGGCTTTCGGAGCTGAGGCCATCATTTCAGTAGAGATAGGGATGCCCAACTTCCGAACTAAACATTTATGAGCAAAAGAGAATAAAGAACAAATATGGCTTAACCTAGATATGATTGTGGAGAAAAGGGATCTTGCCCAAATGTGCATAGCCACCTATCAACAACAATTAGCTAGATATTATAACTTAAAGGTCAAATAAAAAACACTCAAACCCGGTGACCTAGTTTTGAGGAAGTTCACGTTAAACACAAAGGAGCATGGGGCTGGAGTGATGGGACCAACTTGAGAAGGCCCGTACCAAGTGAAGAAAGTACTCCTACCCAAGACATACCAGTTGGAAAGAGCATACGGAAAGATGCTCGCTCACCCTTGGAATGCAGAGCATTTGAAAATTTAATTTCAGTAACTAATGTAAAAACTTTTTATTTGTAAGCACTATATGTTTATCAATGAAATGAAATTTCCTTTTACAAAAAGCGTATAAAATTTTACTTCTAAAAACATAAGTATATTGAATGCTCTCAACTCTTCCAAGTTTCCCAAGCAAGAAACAGGAAAGAGTAAAAAGCAACAAGGTACCGAGTGCACCTAAACATGTTCAATTCAATCTCAGTTTCAAAACATTTTGAAGCTTGGTTTTGACAGTAAATACAAGAAAAAGTGATAAACCATGCAATCACATAACAAACACATTATAGCAATAGAAACATTTGGTTGCAAATAACATCAACGACTGCAATATAAGTGTTCAATCACAATGTAAAATAGGCATTGACACGCTGAAAAAAATCCTAAATACAATTTACAAAGAATATACAAAACAAAAGTAAAGCAAAGCAAAGCAAAAGCGTGCAATCAGGGTGCAGCAGGAGGTGAACTTGGGCTAGGAACTGAAGAAGCCAACTCTAGAGGAGGGACAATTGAGCCTTCAAGAGCTAAAAGATATGGAGCAGGTACCTCAGAGCTGGAGGCTAAAGGAGTTTGATCCTGAATCGGGGACTGGCCTAGAACGCTGTAGTCGAGGTCCAGGTACTTAGACTTTATCGCCTGAATAGTAGAGTTAGCCCCTACTGCGAATTGGTGGTCAACATCGTCGAAC
>QANX01001844.1:0-25549 GCA_003254975.1 Ochetophila trinervis | reverse complement strand
CGTTATTTTCATTTTAAAAAAAATGAATCTTAAATTCAAATCTACTAAGGTAAACTCATAAAAAAATCTAGTAAGGTAATACACAGAGAAATTAAATATAGAAACTGAAAATCAGATATAAACAAAATTTTACGAGTTCTATTTCATGAAAATGGAAAATTATGCATTTCAAAAAAAGAAAAAAGTAAAAAAGCAAAGTACAAACACCAAAGCCCAAATCTCAGTCTCGGAGTGAAAGAGAGTGAACCGAACCGACTCGACGTTTGGGTCCGTTTCAGGACATCCATTTTTCCATTTCCCAACGTGTTATATTCACGCACTATAATAGCGCGTGGGAAGAATCCTAATATTTCATGTCATAATCATGCACTTATGGATTTCATTTAACTTTAATTTTTTAGTTTCGCTTTTTAATTTTAATTTTAGTAATTCTTGCCGAGGAGGGTTCTCTTCAGTTTTTCTCCTTCACATTTTTTCTCATTACAACGCTTATACAGACACTCTCTTCTCCTCCCATTTTTTCTTCTTTTTCCCTCTTAATTTCTCGATCACGTTCTTGCATTTTCTCGGAGATTTTCCTTTCCGCCAACCACTATCAATCTCTTTCCTGCCGCTTCGAAATCATCTGGATCGCCTGAGATTCTATCTCCACGGAACGATCCCTTACTCTCTACTGGTACGTGGGCGAACACTTTACTCACTCTTTTTTCGCACTTGTATTTATAGAAAAAGCATATATGAATCTCAGATCATGCGTTGGAAGCTCTAGCAAGTTTTATATCGCAATCTCTATTTTTCTATATTCATATTTTGAGAATTTTCTTGTTGCTCTGATTTGTAGCTGGGAAACATGAGTTGATGGAATTGAAATCACATGAAAACCTGTGAATTTTGTGTTCTTGTTGTTTTCTTAATTGAAAATTAAGCTACGTAGTTGTATTTTGATCTGGTCGATTGGACGTGTTACTTTTCAGGTTCCGATCGGTGGATTAGAAGAGATTTAAAATTTTATTTTCCTATTAGTTGTTTTTTCTCAGAACTCAAATAGATTTTGAGGCCTTTTCTGGTGATCTGATATAGCTTTATTGAGTATTTATGCGTTCAATCCTCTTTTTCATGGTATTCAAATTTTCTTGGGGCATTCAACGTTTACTTGTATGTATGAATGCTCGATGCATTTTTGTACTTAGTTGCGTGGAGATGAATCTGTTCCGTGCTGTTAGTCAGGTATATATGCATAGTTATATTAATTGTAGTTGTTGGATATGCTAACTTTGTTTGGTGGATCCATGTTTTGTTGGGTGTGTGTGTACTGTGTAGGACTCAGCATCTAATAGCAAAATAATTATATTTTCTTCATATTTTAAATTACTATTGCTTCTATAATAGATACCGGATAAGAGCAATATCAAGGAAAAATGAAATAAGTTTGAATTTGTCTTTCTCTTTGGCTCTTTTTGATGGTTAGAAATCAATTAAAACCACAAAGCCTAACTTGATTTCTCTTGTAGGATTCTAATTAAAATATAAAGGATTAAACCTTTTCATATATATATATATATATATATATATTGTTTTTTGTAATCTCAGGAACTAAGTAGAATATTGCAATTTTTTTTTGGTGCTGGAGATAGGCTGTAGTTTTATTGAACTTAGTAGACAATTTTTATGTTCCTTTGGTAGTGAATGTTTAATGGAGTTTGATATGTGTTTGCCTTTTCATTTTGTTCTTATTGGTATGGAGGTTTCCATATCTCAGGGTTATTTTATGCTAATACAGTCAGTTGTATGTTAATGAAGGATTCTATTGATATAGTAGTTGTTTTTGGCTTTGCTAGGTTCCTTTCAGTAGATTTAGTTTGCAAAGTTTGTATAGCACGTTTGTCCTTTTCTAATAATTAGAAGTTTAAAAGTATTGCAGCACTGTAGAATAGACAGCACCTTGTGTCATGTCAACTAGTCACAGGAAATTTTATTTTATTTGTCCCTACCTTGCTTTCTTTCAATTTCTGGTTAGGAAATGTGCATATGCCATCTCCTCATCTATGTGTATAATTTGAATAAATTTTCATTTACTACAAAGTACAAACTGAGAAACCTATATCATCTCTTCCTGGCATTTAGCTACTTGAAGTATTTATATTTGTATAACTATATACGTGCAGTGGTGTCTTGTGAGCTCGTTTGTCTTATTTTCTGGACGTGTTGATGCCAATTGCAAAACTTAAGGCCTCTAATACTCCAGATGCAATGAAATCAGAGGATGGAAATGATTCTCTCGATACCATCATCAGACAAGCAATTGGAAAAGAGCCATTTCTTTCTTTCTCCAGGGCTGGGGACAGCCCAGTCCAGTGGATTCAATTACTCCATGCTTTAGATCAGCAAGGTATGTGAAAATTTTATTCTACAAAGACTTGGAACATCATAAAAAGGAGGGGTATCCTGTTGAGCATCATAATGATCTTAGATCATAGGCATCCTAGTTCATTGAGGTTAAGAATAAGCTTGTAAATAGTGGTCTACCAATAAGGGAACTGAATAAACACGCTTGGTATGTGGTGAGTTAAATCCCTAAGGTTGATTTGCCAAAGCAAAGGAAAATGCAACCTTGGTAGAAATACAAAACTGGTATTTGGTTGTAATCTTTGTTTGATGTCAAAGCCTTGTTACTTTTGGCAGAAATTCCAGGTTGGCCCTTGCTTTCTACCCTGAAGGTGCAGATGCAGAAATGCGACAAATGTTCACGAGAATTTTGTTCGCCCATCAACTATAGAAGACATATACGCGTGCACCATCGTTTGAAAAAGCTTGATAAGGTTTTCTTACTCTCTTATGAATAGAGGTTTATATTTGTTTTATCTACTCATGGTTTATTTCATTTTGATTTTGCCATTTTGGAAAATAAGCATTTCCCATCATCTTGAGTTATGCCATACCGGTTATTGGAATCTCTTGTTATTATGACTTTCTCAAGTTTTGAATTTGATTATATCTCTTGTGGTAATGATTTTATGCCACATTGGAATTAGTATCTCTTGTTTTTTGATTAAATATGTATCCTGTTTTGTTGATCTTAATTTTTTTGTATGACTATTCCTTTTCATCATGCCTAATGTTGTTTATATCCTGTAGGATTCTACTAAAAATAGGGATATCTTAGGTGCATTTTGGGACAAAGTAAGTATTTTTCATATGTTATTTTATTTTACTTATAAATAATTACTACCTTTTTGTGCCAATCCTTTTAATTCTATCTGTAGCTCTCTCTAGAAGATGCAAAAGAAGTTGTATCATTCAGGAATGTAACTCTGGAGGTATACATTTTCTCCCTCTCGTCTTTTATTTGGTTGCTTACATATGATGCTATCTTTTAAATTCTTGTGGTATGTGCATGCTATGTATATATAAAGTGTTTTAATATCTTTGGTTCATCTTTTCATGCTTCCTTGGCTGTGACTGAAGGCTGGGATAATTGAAGTTGTTAATGTATAGGGGACAGAATGCTTTTTGTCCCAGTAATACTTTGTTGGATGTTGTCAGTCCATCCTTGCCAATTGATTTTGTTATGTTCATCATTTGGTTAAGTAAATAAATTTTAGAGCTCCTCTCTGGAAATTGCTTTATGTCATTGTTATTATGTTCTAGCCATGACACGCAAAATATTCTTGCTTTATAGATTCAAATATATTAAATTGACAGTTGGTTAGTAAATGTGTTGGACATGCAGAGTAGTACTTTGACAAATGATTAGTCCTTGGATAACAACTTTGCTTTTTGTCCTGCTTGCTGTCTCATAATAGGTGTGAAACAACTGAAGAAACAGCATGAGCTGTATATTATTGAATGAGATCTAGTATTATCTGTGTTTGTTCTCTAATTTTTCTCAAGTACAGCTCCTAATCTGCACTGCCTTTTAGGAAGTTCCAGGCTCAACACTTATTAAGGCATTGACAGCACTTATTCGGAAACCAGGATTTTCATCTCTACCACATGTTTATTTGAAGGCTGGTTCTGCTCTTTTGGTAAGGGGGTTTTATTTTCTTTTCATTATTATTATTGTTATTATTTATTTTAATTTTTTGCATATACACTAATTTATGCTTCAGGTTTTTCATTTTGATGGGCTGCCATTTTTTATCCGTCTATATGACACATCTGAATTTGTCTCCAGGATATAGTACAAGCTAGACCTTCTAGGTTTCCAATATCTTCCAAGGAGTTATTTTCAATCCTTGATGATGCAAGTGAGAGAACATTTCTATCTGGGCCAGCTGTATTAATGCAAAGATATGTTTTTGATGGGGAGGCTGGGAAATTAGGTCTTGAAACAAAAAACCTGGTTGCTTGCACCAGCTTTTTAGTGGAGCAGAAATTGGTATCCCTCCCTGTCCCCCTCTTTTAAGTACTTTATTATTATCTCCCTCTCTCCGCATGTGTACTAGACACTCTAAAATGGTATTGCAAGCTGCCTGTCCTAGTGGAATTTTGTTTTACCAACCACTTTATGTAAATAAAATTCAAAAATTGAGAAATTAATGCACTATACTATCTCTTGTATATATATATATATATTTTTATTTATTTTTGTATATTTTAAGCTCTTGTTTTTTTCTTTTGGGGGTCGGAGGTGGTGGTCTCCGTGTTTAAATCTGTATGGTTTTTGCTCAGGTCAAAGCGTGGGTTGCTGATAAAGATGCCGAAGCTTTGATGTTCCAGAAATTGCTAGTGGAGGAGGAAGAAGCAACTCAGAAAAGGTATGCTAGTGTTTTCTAAATTTTCAGCCAGTTTAAACTTAGTTATTGCCTTCCTTCAATGTTCTTTTGCTCACATTATTTTTTGCATTAACATAGGCAAGCTGAGCTCTTGGAAAGGAAAAGGCAGAAGAAGCTCAGGCAAAAAGAGCAAAAGGCGAAGGAGCAGAGATATGGGGAGAAGGAAGATGATAAAGAGAGCATTGATGAAGTACCAGAGTCAATGCCACTAGCTGAAACTTCTAGCCCTTCAGTGGCATGTGATTCTCAGACACCCATTCCAAACATGTCACATCATGTTCCCCTGTCTAATGTTGAGCACTGGAACACCGATGAATATGTGGACCCTGAATCTCAACCAGGATTTGGGTGTGGACAAAGTAATTCAAGCACTGGTCCAAATGTTGAAAGAAAGATTGTGCAAGTAAGTGGTCGACGACGTCAGGTTGTTGCTCGGTGGCAGGCATTGCCAAACTCACAACGCAGTATGCTGAATAGTATTCATGCAGGTGAGACTTTCCATGCATCAAAACATGGAGCTGTTCAAAATCGTGGAACCCATAGGGACTTGAGGATTGCTTCCACAACCAATAAAGTATGGAGCCGAAAGCCTAAACCAGAATACAATGGGGAGAATTTGAAAGCCAGAGTACAGACGGAGGTAATTAAGAATCATGAGGTTTTGATTGGTTCAATATCTGTCACGCTTGGAGATTGTAGTGAAGAAGTTAACTTTCTGTCTGGAGCTTGTGATGATTGCCCAACTGAGTATCAAATGCCTAAGAGCAACATTCAAGATAAACCTAATAGACCTGATTCAGCTCAAAGTGGCATGAACCGGTCTAAAGTTAAGCTTTGGAGGCAAGTAAGCCGGCATGGAACCAAAGGTCCAATTCCAGTACAGAATGATAGTAGGCCATCTGAATGGGATGCAACTGCTGAAAAAGGTCATAGTGAAACCCTGTCCAGTGAAAGTTGTGAAAGATTGTGTGCGATGGATGCTTATAATGGGGGCATGGAAAATGTTTCCATGTACCTCAGTGAAACTGGAAACTCGGGATTTTCCATTCAAGACGCAAAAACTTTTCTTGCACAGAGTAAGTTCATAATCATCTTATATGTATCTTCTTGTACCTTGCATAACTCAAAGAACATTGAACTGCTTTTGCTATTGCATACTGAGCTTCAAACTCTTGCAGGATGGAAGGAAGCTATTGCAGCAGACCATGTCCAGTTGGTTTTAGGTTCGGATTTAGAACCTTCAGACTGCACAGATATTCAAACTGATTCTGAAGAAGCAGTATCTCAGTCATCAAAAATTCACAAGCGCAGCATTGTCGGCAATGAAGAGAATCGGCTGGTGAACGTAGACACTATTGAGTCTCTGATTCCTGGACCTGCAAAAGCAAGGTTTAGAACAAAGCCTGAAAAGGGTGTGAAGATTTATATTCCCAAACAGAAAACTACTGGGTAGCAAGGAGGGAATGTCATTTTTTTTTGTTATACAATTGCCAGAGTTTAACCCAACGTCATTAAATTCTTAGCAGAGGTTCCAGTTTTACCGATGGTCTTCTGTCAGAAAATAGAAGAAAGGTTTTGCGGAAAATCTTTTAATAGTTCCATCCTTGTTCTTCTGGTGTTATAGTAGATTGATTAGTGAGGAAATTTTTTTTCCCCTTTTTCTTTTATTGGCGTAATTGTCTAAAATTTTTGTGTAATAAATTTGGTGTTTAGTTGTTGCAAATGTCCCTTTATTCATTTATTTTGTCTAATTCCTTGTATCCAAGCAACAAAAAAATATAACCTCATAGCTATAGCCTATAGCAATTATTTGGGAAAGTTTCGCATGGATTGGAGCAATGGTGTTCATAAAGGTTTTACAATATATAATATACATACAATATTTATAGCAATTAATTTGTTTAATTTTTTAAACCATTTTATCACCATATATTTTCCAGGTGTGCCCGTTGTGATCAGTAGGCTAACCGCCCCCGGAGACACTGTATCGGTGGGTAGGTTATTGGACTGAAAATTGTTTTGAGCTAGGCAAAACCGGTCGGTGTTGAAGTCGGTTGGTGAGAGAAACCGGTTGGTCGGTTTGGATTTGCTTCAATTTTGGACTTTTTTGGTTTTTTGGGGCTTTTATATAGATTATTTTTTTTGGGCCATATATGTATTTTTGGACTCTTTTGGCCCTTTTTTGTCACTGTTGGTCTTTTTTTTTTTTTTTTTTTTTTTTTTNTTTTTTTTTTTTTTTGTCTATTTAGTCCTTTTATATATAATTCATAAAGCTATTTATATTAATATATATAAACTGTATGTCAGTTTGACTCCAAAACCCGCCTGTCGGGTTAATAGAGTCCCCGACCCCCTTCAAAAATTGAATTGCTCAATTTCAATTGAAGATCATGTGCTTGAGCACATGAGCACGACCCAAAATTTCCCCCATGCCCCCGCACGCAGCCATTTTTCCCCATCCCCCAGACCCAGCTTTGCGCCGCAGACCTAGCTTGTTCTCCAAAATTGGACACCGCCCGTCTCTGCTCCCTCAGCTCGCCGGTATCCCTTTCAAAAACCTTTCTTTTCTTTACGACTGGATGTGAAAAATGTAACAAATCTCATCTCTTTCTATCCCAAATCCAGTTTTATGCAATTTTGGATGAAATTCTAGTCTTTTTCCCTAGTTTCTACACTTGAACTAAGCAGCTAAAACGTTATTCATTGGGGATCTGAGATTTTTTGATGTTCTTCTTCTTATGAACTAACAATGGGTTTGTGTTTGATGGGGTTGTGAAGGTGGATCGATGCATGGCTCGGTTGCAGGAGCTACAGTACACAGTTGCAAGTGGGACGAAGGTTGTATCAGGAGTGAGTCTTAGCCTTCGCAGCACCAGAGGTTACCTGCGGACTAGTCTCAGATGCAAGCAAGAATCCATCAGGTATAAAAATATCATATAGTTTTATTTAATTAAATCTGCTCAATTTCATAAATGAAACTTAAATGGGTATTCTATTTTCTGTTTTCCTCTTTTAAATTGAAGGTTAAAAAATGCAGCCCCTTGAAAATCTCCTGTACGGAATTTGAGTAGTTTCGGTTAAACAAAACATTAAATGTTTGTCTTATGGAATTATGCACATAAACTCATTTGCTAACTTAAATATGGAAGTAACTTTACACAGCATTACAAAGCCAAAAAAGAAATATAGGCAGACTCGGATATTTTGGAAAACCAATTAAATTAATTTCAAATGTGTGCTGCCGACAATCTTATGCTGAATGATCTGCTACCTTTGGGGCGGAGGAGGAGAGGAGCCCTCTGCTCCCATCTCGGTCCTGAGATCATTGATGCTCTGCTCTAATTCATCTATCCTGTTGCCCATCTCATCAAGTACATTTTGGTCAATGTGAAACGATAAAGCACTTGAAATTGAAAACTGGGCAATAAAGCATTTTGGTCAAGGTCAAGGCGAGGCCGGGGCTGGTCTCTACAAATCGGGGAGGTGCTCCGCTTGGGACGGAGGATCTGGGCAATCTCTGCTCGGCAAGGCTCGGGAGGGAGGAGATTTGCCGATCTGGGAGGTGAGGTTCTGGGCAATCGAGGGGGAGGCTTGGCGAGGCTGGGGAGGGACGAGTTTTGGGGGCTTTGATTCAGCAATCGCCGCTAGGGAGAGAGGGGGTATCGCAGATGGGGGAAATTGTTGGGGTCTTCGGGTCAGGGAGGGAGGGTGCGAAATGTTGGGGTCTACACGTGTCGGAGAGGGAGGGTCCGAAAATTGAAATTGAAAGGAGTGATTTACACGTGTCAAATGCTGAAGCTGTTGGGGATGGTAATAACCCGACTAGGCGGGTTTTGTATCAATATTATATATATATATAGGGGACTGCCAAGGCACTTGAATTCGGGTTCCTTAGTGAGTCCGAAAATGGACGGAAGAAACACGGAGACATGCTCAGTCGATTGGCCAATTTTGATTTTCAATTTCAAAAACTTTCTAAAAACACACCGTTTCGTGGGAGGAGAAGCTTGGGCAAAATTTTTTCCCAAATTTTAGGACCCGCACCCTTCATTAGGAGAAGCTCGCTCTAACCGAAGCTTCGAAGCTTTGTGGGAGGAAAAGCTCAAACGCACGCAGCCACTAGTCGGCCCTACTCCTGTCACGTCATCTGCACAGTGGGCAGCGAATCCAGGAGTAATCGGCGGCGAATGCTCCAGCAGGGGCTTCTTCTGCACCAGTCGACGGCGAATGATTCAACACGGGCTTCCTGTGCACCAGTCGGCGGCATTATTGCTCGGCTTAGTCTGCACCGGCAGCGGCGATTCTCCTCTACAAAATTTTCTAGCCTTTACTTTCTCACTGGTATTTGTTTCTCTCACGTTTAAGGCAATTGTACCTTTCACTAGGAAAACGACCCAAATCAAAGATGAGTATTTGCACTATGAGCTTGCATATATTAAAAAATGCTACTAGGATCATATAAAGATAGATGGAATTCCAAAACTGGTTTTTGATTTTGCAAAGATTTATTGATAGTAGAGAGTCCCCACAAAAAAGTTCATAAGAATGTACCAAAAAGAATGCTATATTGTATTTGAGAATGCTCTGATATGCAATGTTTGGCTGTACTTTTCAATTTGCTTTCTACACAAGATTTAATCCATGTTTTTCATTTTATTGAATGGGCTTCCACTACCATGAATTTCCAGATTGGCTTGTATTTTATCCTTCAACTTGCATTACATATCATAGCTCTATCTCCATTTCATTGACATTCTTCTCAAACACACACACACACACACACAAATCATCTGATCGATTTATAGCTTTGTTGGTCAAACAACATTCTTTGCTCTAGTTTTTTATGTGCCATAGGAGCAATGCCAAGTAGTTTTCCAATATATGGCGTAGATTTTCAGGTTAGAGATCATTGTTTAGTACAATTAGTTTAATCTGTTTAATTTTAAACTTTACAATGTTCTTGATCTGATTATTTATGGACTTTCAGTGATGATTAATTGGCTTTTTAGAATTGAAGTTGTTTCAGGCAAAGCGATATTTGGTCCTCCACTTGATGAGTACTGGAAAAAAAAGCTCTAGAAGAAGCTGCTAAGGAGACTGATGCAAGCTCAACTTAGCATTTATGTTGTTGAATTTCCTCAAATTTGCTTGCTTCATGAAGGTGTCAAAGTAGGGGTGTTACCGACTCATCTACTTTGAAGCTATCGAGAAAGTTGGACCTATGCAACAACCTCATCCAAATCACACAAATTTACATATCAATTTACTTTGTTTTTACAAAAAAATAAAAAATAAAATACATAAAAGAAACTAGCAACTCAAAGTATCAGTCTGATATCACTGATGAGGTGCTAATAAAGATTGGTCTCTCTTTGTTTGCATTTTGTGCTCCACTCTGACAAATACTCTTCCTTCTTGGTTTTGCCTCCACAAGCATCGTTATTATATCCCTCATAGAGAGCCTAACCTTGGGCAACTTTGTTGAAGAAAGAAGTCCACCCTGGAGAACCATAAGCATCTCTTCCTGAATATGCTTGCACCGACTTGCAATCTTAGGGTCCCGTGCTTCTTCTAAGGCTTTCTTATTTCTGTTCTTTCTTCAAACTTGCATGCAAATAGGCAACATAAGTGACCAAAATGAAAATGCAAATAGGCATAAGAGAACCCGCATGCTTATCCAAGCCGAGGAGTAACGCCGCCGACTGGTACAGAGGAAGCCCATGCTTGCAGACTGGTGCAGAGGAAATCCGTGCTGGAGCATTCACCGCCGACTGTGCAGAGGATGTGGCTGGAGTAAGGCCGAGTGGTGGCTGCGTGCGTTTGAGCTTCTCCTCCCACAAAACGGTGCGTTTTTGAAAATTTTTAGAAAGTGAAAGTCAAAATTTGGAGAAATTCAATTTTGACCTCACACGTCTTCCACTGTTATTTCATTTCCGTGTTTTCGGGTTCCATAAGGGAACCTGATCGGGTGCCTTAGCGACACCCTATATATATAATGATTACTAAGTTGGATTTGATTAAATGGTATCTAGTAGTTGAGAAAGCCGATATCGAAACCAACTGTTATTGTATTAGAGCATCTGCAATGAAATATAGATTATTAAAATTAATGTCACATAAGTCTATATAGATATTGTTTTGAAAAAATATGCTCAAATTGTAATGTCTATAATAAATGTCGAGCTGACATGACATTGACATTATCAAAGTGAATATTTATTTTTGAAAGCTCTGTTAAACATTGTCAAGTTTCCAAAACAGTAAAAAAAATTTTAAAAATCTAATTTACTCAGAAACTAAAAATATTTAATAAAATATATAATTAATTAATAATTATAAAAAAAAATTATGCATATTACTGTTGAAAAATAATTTTTAAATTTAATATACATTTATATCGTATAAATACTGCATATACATCGATCTACATTTTTCATTAAAAATAATCTTAGTTTAACAACTATCGATGGGGTCAATAAATTTAATCAGTCTTATTTGGTTCGACCAATTTTTCAGTTGTTTTGACTTCATGAGCACCCTTAACACTGTAATTCTTGTATTCACTCATAAAATAAATAAAAGAAAGAAATTTTGGTTTCGTGTACTCCTTCCTGTGTTGATCGCTTTTACATCTGGACCCAATTTCATCGCCATGTGGGTAATATGAAAGGGGGCCATAATCAAGTGAATTTTTTTTGTGTAAAATTGCAAAGGTAAGAAATATACAAAAAATTAAATATAGATGATATATTAAAACATACAATTATTAGATACTTTTTGACTTAATATATTTTATTTTAATATTGTCCGTAATTATTGATGACTGATGGCATGTGATGATTAATGAAAGTGATAAGTAACGCGGTGCAACCATTATATGCAAATTTTTACCAAGATATAGAATGCGCGACTGTACCACGTCGCATCGACATAATGTGAAAATCAATTAATTCATAATTTTCAAGGTTTCCACTCTCGAAGGTGTAAAAATAGTTTGGATGTATCTGAAAAAATACTTAAAAAGAAATAAAATTTAATTTTTTATTAGTTTAAATTTTTAAAATAAGTGTAAATATAATTTGGTATCAGAATTTAAAAATTTTAAATTTAACTTTATCTATAAAAAATTAAAACACATATTAAAACCTAAATGAATTTAAAAAAACGAATCTACATGTGAATTAATTTTTCTTTTTTATAAAAGCTCATTTCGCTCAACTTAAAAAAAGAAAAAAATTCAACTCATGTTTGTCTCTAAATTTTGGGGTCACATGCACTTTCTAAGTACCAAAACCCTGTCATTACCCGACAACATATTTCCCGTCGGTTGCATTGCACAAAAATTCATGGCTTTCATAGCTGCTCAGACATTTTCGTTTTACGTCCAATACTCGTGAGAGCTTTTCTTATTTGGTTCCAATATAACCTTAAGAACAGGGAGATTTTGACTCAAACCCAAAAGGATAAGAGAGTCTGTCCACACCTTCTCTTATTCTGAACAAGCCACGTGTACTACTTCTCCTCCTCAAATGACTATTAAACCGCCACGTGTTCACCCTCCTAACCTTAAGCTAAACCATATCTCCACTTCTCTTCCATCTCTTGCTCTCTCTCTGTAAATCAAATACCAGGTGAAAATTCCTTAACCCTTTTCTTTCCCCCCCTTCCGAATCAAATAGGAAAAGAGAAAGAAAGGAAAAAAAGATAACCCCATTTCCTAAAAGTTGATAAAGTTGCTGAATTTTCATATTTTTTTTCCTTCTCTTATTCTGCTGAGAAAATCCCAACCCATTTTTCAACTCAAAGTTTTGCCAGAAACTACGCAAGGGTAAAGAAAAGAAAACAATGTCAGGTGGGGTTGGTCCAACTTGCAGTGACATAAGCCTCCCAAAAGAACAAGAACACGAATTCAAAGAAGAACAAGACCCAACCTCCTTGAAGAACACCAGCACACAGAGACGCAAAGCTGGGTTTCTATCTTTCCGGCAGCTCAATGCCTTGGCCGTTGTGATCGTCCTCTCAGCCAGTGGCATGGTAAGCCCTGAAGACTTCGCTTTCGTCTCGTTTTCCTTCATATACATGTATTTCATCGCCAAGGTTGCTTTTCCTTCGCTCCATCCTTCAAGGGAAACCACAGTTTTCGACCCCAAAAGCAAGATTCTTCGACTCTACGTCTTCATAGGTGCTGTTATAGGCCTTTTCGTCCCCATAGCTTATATACTTGAAGGCATTTTCGAAGGAGATAAACAGGGGATAAAAGCAGCCGCACCCCATGTTTTTCTCCTTGCGAGTCAGGTTTTCATGGAAGGAGTGGCTTTTTCAGACAGGTTTTCGACACCCATTCGGGCTTTTGTGCCTGTGATTTACAATTCGAGGAGGATTTTTACAATTGCAGATTGGTTGAGAAATGAGTTCTATAAAGTGGATGAAGAATATGGAGGGTCTCCGAGGAGATTGTATATAGGAAGAGGGCTTGCTATTGCTAATATGGTTTTTTGGTGCTTCAATCTCTTTGGCTTCTTGTTGCCTGTTTATGTTCCTAGAGCTTTTAAAAAATACTACACAGCAGCTTACAAGCTCAAAGATTGATGATCAACATAGCAATTTCTCTACCACCCAGCTCTGTTTTTTTTCCCTGTTGATCAGTTTTAAGAGTGATTGAGAGTGTGCTTTTTTTTTTTTTCTTAATTTTATTTTCGTACCTGTCCTCTTAGAAAGCGAAAAAAATAATGTAAGCTGCTTTTATAGATAACCTACTACATTGAAAATGTATTTACCTAAAATAAATAAATAAATAAATAAAAAGTTTGAGAAGTTCAAGATGTAATGCTTTCTTTCTTTTTTCTTATTTGCTTTGTTTATGCAAAACACTGAGTATGATAGTTAAGAACTATTTGCCAGATGGGTTAAGTGAAATATAAACTGTTAATTTTCTTGCAAAATCCTAAAGGGATCGTTGATGTTTCATACGCAAAGCAATTAAACATATTCTTTAAGAGATGGTTAGATCTTTTCCCCAGGTTTCAACTTTATACCCACTTTGATCGAGGAAAAGTTATGGAAAACTAACAGGCAGTTTTTGCTGCAAGTTTCTCTCTCTCAATACTCGATGAGCAAATGTGAAATTTGGTATGAGCTCAGCTACATAAACATATTAGTCAAGGCTTAAGGCTTAATTGCAGCCCCGTATTGCATTTTGCCCGCGTCATTACTATTGGGTGATTAAATTTCTATAAGAAAACAAGTCGAAAAGAAAAGGGAATCAATTCAGCAGTGAAAAAACAAAAACGGTGGGAGGTATTAAGGAAAACGAAGCTGTTCGTGCAAGTGGGTCGAGCACAAAGCATGGTAAATACGGGAAAACAATAATAGGGTGCCACATCTTACAGTTTATGCTATCAAAACAAAAATATTTCCTTGCAAAATAATGAAACCCTTTTTAACAACACAAAGTTAAATTTCAATGAATTCGGGACTTGGTCCCCAAGTCTACAAATTAATAATAATCGACTCCAAAGGGAGACAAATCTTGGTCTTTTTCTCCAAGTGCGTCTAAATGATTTTGGTTTGAATATACAAGGGGAAAAAAAAAACAGAAAAATCAAAGTTCAATAGCAGATTAATAATTAGATAACATAACTTAAAAACTATATTTCCAGTGAATAATTAGGGGACCCTTTTTACCGCATCTGTTTGTTATTAGAAGAATGCTTATGAGTGGTTGGATTAAAGGGTATGAGCTTGAGCGTGGACATCATATCATCACCCCCAAAACCTTTCCCAGCCTTTTGTTTTGCCTCTCCAACACACTATTGGTCAGATAAGTATTCAGAAAACCATTTTCCATTTCATTCCTTTCGAATGGAAGTACTTACAACTTTTTCATAAAACTTAGCAAAGCCAAATGTGGCCTACAAGAACTGAAACAAGAGTAAGGAAATTTGCAAAAATCAACACTAATTCAAGAAAGTACAGGAGCTAGCCAAAACCATGGCCAAAGGTAAGCAACAAGAGGAAGAAAATAAGGTCAAGACAAATGAGCATATTCTGCTCATGTTGACTTCCTTAGTTCTCTTTCTCTCTCTCTCTTTTTTTTTTTTTTCCTTTTCTACTCACCCCATCTTTTATCTTTCTTTTCTCCAAACATACAAGAAGCTCACAGAAAGAAAACTGCATTTTGGTGATGTAAAATTAACAAATATACTCACATGCTGTCTGCACCAAAAACGTTGCCAACTCTTCTATGGCTTCCGCAGCAGCAAACCTCATGCTAGCATCTCTTCCAATCCACTCAAAGCTGCTGCTGCACATTCTGAGTAACAAATGATTTACCAAAATTATTATCTCCGGTCCAATCCTGTTCACAAAACCAATAACTTAATCAGTTTTCAATAACTATTTACCTCTCTCGATCAAACTGATAATTAATTCTATTGATGCAATTGCAAATTTACTAGGCACAATATTGAGTTTGTAAAATTTACATAAGTAACGAAGATGAGAACACAAGCCTACAAAATTATGTACATGTGTGAGACCAAAGTCACAACACAGACTCTAAACTGTCCTCAAAAAACACAAGCAAAATAAA
Organism: Ochetophila trinervis; assembly: GCA_003254975.1. Lineage (NCBI taxonomy): Eukaryota > Viridiplantae > Streptophyta > Magnoliopsida > Rosales > Rhamnaceae > Ochetophila > Ochetophila trinervis. Next base: position 10,183 of record QANX01001844.1, on the reverse strand, counting down.
TCCTGTAAATGATCCACTAATATAACTTCTTTTAAGCATTAAATCCAATCCCACAATTTCCTCCCTCATCTTTACTTGGCAATGTACAACAAGAAGACATTTATGGTGAAGAACTTAGAATCTTAAGACAGGACATACTAGTATATCTATGTGTGGAACCATTGCCATTCATTGATATCGGTACAAGCCGTCTTTCTTGGCCCAAGGATAATATTTCCTGCATTCTTTCTGGCCAATCTGAATTTAATCTTCGTGCAAAATCCTCCACTTCCCTGCATAAAAGAAGATACAATACATATAACTGAGATAATATTAAGAAATAATCTTATGCATCTGCATAATCCAGTAAAAACAAGCTAAAAATTATTCGCTATCCAAGGATAGGGAATAAAACGGAGCATGAGCAAAAGAAAGACAACCATGCACTCTAAGACAATAAAATGGTATAATCACTACAAATATAAAATCCATAGTATTCTCCGCTTTTATAATTTCATATAAGTGATATATAAAATTCCACTAAAAGCCAGAGGTTACTCATAAAATTAATAAATAAAATCTGACTAGATATCCATGTTACCTGTCGAGTTCCTCCTTCATGGCCGGATCTAAATCGTCATCAATATCACCGTCATCAAACTCTAGCTTTGGTGAGAAGCTAACAGATGTAGAACCTTTCAACTTTAAATTTTTACTGGGAGAGGCCACATTGTTAACCTCACCATCATGGCAAGCCGAAGAATGTGCATCCAACTCCTAAGACATGCAAAAAGGACAAGACAATCAGAAGATATCAAAGCTTCAAATCAGCATAAGACATAAGGAACCATAATTCAAAATTTAAAACATAAATTGAAAAAAAGAAAAAAGAAAAAAAAAAAGTTGTAGCAACACAAAAAATCATAAATACATTGATTATCAATACCACCTTACTCCCTCCCAAAATAAAATCCCTCCAAAACTCACGCACACAGGGGTGCCAACCTTATTGTGGTTTCCATTTACACTGTTTGAAGAAGAATCCTTTAGATGATCTTTTCTTCTCCTATTTTTCTTCTTGTTTTTATTGCTTCTGACCCCTTTTGAATCTGTGAGCAGATAAATTGAAGAGTATAAAACAAGATTGACCACATATCTACAGATGAATCACATAAGTTTGAAGAGTATACTACTCTCTATTCCAATCATAAGATAAATATAAGCAAAAACCAAATCTTCATAAAATTTCATCAAAATAGAATCCACAGAAATTAGAACTTCAAGGAAATGATTATTAAAAGCAAAAAAATGCACCATGAAGAGCATAAAATACAAAAGTATAATGGAGCTATGACATAATGATACACACAAATTTGAGAAAGTTTTTCCAAGTTACAATCTTGATTCCTTATACATACTTGTTAGTTCATACTTTGTAGGTTTAAATTTTAACAACTTAATCCTTTAGATAAAGAGAGGAAACAAAACTAAGGAGCAGCATCAAGTGGTGAAGAATTCAGTTTTGACATCATTCATAATTAACAATGCAGGAAGTTTCAAAAGAAGATAAGGCGAGCTAGAAAAACTTCTTGCATATACCTCCATCGCCACCATTTATAAATGTCAATAGATCTTCAACTGAGCGCTCATCCACATGCTCCTCCTCAACCTCAACATTCTGCACAGTGCACATAGAAAACAACCCATTCTATATTAATGCAAACATGCATGTGCAGGTATGCAGGGCTTTAACTATATCATCTTCATTTACATTTCAAAATTAACATGTATTGTCAAATATATAATTACCAAAAAAATCGCATTCAACATATGGTAAAGGCTTCAAACTCTTCAAGTAAAAGTAAGCACCTTCAATTTCTCTCTCTCTTTTAATTCTTTCCGCTTTCGTGCATATAATCTATTTAGAAGACGTATACGTGGATCATCGGTTATGTTTCGTAGGGGCTCCAACTTCTCCTCCTGGTCAAACGATATATAAGTGAAACAGCCCTTGCTCCATTTAAAAAATTAAAACCTTTAACTTTTTGCCAGCCACACAAACCTCTGTGAGGTCATCAGGTAAATGAAAAGTCTCACGTATCTCTTCAGGTGTTTTCCCCTCAATAATTCGAGCAAGTGCTCGGCTTGTGAGGTCAACCAAGGGCTTTAATTGGAGGCTGTCAGCAGCTGAAGTCAACTCACATAACCTTTTTGTGTCCATTCTTATAAACTTCTCATCAAAAGTTTTGCGCTCCTACAGATATGAACATAAAACTAATCAATCATCTATACTTATGCCATCTTTATTACCTACCTGCTGCACCAAATAACAATAATAATATAAACAGTGATGAGATTTCTAATATATATATAGATATGACATAGGAAAAACAAAGAAAATCACAGGAATTACAGATATATCAGACCTTATTAGAGCGACCTGGTACTTGATGAAACCGGCAATAATCAAGTATTAAGCCCAAGATGGCAGGGTTAACTCGCTGTGGAAGTGATATAGCATAGTTTTTCGAAGATCCCATGCCTGTTTGAAGTATTTCGCGACATATCATGGGGCAAAACATGGCAACCTCCTCCTCTACTTGCTGAATTGAACCGTCCGCAGTTTGAAGCCAGATGTAAGACTTCATCTAATGTAAAAAATATAAGGAAGCAAAGTAAGGAGTAAGAACAGAAAGATCATTATTGGATGAAGGAAGTAAACCTATCTCTCAGCTTGATCCAAAAATTGTAATGATACAAAAAAAGTGCCATCCAAACTCAAGTCGTCTTTTTATAGTCAGATAACCCTCTTAAACATCATACAGAAACAAGAAAACTAGAAATTTTCACGACAGTAATGCCACATACCTCAGGTTTGACTACCGCCATAACACCTTCTGACATTTGACAACAACACTTCAAAAAACTAATTAGGAGCTCTGAAACAATAAGGAGTTTAACAATGCTTCCCAAAATGACAAGATGTTGAATCCCAGCAACAAGTGCATTAGCATTCTTATTGGAAGAACTTTCTCTGTTTTTTGCTTTATTTAAAGGCAAAGCACAAAACAAGATGGCGGGCAAAGCATGAGATGTTGTGCCTGAAAATTCAAGATAAATGCAACCATTAATTTGAATACTTGTACATTGATATATAAACAACAGTAGCAACAATGAAATAAACAGAATAATGAAAAGTACCCAACTAGAGTTTTTAAGTGTCTTAGCATATGTTAAATTGACAAAAGGCAACCATAAATAACTGTTTTTTTAAAGTTAGAAAGACTGAGATGGGTAAATAGAAATTATAGCCACGAAAGGTGCCAATCCAAATGCTTAAACCACATTAGTCTAGCTCCTACAATCTTCAAAAAATAAGGTTCTACGTCCAAAATTATTATAAATCACATCCCTTGTTCAAAACAAAATGAAGCCTTCATAATCAGTGATCCAGATAACCAAAGTTAATTTCTCCCTGTCTTATATAACGGAAACACAATCGAAGTGAAAATTTAGATTGAGGAGAGAAAATAATCTTAGTTACTCTAATACTTAAAAGAGGAACACATAACATAGAACAATTTCAGCATCAAAAGAGATCCTTACTTTTCCGTCACCATTGGATAACAACTTCCTTGGAGCACCATTCAACTAAAAATAGAAACTGATTTTATGGCTAACAGGGGAAACGGTTGGTAAAGAAATTTAGAATGCTTTGAGGTATGTTTAATTCCATTGTAATGTTCAACTATTTGATAATGTATTGGTTCACAAGAACAAGAAACCTAAAGCTCTTTATAAAGTTAGGTAAGTAGGAAAGAAATGAAGTTTTAATACCATTCTCACAGAGCAGAGGATAATATATATACTAGGTGGGAAAAAAAATAGAACTTTATAAACAAATAGTAAGTAACAAAAAAGTCATCATTTTTTCCCACATAAACAATTGTATCATGGTCCATGCAAACATAATATATCACCATCATCAGATTCAGTCATTAAACTTATCCAAAAACAACAAAGATGCAAAAGAACCAAAAATCAAATTTACAACTTTACATCCTTTTCCATGCAAGGAAAATTAGAAACTTACAACTTTGTTGCCTTATCCATGAAAGTAAATGCAAGAAAGTTAGAGACTTACAACTTCATATAGTTTTTCCATGCAAGAGATGAAGGAAAAGTCAGATACCATGTTTTCAAACAAGGTACCCGCATGGAAACCCAAATAACAATGAAATCCAAATTTCAATTATTGCCCGAGTTTTCAGCAATACGTTCTTCCATATCAAAACAACACGAGGATATGTTTGTTCTCATTTGATTGCGGGAATAATGTCCAACAACTGGAAATGAAATCCCACGGGAAAAAATTTCTTCATTGTGCAGGACCGACTGAAACCTTCTATATATTATATTAGATTATAGAAAGAAATAAGCCTAATATGACCATTTGGAATCAAACTAAAAAAGAAAAAAAACAACCACCACAAGTTTTTAACTTTCATTATCTCCAACGTTTAGCTCAGTTTTCCCAGTAACGTGGAAATGTAATGAAATACATATTAAAACATGAAAAGAAATGGCACAAATTCCGACCAAATTTCCAATCAAAGCAAGCTCATACTTTTAATCACAAATCCAATTTACAAGCCAATAAAAATCCAATCTAAAGATTTTACCAGTGACGAACCACGAACAAAATAAAATTATAACATGAATTATACATATGCATACCTTGAACACGAACTAAAATGCAGAGAGATTTTTGACAGTGAAATTTAGGATAGTGAAGCTAGGGTTCTATAATGCTCTGTTAATTTTTTTTGTAAATTTTTTTTTTTTTTTCCCCTCTATTTCTCCATTACGATTTGGGTGTGCCTGTGTGTGGGCAGTTGTGTCCGGCACGTGAGTCTATCAAAGAATGTGCCGCATTCGCACGTGCTGGTAGTTAGGGTTTGGGCGAGGGAAGGAATTGACCCGGTTGGATTCTTTATTCGGGTCAAGTTTGTGTAACAGGCTTTAGGCCTTTTATTATTATTGGGCCATGTTTGGTTTTAGGTTGATTAGTCTTATGTGCTTGGGTTACTATTCTTTATCATTTCAATTTATAACATTTTACTATTCTTTGTCATTTCAATTTATAACATTTCATATCACACATAACATGGTAATAAAATAAAATTTATGAACTTTATAAAAAATTTATGAATGGGGCTGCAATAAAATTTGCGAGTCTTACAAAAACTTTATACATGCCCGTTTATAAATAATTCGTTACACTACATTATATACAGTATATAATTCTTTTCTTCAATACATAATCCACCCATAGGGTTCGTTTGGTACGCAGGATCGGACTAGATCGGATATAGCTGGCATGATTAGATCGGACTGGATAATGCTGGACTGGATTTCTCAAATCCTGTCCTGTGTTTGGTGCAGGACTGAATTGGATCAGATATGATATACTGTGTTTGGTGCAGTCTCGGATTGAACTGGATAAAAATTTAATTTTTTCAATATATTTTATATTTGTTTGATTATAATAGAAATTGTAATTTTAATTATTAATTTAAATAAATATGATATATAAAAATATATTGTAATGTTTTTCAAATTATAAATTTAATAAAACATAATATTATGTCATTTAAAAAAATATTAAACCCAACACTGCTTGGATCCATTTGAAAAAAGGTCCCATTGATACTCAACTTAGGGAGAACATGATTACAGGATATCTTGCTAACATAGATATATGATTAGATACATAGATATCATAGTAACATAGTTATCAAGTTTACTTCACACACAGATACATATACATACACATACGCATATGCGAGCAATTTGTTAACTTCTGAAACAAAATTGAAAAATGCAACAAAATGGCTCAGCCATAGAACAACCTTACTCCCTTCTTTTGGGAGGGTATCTCACATTATTTTGGCTGTTCTCTTCCATTAGTTATGCTACATAACTTTCTATTCTGCAACAAAGCTTTATTGTCCTTCAACAAAAGTTCTACTTGCAAAATCTAACATAGAAATATACCTTGCATCAAAACTAGAGAGCATACACAGATTAAGCAATGCAGATGTGAGATAACATATATAATTGAATGTTAACAACCTTCTTTGTCATTTATCACCATCAGTGCAAGAGCACCTCCTGACTCTGCATTTTGTGCCTTAATTGTGAAGTCACAATCACCATGTACTGACAATGCAACAGATCTAGATAACTGCAAAAGGGCAAATGGGACCATATCCACCTAAATACTTTAGAAAAATAAATAGAACATTCATTTTCCATAAGAAACTATGAAACAAAATGCCAAGGTTTTTCCAACAATTTTATAAAAATTTACGAGGCATATTTTGTTTCTCAACTTATAATATTGACAAGGATTACTTTACCAACCTCCACAGAGGAATTTAAACACTGGCTTGAGAGCTTAAAAGTTCTTAATCATCTGAAAGTATATTGCAATAAAGGAAAAGTAATGGATAACCTGTGGTGTGGACTTGGAACAGCCATTTAAGGGATTTGTTAAAACTACAGGCCATTTAACAGCAGAGTCATAATGAACAGGCAATAAAGACCCAAATCTTGCATTAACCCCTACAAAAGTATCGCGTTCTACACCATCAGCCCAGTTCTTAACCTGACCTGAAAAATAAAAATGCAGTGACTAATAACAACAACAACAACAACAACAACAACAAAATTTCAAAGAAAATACAGAGGCAAAACAAACACACAATCCAAACCCAATCAAATCAGAAAACAAAAAAATTAACAAATGGGTATGAGAAAAATCACATGAAAACTAAAACAACAAAATGGGTATGAAAGTGATACAATTTGAAAAATTTGCAATAAAACAAGGAAATAAATTTTCAAATCGAAAAAACACCAAAATTAAGAAATGGGTTTAAAAAAAATAAAAAAATAAAAATTCAATCTTAGAAAATGGGTGTATGAATTAAAGTTTTACCAATTTATAAGGGTTGTTACAAGAGGGGGACTTGGGAGTCCCATCGTCGTCGAGGGTGACATCGCTGGAAGCTGCAAAGGAGAGAGAAATTAGAGAGAAGAGAAGGATTAGGCAGAGGAAGCTGGGGGAGAAAGACGCCATTGACCACCACAGCCAAATTCTCTTCCGAGAAAGAGAGAGGAGCAGTGCTGGGTTCCTTCATGGATCTGTTGAGGACGCGGTTGGAGAGGAGCAGCAAAGGAGAGGGGGAGCTTTGGTCTGGAGAAAGGGAGCTTAGACAGGGGAGAAGAGCTGTGGAGAGGGGAAGCTTAGGCCAAGTTGAGGACGCGGCTGGAGAGGAGCAGCAGAGGTTATCCGAGTCCGCTTCGTTTATCCCGTGTCTGCGAGGAGGATTCGACTGAAGGCTTACGTCACAAGACCGAATTCGGCAGCAGGATTTCTCAAATTCCAGTCCAACGCTCGCCAAACGGCAGATAAGGGAGAGAACCGGATTTGAAACCCTGTCCGATTCCCTTATCTGACCAAACAAACACGCCCATAAAGTTTTCTTTGTCGGATGTGCAAGCATCATCCAAATTAATGACTTATATCTAATATTTTTAAAACAATAATAGATATATTCATCATTTTCTCAAATACTCTTCATCATCTTTTTCATCAGTCTATTAATTTTTTCTTTTCTTTCCCCTCTTTTGCAATCTCTTCCCTCACACTTTCTTTTTTCTTTTTTCCAGCCTTTGGTCTCTCCCTCCTCACCCCTACCTATGGTGAAAAAGAAAAAGAAAAAACCTCAATTTAAAAAAAGTACTTCCAAATATAGAAACTAACAAATGAAAAAAAAATTATAAAAAAAAAAAAACTAATGAAAGGAATGCAGGTGGGTCACTGGGTGGGCAAAGGATGGGCTGGCAAATGAAATCTTAACATCGGTTTTATCAGATATGGTCTGGGTTTGGAGTTCTTTCTAAAATCTTGCAAAAAATTTCATATCAGAAAATTACAAGCAAAAAAATCGAATTCTTTCTCAATAATTTTTCACAAAATACCATTGTAGAGCCAAAGCTATAGCAAATTTATAAAGTAATTTAACACAAAACCAACCCATAAAAGCTACAACCATTTGTCTCACCAATTATCAACCTTAGTCCCAGTTCTTATAACTCTTTCCGGGAGTTTTTTAAATAGATTTAATTGAACAGCTAGAAAAACAACGACGAGAATTACTGGAATAATGTTTTCACTCTGGGTCCTTTTGAATGTCTCTTCTTCTTCCATATAATTATTCTGTTTATCAAAATATTATTCACATTATTTTCTATTATTTATCTTTTCGACCCCATAATGATATTTTAAATTTTGGGTAGTAGGGGTGGGGAGGGAGAGACCATGGGCTGTAGAAAAAAAAAAAAAAAAAAGATTGCAGAGAGAAAAGAGAAGAAAAGGAAAGAAAAAGTATTTTAAAATGGGTATATATCATTGTTTTAAGAATGATGATCCTAAACTATTAATTTAGATTCTAATGTGAACATCTTTACAAAAGAACCCAAACCCACAACTACGATGCATGAAATCTAGGTCCAAAATATATATAAATGAGAGTATTTAAATTTGGATTTTTTCCCATAAATGTAAACCCAAGAGTCAACAAAGTGAAATCGAATATTTACTATTTTCCAATCTAATAATTTTACCTATGCATTTATCAGTGAATTATCAATCCTATTTTATTATAATAATAAAAAATTCATTTTTTTCTTCTCTTTATTTCCTCTCTACTTCTTTCTCTTCCTTTCTATTTTTTTTTTCTTTGATGATCTCTCAGCAGGCTCTTTCTCCTTTTTTGTTTTTCTTTCTTTTCTAACCCAAACTCATTCTTCTCCTGGGTTGTCTATTAAAACAGATTTTTTTTTTCAAAAATAAATATTAACATATGCTTCCAAATGTTGACAATAAAAATCTTATTGTGGAATTTTCCCATTAATGCAAACGCATTGAGTTAATAAAGTGAAGTCGAATGCTCACCATTTTCAAATCTAATAATTTTGTCTCCATTAATTGTACATATACCAGAAAATTATCAATCATATTTTTAATATAAAAAAAAAATCACTATTTAAAAAAAAAAAAAAAAAACCCATTAGTAATTGAGAGGAGATAAAAAAAAAAAAAAATTCTTCCTCTTTATTTCATCTCTCCTTCTTTCTCTTCTTGTCTATTTTGATAAAATTACATATGGAATATTTGAACTTTGTCCTGTTACCAACGGATATTTTAATTTTTTTTTGCACTTTTATACATGAACTGAAATTTTTTGACACATTAATACACAAAACCCTTTCCGTTTGATTTTGCACGTTAATCTCATGTGCAACTCACATGGTGCACAATGTCAGAGGTAAATGACATTATTTCACAACCAAAACCCTCCAAATCCACCCCATTTTATATTTTCTTTCTCTCTCCCCCCATCTCTCATGTTCGAGTTGGTCACTCTCCTTTTTTTTTTTTTTTTTTTTTAAGAAAAAAAAAAGTTGTGAAATGAGCATAAAAATAGTAATAATTGGAAAATAAAATTTAAAATACATAAAAATATATTTTAAAGTCAGAAATATGTGTGTATTAAAATTTAGAATTTGATTTGACTTTACAATAGTTTTCATACAAAATTGAACTTTGAGCATTGTTGAAAATGAAAAGAAAAAGAAAGCAAAATCGGTTTAGCATGAAATGGTGGCTGAAATTGTAAAATCCTGACAGATAAAACATCATGGAAGCAATGCCCAAGTTCAAATTTGTGTGAAAACCAAAAATTTAGAACTCAACTCCAATTTCAACTAAACCCAAAACGGATTACTTTTTATTCAATTTTTACTTATTCTTTAGCTTTTTCAATGACTTTTTTTTCTCCATGTTTTGGTAAAATCAATTTTAGATTTTGGGCACCAATTTAGATTTAAACTTAGAGAAATGGAGGGAGAGAAAACACAAAGGGGAGAGAGTGAGAGAAAAAGTTGAAATCAATTTTACGGTTGGTTTTTATTTTTTTTTGTTAAATTTGAGATGTGGAATGACGCCATTTGCATTTGGAGCGTGGGACTAATGAATAAATCAAATGGTCTTAGATATGAACAATGCTATATTTTTTTAATTCAGAAATCAAATTGAAAAAAAAATATATATATTTACTTATAACACGCGATA
>QANX01001840.1:0-196600 GCA_003254975.1 Ochetophila trinervis | reverse complement strand
TTTAAAAATTTATATTAAATACACTAAAACTTTTAACCGCATAAAAATGTTCAAAAGACTTGATTAAATAGACATTTACTAGTAAATTAAAATAATAATAATAATAATGATAATGTGTTTTCATCCGTCCAAGTTTAAGATCCGATAACGGTACCATTAGATCGGGACCGTCCAATTAGACACAGCAGACGTTTGATGAAATATATAAGTACATACACAGTAGTCTTTTGCTTTAGGCGGGAATCGCAGCTTCCGATTTCCGAAACAGAAGGCTACCACCAGCTTCCCTAAATTGCTAAATCCCCTTTTATACATATCTCCAAGTGAAACCCTCAATTTCTTCCCCAAGACCTAACCTTGTTTTGTGCCCTCTCTGAGTCAAAAACTTTTTTCTTTTCTTCTCCACAAAGGGATGTTGACCAAAAAAGCAAAGCTTTTTGACTCTGGTAGTGAAAGACTTGGGTTTGGTTCAAAAGAGGACGGAATGACGGTTGAGCGAATGGGGTCTATGGAAGAACCAGTTTCCCAAGAAAGTGATGGAATATTAGAAGTAGGAATTCAAGGGAAAGAGAAAGGAGAGGTGGTTTGTTCCGGTTCGGAACTTACTGAAGAAGATGGTGTTTCACAGAGGAGTGAATTTCTCAAGAAGGGGAAGGCAGAGTTTGATTTCGATCTTAACTATCCAATTACTGATGCAATTGCGAATGTTAATGGATATAAAATTGTCAACCATGTGATCGCAATCGATTCGGATAGCGAAGATGATAGTTTGAATGGTGATGGTGAATCGTACGGTGGGTTGGATGTGGGAGAGAAAAGCTCCGAACTTGATATTGCAAGGTCGGAAAGCAGCTCTTATGGGGAAGACAGTAGATTTGCGGCTAAGAAAATAAGCTGTGGAAAATACGGCAAGGAAAAAGCACAAATATACGAGGATGATGAGGATAAGTTGGAGATTGGACTGGGTTTATTGCCATTTAACCCAAAGTGTCGAGACTAATTTTATTAGTATTCTTCCTAGTAAGCTTGTTTTCTTTTTCTAATCTTACTCCAATTATGTTTTTTTTTCCTCGATTAGCTGCTTTTGACATTAGGACTTCTAAGAGTACATATGCTGGGACATTTTAGGTGCTCCAAAATTGGTTTCTGCTCAGCCTTCAAGATTTCACAGTTTAATTTGCATGTTCTTGGACGGAAATTATGGAACAAATTAACTTATACATGCAAACAATTATTATTCATATAAGAAATAATTAGTATGTTATTTTGCAATTTCTGAAAGCTATATGTGGAACTTGCTTTTCAATAGATATTTTCCATCCTTTTAATTGTTTTATGAAATTGAAAACGCCCATTATAAGAACCCAACAAGTAGGAATGTTCTGGTGATTAAAAAGACCCGAGAAAGATATGAAGGAACAGATTCAGGTCCAAACGATCTGTCATGTGCATAAGGGTTGCATACTTTGTTCCATAAAAGTTGAAGCATTTATTATCTTCAAAACTGAGAAAATGCTACGTTTTGGATCTAAACAGGGGAAGACAAAAAAACTTTTGAATGCTTAAAATCACCATGGATAATTTGATTTTAAGGCTGATTTGATATGTAAAACTAAGAAGCCATTTATTCTTCTTCCATAGTTTACATGGCAGAACAGAAATGCTTCAAAGACCTCATGCAGAAGCTGATTTACACTTTAAAACTAATGCCAGAATCATAAGGATTACTATAATACCACCAGAAGAGCCACCGACTCTGTGAATCCAGTAAGGATCGAACCTGGTTAATCTTCTGTCTAGGTACAAAGATACAGAGATGGCCAAGATCAGCACTAGGAGTAAAAGAGGCAGCCAAGAATCAAAACTGAAAGCCTCATCTAGTTCTGGATCAGTTTCCTCTTTCCGGTTGATATAGAGTGGAGAAAACACAGCAAGAAGTCCCAATCCTATGGCCACCAACCTCTCATATGTAGAAAACCTACTTGTCCTCCGTGTAGCTCCAAGCTCCATTCAGGATACAACCTTGGGGAAAATAAAAAATAAAAAAAATCACCCTTTTTCTCTTCTTGTTTTATTTTCTTCCCCTAAAACATGCAAGGTGGCTACCAGATATACACTCTTGCCCATATTGTGAGAATCCCCTTCTTTTGTTCACTTTCCTAGAAAACGGAATAAAATGTAATCTAATTCTAACCCTCCAAAGTGAAATGGATTATAATGTTTAATCAATCATTTGTCTGCTTCGTAATGATCTATAAGGAAAAAAAAAATACTTATTATTTCAAGGAACCCGATGATTGGAATAGTGTTTTGTCTATTGAGAGATGGAAGAGGCTTTGATTTGTGTGTATTGGAATTAAAAGCTTATCTTTGGAATTTTTTAAATCTACTGGCTCTGAGTGAGAATTCAACGAAAAAAGACAATCCTTTTTAACGTTTTAATATTCGAGGAATCCTTCCAGAAATTTAAGAGATGACGTCATTTGGAATGCCTAAGAAGTTGGCAGCTTAATCGTGAAGTTTCGGAGGGAGATTGGATGCCCATGTCAACTAGTTCCTGGAAATGATAAACCTACTCTCAATCAACAAAGAATATATTTTTCTGCGCAGTCTTTTGGAATCGGATTCTGTATGTCTCACATTGTTTTGTTTCTCACTACCATTTCTTACATGTATATTGTGGATTACTATATTGCATATAACAAAAGATATCATCAAAAGCCTTAAAAACTAAAATAAAATGACCACCTTTACCTTATAATATCCATAATATCTGTGTCCAAATCTAACTAAAGCTAAACAGAAAATTAGGTGACTGGTAGTGCTGTTATAGAATAAAGCTTACACATATAAAAGCGCTACAATCAGTCCATTCAAAGAGAGAAAAACAACACATTAATTTCCAATCCCATCAGAGATGCAAAAAAAAAAAACAAATGACATGTATTTTATAGCATAGGGACAAAACATGAAACTGGTAATTGGTACAGAATTGAGGTTTTTGAATTCAAACGGGAATAAAGAATGAACTAATTGTCTCCGCTGGAGCTCTTTGTTCTGTTCCCTTGAAGCCTCCTCACCCATTTCTTCTGTGTAGCAGTGAGATGGGAAAAACTTGTAGAAGATTCATGCTTTTCTCGATTTGCTTCAGCGGCGGGAAGTTCAGCAGGAAGTGCAGAAGCAGTGCTGGTAAATGCATTTAGAACCAGGAATGCCAGTATGGGGGAGAGATCTAGAGTCCCCCCAAGTGGTGGAATTAGTCCCCGGAATATGTTCAAGTATGGATCGCATATTGTGCTGCACCAAAATATAGAATAAGCACATTGCTATATTAGCATTAAATTTAGTTTGAACTGAAAGCCATCTTAGGAAATATTTTGATTTCAATGTCTCAAACTAGCAATGGTTTCCATGTCAAGTAAACAGTGAACATTTTGAAAGGCACACCTGAGAGGGCTAACAATGGCAGAAGGAGAATTGGGAAACCAGGTCAAAACAAGCCTGACAATCAACAGCGTGTTGTAAAGGTTGAGGAAATTCAGGATTCCATTAGCAACAACAATCCCTGCCATTGAATCCCCTGGTAGAACAGCGGCAAAATTGTGATTGTGTAAAGACTGAACATTCCTGTAGTTCCTGCAACGAATCTGAACTAAAGTTCAACACCCAAATCACATATTATATGGCACAGAAAAACTCCTAATTCTAAGTTGTTTTTTTTCATAGCTAGACATGCTTTTTCCTTTGAAACAAACGGAGCCTTTTTGCAGTACCAGACCATATAATTTATTCATAAGATGGATTAGTTAAATTAGTAAAGTGCAGACTATAAAGAAACGGTGTAGCCAATGTTATGGTAGCTCTATATATAGCAATGGTTTTTTACATGCTGTTTGTTCAGTCACCGCACAAGAGAGAGATAGATACCTGGTGGCGAAAACTTTGAAACTCGTTAGGCAAGGACAGAAGTTTCTTCAGAAGCGGGTTTTGAGAAGCGAAAGAGTGAAGCAATCCGAAGCACTTCTCGGCCGCAGATACAACTGAGGTGTGAACAAGTTCACCGATAACAACGATATTGGGAGCAACAAAATTGGGCTTCTTAGCTGACGTTCCCAAAAAAGGCACAAATTTTGGCCAAGAGAGTAGCAATGCGCAGTTCGGCACAAAATTTGAGGTCTCGGCAGACGACGACGACGACAAATCGTTCACAGCCATTTCTTGCGTCGTTGGTTCAATCCAGAACCAGAACCCAAGCGAAGCGAAGCTGAAGAAGATAACGCGTGGATCAGGAAAGCGTGATGGATCTGCCGCCTCGGGCTCTAGACTACGTCGTTTCCGCTTTTGAATTTTGGTTGGTGCAGCGTGGCATTTGCTCATGGTATTTTGACCACACATTTAGTTGACCCCGCTTGTGAGTCAGCTTCGGCAGCAGCCAAAACATGAATATCATTATGGATATAGCAATCTTACGTGTCGTATTCGATTTCCACCATTGTCGTTGCGATATTTCAACGAGAGCGCCTTCGCATTCTTTACCGGTCATTTCAGAATCTCAGAATCCCACATCTTATCGATTCTCAATTCTCTCTTCTCTCTTCCCGCAATTTCTGTTTCTCTGAATCCTCGCTTGATGAGAACTGGCTTGCTAAGTTCGTCTCCTTTGCCTCGGCCAAAGCTCTGCTTCGATTACAGTACGAGCTCCAATGTTGACCGCCGCATTGGATTCAAGCAGCCTTACCTACCGCAACGGAGTCATAAGGTTCTCCTCCTTAATCGACGGCGTTGCTTTTACCAGCCGAATTCAATCCCTAACTTCACTCTTTCAAGTTCCCTCGAAACGCGGGCGTCGACGGAAATCGCGGCGGCTCAACAAGAATCGTGCGCCGAGACATCGGTTTTGCTCGATGTCTCCGGGATGATGTGCGGTGGCTGCGTTTCACGAGTCAAATCGGTGCTCTCCTCCGATGAGCGAGTCGACTCTGTTGCGGTCAACATGTTGACTGAGACGGCAGCGATCAGGCTGAAACCGGAGGTTCTTAAGGAGACCGAATTCGCGGCTGCGAATGTGGCTGATAACCTAGCTCAGAGGTTGACGGAGTGTGGATTCTCTGCAAAGAGGAGGGCTTCGGGTATGGGAGTGGCAGATAATGTGAGGAAGTGGAAGGAGATGCTGAAGAAGAAGGAGGAACTGCTCTTGAATAGCCGGAATAGGGTGGCTTTTGCTTGGACTTTGGTAGCCTTGTGCTGTGGATCGCACGCTTCGCACATTTTGCATTCTCTTGGAATTCATGTTGCTCATGGTAATTCTGTCCGAATTTTGTTTTGTATTTTGTCTTTTTAACCGGAAGGGGTCAGTGATCAAAAGGCTTCGTCATTCCTTTTAACTTGACTGTGAGCTTTAAGTTGCTTCCGACATTTCGTTGCTATATAATGACCTTTTTTTGGAATTTTTCCTTTCAGGAGTGAATATATATATATATTTGCTGTTGCTTTAAATTTTTCTTGATTTATTTCATTGATTTAGGATCGTTTTGGGAGGTACTTCATAATTCGTACGTGAAGGGTGGTTTGGCTTTGGGCGCACTGTTGGGACCAGGACGAGGTTGGTCGAACTCCTGTTCTCATGTTGGTTTTACTTCAATGCATCTTTCTTAAATCTGTTTTCAGTTTAAGGGTTTCAAAGACACCCAAGAATTGGATGAATTCATTCAAGCATGAATAGAAGATTGTGTATAGTCATTATTCTATTAATTCTTTAAACGTGTACTTATATTTTCGTAAATTTTTCAGCATTCAAAGTTATAGATTCTCTAAGTTTTTCTAGGTTATAATTGTTCTCTGTAAATCTCAAAGTCGAATGTAATATGCCTGGTTAACTAAAGACTTAAAAGTTTGTTACAGAATTGCTTTTTGATGGCCTGAGGGCATTAAGAAAGGGATCTCCAAATATGAATTCTCTCGTGGGATTTGGATCACTAGCTGCATTTTTCATTAGTGCGGTGAGCCCTTTTTGGAAGCTGACACTGAGTTTTTGTTTTCATTGCTTAGATGGACCCTTTTGTTTATAGTTTTAATATTTTAATCCAAGTTTCTCCTTTTTTGTAGGTCTCACTTCTTAACCCTCAACTTCAATGGGATGCATCATTCTTTGATGAACCGGTGAATTGTTTACTTTCACCCTTTTCAATTTTTCCTTGAAGAATTTATGTGTTTTTTGCATGAAAGAATTAGAAGTGGTTTCACCTTTTAATGCCTGGCTAGGCTTTTTTTGCATCGTACTAATCTTGAAATTTGCCTCTTTATTTCATACTAAATCTTGCGAATAGGATTTTGACACTTTGTGAAAAATTTCTCACAGAAAGCTCCTGTTTTTTAGCATGCAGGTCATGCTTCTTGGTTTTGTGCTCCTAGGACGTTCTCTTGAAGAGAAAGCAAGGATCAAGGCATCTAGCGATATGAATGAACTTTTAGTAAGTTAGAAAGTTTTCTTGTCTCTTATTTGAACAAATAAAATTATGGACATGAGGCTTGTGACTTCATAATTCAATCAAATCTGCTTTTTTTCTTTTCTTTTCTTTTCTTTTCTTTTTTGTGAAAATGGTGATTAGGAACTTAACTTGCAGGTCTCAAATGCTTTTACTACGTGGTAGTTTGATAATTAAATTGGATAACTTTTGTTTTAGGTTTGTCTTCTCAATTTTGATTAAAGACAATTTTTGTTTGATGTCATTATACATATTATGCATGATGTACTTTAAATTAGACATCTATATTTTATGGCAGATTGAGTAATCAAAACTTGTTTGTTCTGGCCATTTGTGCAGTCACTAATATCCACCCGATCGAGACTTGTGATTACTTCCTCAGAAAGTGGATCCTCCTCGGCCAATAATGTACTCTGCTCTGATGCAATATGTGTGGAGGTTCCAACTGATGATATTCGAGTTGGAGATTCAGTTTTGGTTTTGCCTGGGGAAATCATACCTGTAGACGTAAGCATTAGTTTCCATGGTCTGAACTCCATCAAAAAGAGAAACTACGTTTGAAAACCTTTCACATACTTCACATACATTACAGGCTTTGTTTACATGATTGCCTATGCTTGTCCTAAGTGTAGATTTGATATTTCAACAATGCATTTTATAAAATATCTTGAAACTATGTAAAAACATATTTTGGAGGAAACATGATAATATATATGTTTTCAGTGCAATGATTAATCCTGATCCCAGGTTTTTCATTACTTGGGGAAGTTTTGATATTTTTTTTACCATAGGCAAACAAAAAATTAAATCTAATAACCATTGCAATTAACCCATACAACTATTGAAGCATTTCAAGCAAAAACTCATTATTCTTGTTGAAGTTGGTCCGAATGCTAAAATCCTTAGAGATATGTTCCATTTTCTGTTTAATAAGGAACGGCCTCAGTGATTTACAAACTTTGTTAGTTAAAATATTGGAACTTAGCTGATAGAACTGCTTGCACAGGGGAAAGTTACTGCAGGAAGAAGTGTCGTGGATGAATCTATGCTTACAGGAGAATCACTTCCTGTGTTTAAGGAAGAAGGTGTTTCTGTCTCTGCTGGTACCGTAAACTGGGTATGATTATATCAAAGCCTGGACAATGCTATATAATTTTGTTTTTTGTTTGATCATCAAATTTTATTATATCTTTTTTGAGAGAAGCTTTTGTTACATTGAATTTGGCAACATTGATGAGTTTTTCATATTTGGTATTAGCATGGCATATCTAGGATAGCATGCAAATATAATTTTGCAATGCTTTTCAACTTGCTACAAATGTAGAAGTAAATATTGATTTTCCTATTCATTTTTCTTTTTTGTTCTAGTTGCTACATTCATTTCATATTTTATTTTTGCAAAGTTTGAATGGTAGCGATTGTTCATATCTATTTCAGGATGGTCCTTTAAGGATTGAAGCCTCTTCAACTGGGACCAACTCAACAATTTCCAAGATTGTCCGCATGGTTAGTAAAATACTTTAATTTATCACAGAGATGGTATTGTTGTAAGATGTGAATATGATGGGAGGGTAGACAGTTTTTATTTATTTATTACTATTTGGTTTCCTTCTCCTGTTGCAACCTCACATGTGCTTGAAACATTTGAATTGTTGGGGTTGTCAAATTATATTAATTCTTTTGTGCAGATTATGATGGTAAATCTGAACTGAAAATATCTTATAATTTCTTCCTACATTCATGTGAACAGTAGGAACTCAATAGATCGATTCTATGAAACTTGCTATGCTTTGATATTCAAGTACATGAGATCTTTGAGTAGATGGAGCATATGCAAATAACTTATACCATGTGAAGATATTTTATATTGTAACTTTCAGGTTGAAGATGCTCAAGGCCATGAAGCACCTATACAAAGGCTTGCTGATTCAATAGCTGGGCCATTTGTATACAGTGTAATGACTCTTTCGGCTGCAACTTTTGCATTTTGGTAGGTTTGTCTTCTTAATTTTCTGCAAGTAAATGGCGCAAAGGACAAACACCACTGCTAACAAAAACTTTTTTTTCATTTTTATCTCCATGTTCTGTTGGGATATGGAATAGGATATTTCTAATGCTATTGACTACATATTCGGATTTGGGATCTGAAGCTTCAATTATTATGGTTTACTAGAGATTACATAAAATTGTAGTTTGTGAATTGTATTGTGCAAAAGTGATAATTATATATCTTATGATTTCTCATTGATTTCTTTCATTCTGCATGCTTATGCTTCGCATTCATGTTCAGGTACTATATTGGAACACATGTTTTTCCTGATGTTTTGTTGAATGATATCGCGGGGCCTGATGGTGATCCATTACTTTTGAGCTTGAAACTTTCTGTGGATGTCTTGGTGAGTGATGGTGAACTTATGTGGCATTAGCTATTTGGTGTCTGTCTCGACCTTCATGGTTACAGATCCAGCTTTAAAACAATGGGAATTTTTTCTTCCTTGTCTTTTTATATATTGCCTATGTCTTTGTGTTAGCTTTTTTTTTTGGTAAAATGTCTCTTTGTTAGCTTGATACACATAGTTGGGCCACTTCATAATAATTTAAGCTTTACGATTAATTATACTTGCCATGATTATTTTCTTTAGTTGTCGGTTTCTCTTGCTAATTTGGAAGTCCTAGGATGGTAATACTGCTCGTAGAATAACATACTAAATGATGGTAGGTACGTACTAAATGGAAATTTTGTACGCAATGCATCTTATAAGTTGTTGGTCATTCAAAAACAGCTTCCAATTTGGGTTGATCCTCTTGTATCTCCCATACTGGTCTAGAGTTCTCATGCTCTCTCTCCCCTCTCTCGTCATTATCTCAATCTTAATTTGAGACATTGTTACACCAGTTTATGTTATAGTATTCTAACAAATGTTCCTTTTTGGAAGTGGATTTTCTTGAGAAAATAAAGAAAAATTATGTGTTTTTTGTTACTTTCCATTGGTGATTCTTTTTTCCTTGTTCAGGTAGTTTCCTGCCCATGTGCCCTGGGTCTTGCCACACCTACAGCAATCCTAGTTGGCACCTCTCTTGGTACAATATCTAACATTTTATATATTCAACTAGATGCTGTGCAAATAAAATAAAAGTATTTATCGTCTTTCAGCATTAATTAAATCCTTCTTCCTGGTAACTATAGCTAATGTGGAGTTTGAGTTGATTTTTCAGTATATCTACTGCTGCTACTAGTCTGAGTATCTGTCTGGGCGTATGCTAAATTTGGTTGCCTACGAACATACAAGTGAAAATATTTTGGAGATCTGTAGCTTCCTTGTATCTAAGTATTAGCTTTCAGCACTTGAAAGTTTCTTTTTAAGCAAATGAAGGATTTTTATTTTGTTGAATGCTAAGAATAGTTACAAGAGAAGTATTCATATTCAAAACATTTGTCAACCTTTCTGTCAGAACTACTCTATACTTTTCCAGATGTCTGAAATCTTGAGTTTTCTGCCTTTTAGATGCACTGGAATTTGATTTATTAGTTGAAAAACTCTACCTGTTATTTGTTGTGGGTACAGTATTTCTAAATGGCTTCAACTTTGCTTCTTGTTTTATGGCCCCTATGGAAAAGTAGTTATTGGAAGCCTTATTACTTCATCTGTGCTGGCAAATGAGCAGGAGCAAAACAAGGACTTCTTATTAGAGGTGGAGATGTATTGGAACGCTTGGCCAGCATAGATTATATCGCGTTTGACAAGGTAGAAGTGAATCAATCTCTCTCTTACACGTACTCAAACACGGAGGAACTAGTTGTAAAATTTAATAATTTATTGAATAAAATGATTCCTTGCACTGTGTCTATATCTAAAATTTTCCCTCAAATCTCACCCACTCTCTCAATCTTCAGACAGGGACCCTCACTGAAGGAAAGCCTGCTGTTTCTGCTGTGACTTCTTTTGCTCATGAAGAATCAGAAATTCTTCAAGTTGCTGCCGCTGTAGAGAATACAGCTTCTCATCCAATTGCTAAGGCTATCATAAGGAAAGCAGAATCATTGAAGTTGAGTATCCCAGTGACGAGCAGGCAGTTATCAGAACCAGGTTTTGGAACTATGGCTGAAGTAGATGGGCGTTTAGTTGCAGTTGGCTCCTTAGAATGGGTTCATGAACGATTCCAGGCCAAAATGAATATGCCTGACCTTCTGAATCTGGAACATGCTGTTTATCAGTCATCTGAAGGAGTGAAGTATTCAGATTACTCAAAAACAATTGTTTATGTTGGACGTGAAGGTGAAGGCATCATTGGTGCCATTGCAATATCTGATAGTTTGCGCCACGATGCTAGATTTACTGTTGCTAGGTAATTTACTCATTTATGAAATGATATGATGCTAATAATCTTTATTACCTTGTATTGGAAGTGCAGAAGGATGCATGTTTTTAAGTAGCAGCATAACATTGAGCAACCTATGTATTCTTTTGTTTTCTGATGAGCTCTTTGTTTCTCCTTTCCATTGCTTCTGTTTCTGTGCACCATCTGTTGAATTTGTGTATTACAGTTGTAAAGAAGTACCTATCCTGATACCTTTTAATCTCCAATTTGTCTTTCTACAACATGGATTATATGTGATTTCTGATGGCATTTTTATTGTTTTGCCTTAACATGATAATTATATTCCTCTTAATATTTTGTGAGATGTAGTTGACGGTAGAAAAACCTGTTGTTTTAACTTCATAAATTGGATACCTTAGCTGCTTTTCTATTTTGAATTTGCTAATGGGTTTCTTGCATTCACATATTATGTTTCTTCCCTGTGTGCTAACATTGCCGCTTTGTTCGGAAGGCTCCAGCAGATGGGTATCAAAACTGCCCTCTTATCTGGGGACAGGGAAGAGGCAGTCGCAAGCATAGCAAAAGCAGTTGGAATAGGAAATGAGTCAATTAAACCATCCTTGACTCCACAGCAGAAATCAAGAGCTATCTCTACGCTTAAATCTGCAGGACATCGAATTGCAATGGTATCCAATTCCAGCTTTAAACTTAATCTATACTTTTAACATACAAATCTACTGTAACCACAACCCTTACATGGTTTCAGTCCTTCCTTTGTTGTAGAAGTTATTTATGTAATGCTTCTAACATAAAAATATACTTCACTAATATATTTTTGTTGTTGTCATGGAATTCTGATTAATTTTTAATATATTACATAACTTAGTTATGGAAAAAATTGAAATGAGATTAGTGTAGTATTAATTATGTCCCAAGTTACAAAACTGAGAGCTTGTAGAGATATTTATTTGATAAAGAGAACGTTACATTTGACATGTTATTGTCTGGTATTCTGAAGGTAGGCGATGGCATCAATGATGCACCATCTTTGGCTCTTGCCGATGTGGGGATTGCTCTACGAACTGAAGCACAAGAGAACGCAGCATCCAATGCGGCATCCATTATACTTCTTGGAAACAAACTATCACAGGTATGTTTTTCACCATATTAGTTTTACTAATACATGCTTCCTTTGATACTTCTAGTCCAGTGAGTTTTTTCCATTGGCATTTAAAACTGTGATGAAAAAACTATTTAGCTTCTCCATTTTTGATTCTCACTTGTTGCTTGTTGTTGGCAGGTTGTAGATGCTGTGGCATTAGCACAGGCAACAATGTCAAAAGTGTATCAAAATTTAGCATGGGCAATAGCATATAACGTTGTTGCTATTCCAATTGCTGCTGGAATACTGCTTCCCCAGTATGATTTTGCCATGACACCGTCACTTTCAGGCGAGTTAATATTATATTCTCATTTATTTTGAAGGTTTCCTTAAATGGAATGGAAAGGAAAACCCATGTTCAAATAACTATGCTGTTGTACAGCATGCCATATTACCGTAGGTTATAGTATTGCACCTACCAGTTAATTAATGAACCTGCTAAATGTATACTTTCTAGCCTCTGATTCTTGATTCAAATGCTCGGTTTTATAGGTGGGCTAATGGCTATGAGCTCGATATTTGTAGTTTCCAATTCACTGCTTCTACAGCTCTATCGACCTGAAACGAAGACAGAGACGGGTAAAGGGCAAGGCCTAGGCCTAGGCCTAGGGCCCCACGATACGAATTGCCCAAAATAAAATAATTCTTTTATATTAAATATATTGGATGTACTAATTGGTTAGTGGTAATAACATTCAAAAAAAAAAACAGTTTAGATAAAAATTTAAACCTCTACAAAACTTTTTTCTTCCAACTTGTAATAAAAATATATATATATTAAATAAATCTGATAAAATATATATAAGAAAGCAGTTGTCTCCTTTTTTGTTTTGGGGAAAGATTGCAAATCAAGATAATGTAGGAATTTGTATTTTGCTAAAATGGTGGGGATAATAGAACGAGCAATGGCACATAAAACAAAAAGTGGCTTGGATCTTGTTGATTTTTCGTGTAATTTTTGTTTACACGAAATTTTCTAAATGCTAGACGTTTCATATGTGATACCAATAATTGTTATCATTCAAGTAGTAACCTCTGGTTTACCAAAAAAAAAAAAAAGTTTACCAAAAAATAGTAACCTCTGAATGCATGTGGGATCCTTAGACCCAAAAATTAAAAAAAAAATTATATATATATATATTCAATATATTTTTCTTTCTCATACAATCGTTAATATTCTGTATTTCATAAAAAATCGTTAATTACGATTTTCACGCATATGGTAATGTTATGAATTTTGCTATGTCCTTGACATGCCCAACCAACCAGCAGATTTTTTTTACCAAAAAAAAAACAGTAGATTTCTCGTCTTTCAAATTTTAAATCCTTGCATATGGACCATGTATGTATTTTTTTTTTTTTTTGAATCTCCAACGCCGAGAGTTAAATCTTTTTATGAATAACCGGATGAGTTTCTGCCATCGTTATTATGACGGAGTCAGAAAAGCACACAGATTACCACTGTTTTTGGCAAATGCCTTACAAAAACAATGCACCCACCTCCTGTTTGGGGATTTTCTTTTTTACATTTTTTTCTTTTTGTAATGTCAATGAACTTTTATGAAACTAACAAATTACTTTAGAGATGTCTCTGCTGTACCATAGAAGATTTAAAAAAAAAAAAAATCCTTTATCGCACGGATATTTATTTCTCTTGAATAGCCCCCATCATTATAAAGCCAAAATAGACTGCTTTTATAATTTATTTATTTTTTGCATGATTATGAACTCTGCACGGATTTATAAAATTATTTTTATATTTTATATTCATTATTTATGTCTGAACTATCAAAATTTTGACTGCAATAATTTTTTATTTTAATATTGTTATTTTTTTTCCAGTGCAGTACATATGATTTTTTTTTTTTTTGCCGATTTGCATTTTCCAAAAGAGAAAATTAAAAATCATTATGCATATTCTAAATTCAAATTGTTATCAGCTAACTAGTTACCAAATTTAAATAAATAAAAATTTGAAACGGTTAGATATCTAAGAAAATTTTCGGTAGTTTTTTTTTTTTTTACAGATATCTAAGAGAATTATATGAAATTTTTACTTTTTTAATTAAAAAATAATAAGAAGTTAGAATCTCTATTGTACTTTTTAAATTATAAAAGAAAACAAATCATGTGCATTTACATATGCCATTTAAAAATTAAAAATTAACATAGTTCAAGTGGGAGGTTGAAGGTGCAAAAGTATTGATAGTTCATGAGACATAGATAATAAATATGAAATACAAAACATTATTTGTAAATCTGTGCAAAATTCATAAAGTGTGGATGCGAAAAACCCTTGTTTTTATTTTGGGCAACTTCAAATGTACATATTTTTTATTATTCTTTTTCACTGAGTGAGAAATTTGAATTATTTACTCGGGTCAAACCAAAGACAAAAAGAAAATAACAAATATATATATATATATAGAATATACGAAAAGCTTATACGGAATAATGCGACAAAAATGGTTCACCTGTCTCATTTACATAAACAAAACACATCGTTTTAATAAACTTGTCGTTGGTTTTTGCGTAAGCGTTGTTAAATAACGAATACATAGTACAGCAACTAATTCACCAAACTAAAGAGTACATCAACTTAACCAACGACAAGAAAAAAAGATAAATGCAGCAACTTTTTTCTTAAAAGATTCAATATGCTGTAGCTTGGGAATGTAATCTATGATTATAAAGGGCTTTTTTTTTATGAAATAGTGTGACAGATATATTCTTTCTCTAGAATCCGTTATATGGGAAGGCGTTTTTTATTTGTTAATCTTTTATGCTGCTTGAACTGGATGATAAATATTGAGAAGCAAAATATGGTGATGGGTCCCATAAAATAAAACTTTAATATTCACATTGAATGGGCACGTGATCGAGAACAATTTGCTGTTGAGAGAGCCTTCATGCTAGAAACGCTTTGCATGTGATTTGTGGGCCCATTTTTCCCCACACCCATCTCGGTGCTCCCTTTTACCATTCCAAAAAAACCCAAACCCAAATTCCCCACCCTAACTTCCCTAGGCCTAAAATAAATATAAAATAAAAACAATTATTTTGCTGGTTATTAAAAATGGACACTTTACTGTGTGATTGAATTGCAATTTGGCAAAACTAAAAAACTATACCAGCGTGGACATTTTCTTGCTTTACATGCTCGGACATTGACATGGATGCCTATTTCTCATGCCTTTCTTACTATCTTAAATTTCCTTTGTTGCTTTTCCCAACCTTCATTTAATCAAACAGCTTCTGCCTCTGGGTTTACTTTTCCAACCACAATTATCACTCTCCGCTTCAATTTTATTATCTTATTTTTGCA
Source organism: Ochetophila trinervis (assembly GCA_003254975.1). Taxonomy (NCBI): domain Eukaryota; kingdom Viridiplantae; phylum Streptophyta; class Magnoliopsida; order Rosales; family Rhamnaceae; genus Ochetophila; species Ochetophila trinervis. The sequence goes on along the minus strand of QANX01001840.1, from coordinate 181,308 downwards.
CATGTTTATTTTTAGAATGTTTTGCATGTGCCCAGCTTATGTGATATTTTTAGTTTGCCAAACAAAATAAAATAGTTCAGATAGCAATAGCCACCAGTATCATATTAGACCATCTTGAATATAATATACATTGCTAAAATTAATATACAATATAAATAAATATAGACATTATTTTTAAAAAAATATACTCAAATGATAATGTTTATAATGAATGTCGAGCTATATGACATATGTATTGTCAAAATGAAAATCTATTTATGAAAGCTCTATCAGATATCGTTAAATTTCTTAAAAAGTAAAATTTATTTTAAAAATTTAATTTGTTCGAATACTAAAAATATTTAATATAATATATAATTAATTAATAAACTATAAAAAATATTTGTGCATATTACTATCGTAGAATAATTTTTGAACTAGCTATGCATTTATGCTCAATGATGAAAATATCGGTATCGACGGAAATATCGAATGTCAAAAATACAGAAATATTGATGGAAATATCAACAGAATATCAATATCGATAAAAATACGAAAGAAATGACGGAAATTTATAGAAAAATATAGAAATTTTTAATGAAACTTCATAATATTCTTATTTATTATATACTTTATCAATTTAACTATAAAAATTAAAAAAAAAATATTTAGTGGAAATTATATTTTTCATATCAAGAGACATATAACACTCGCTGACAGTAATAAAAAATAATATATTAAGTAAAAAATTATTCATTAATTAGAATAATAATACAAATATATAATTACTTAAATATTATTCAATACCACATAGGATTTTTTGGTTGTTGAAACTTTTTACTCACTTTCTTATCCTCATTTTTAACAGTGTATTGAGAAAAATATTGATAAAAAAATGCATTTTATTGATTAGTTTTGCATGTATTTGTTAATATGTCAACCATATAAATATAATATCACATCTAATTGTATTTGTTGATAGTCATAATATAGATATTATATTAGTTGGCTTTATGCATAACTGTTGTCTGTTGATGGTTGAGCTTGAAAATGTATACATAAGTTTTTACTTGATGTCATTCCATAAACATCAATTGAATAAGAATTATATTCATCTTAAAAAAATTATTTATTTACTATGACGTTTCTATTGTATATTTTTCTCTACCTGTATAGTTTTTTTTTTTTACAACACATATTCTAAGCTTACATTCTCTACTTTCATAATCTTTATTTTGCATTGTATTAGCGTAATGCTCTTACCGCTAAATGAACTCAACATTTATTGACTTGGTGACTCTTTCGTAACTTTATAATTTCACAAAAATTTCCATTGATATCACCGCTTGAGAGAGTTACTATCAATAGTTTAAAATTATAAACATGTACCTCTGGAAATGGTTGAAGCATAAGGAGTTCTAGTTGGTTATCTCATAAGCTTTCAAAAAAAATCAACACTACTAGAATTCTACTTCTTCAGCGATCACTCTTTAAACATTTATAACCTCATATTTTGCTTGTAGAGTAATTTTTAGATCAGAATTTCATTTTTTATCATCTAAATGAACCAGTTTAATTAATTGATATATTTAATATAATATTAAAAAATATTATATTTTAATATTTTATAAAAATCTATAATATTTTTAAAATTTTATAAAAAAAATTAATAAATATATTCAAAATTTTCATGGATATTTCATAAATTTTCACGGATATTTCGGAAATTTCCACGGAAATTATGAAGGAATTAACATAGAAATTTTGACGGAGATATCGAGGAAATATAAGAGAAATATTAGAAATTTCCACGGAAATTATGAAAATTTTAACTAAATTGTGAAAGAATCAACATGGAAATTTTGATGGAAATATTGCGGAAATATCAAAAATTTCAAGTAAATTATGGAAATTTTACCCCTTTTTTTTAAGTAGGAAATAATTTCAATAATCCAAAAAAAACTAAATTTTGCCGAAATTTCACCGAAAATTTCAAATTTTTCATCTTTGTTTATGCTATATGAATTTAAATAATATATATTTTTATGTCATATATCCTGCCATTAACGTATAAAATGATCCTATGTTTGATAAAGTCCTAAACTAAAATATCCTCGTTCCTCCTCCAATTAATTTCTCAAATTTTACATGTTAAAAAAATAAAATATTACGTCGACATGGTATTAATACAGATTTTATTTATTTTTTTATTTTTTCTAAATATATTAATACAGAATTACAGTTGCATAATATAATATATTTGTTAGAGACAAATGATAAAACAAAGAATAAAATAAAATTAGAACAAAACAAAAACGCTTACTTTTTTCCAAAGGTTAAAAGACATGGAATTTACATGCTTTTTACTAGTTTTTTTTTTGGGTAATAATGTTTTTTACTAGTTGCGCATAGACCAGGCAAATTTTAATACGATCCGTTAACATGACATAAATATGACATATTTTTTACGGGTTTGGATCTAGCTGAAACGGGTTGGATTGATAACAGATTGACCCGTTATCAAACCGTTAAAAATAATGGGTCTTAACGGGTTAACCTATGAAAACTCGTTAAACCCGTTAACAACCCGTTACTATACAATTGCATTTTTGTAATTTAATTAAAAAAATCTCTAATTACCTCTACCAGTTACCACCCCCAATTCAGAATTCCCGAAGGTTCTGCTTGCCTCCCCTTCGTCTCCCAACCCAACTGACCGTTCCTTCCTGCCTCCGTCGGCTGCCTGCCTCTCTGCGTCTCCCAACAGACCCAACCTCAAGATTGTGGTTGAGAATCTTTGGACCATGGGGACATCTGAAAAGGAACCAATCCAGGTAAAATATAAAAATCTATGAAAGTCCCCCTATTTTTTTTGCTTCTTCTATTATTCTTCTTTTCAAGAAAGGGAGATTGGGCTATGTGGTTTGGATTTTGTAGTTTGCACACACGCACCCACCCACCCCCAACCATCCATGCTTTCGCAAACAACTTAAATGCATGCACAAACATAAAAAAAATAAAAATTTATTTCGACAAAGAATATTCTGACAGAGAACCAATGAATAAAAGTCGACAATGAAAAAAAACTTCAAATTTTATAGGAATAAAATAGGTAGGATATGGAAGGAGTGTCATAGTATCTTATATATTGCTTCATCTTGGACTCCACCCTTTTTCGTTTCTTATATATTCTTAGTGATTGTGTAATAGAGAAGAGAATGAAATTATGTGGTACCTCTACTTCTAAGATTGTGGTGAGTGTGTTGAGTTGTAAAGTATTTCATAAGTTTAAAGCATGAATACATCTATAAACTGTAGGATAGGCATGACTAAATCACACTACAAACTAGTTTTCACACTGGCACATAAGAAGCATCTTGGTTTGGTAATATAAAGGAAACGCTACATGCCACCACTGTTTCACTCTCTAATCCTGTTGAATGGTTGACGGAATTTATGTATATATTCAACAAACTTCAAAACTTCTAGTGTTTCTTTAATTTATTATTATTATTTTTTTAACGTTGATGCTCTACCATAAAGTGCAAGTAGAAGACAGTGTATTTCGGTTCTATTTTTGAATTGTTTTTTCTTTACATGTAAGAAAGTACATAATCTTGTTCATTGCAAAGGCCTTTTTAGTTGTTAGAGCAGAGAAGTTTCCTTCAAATATGCATGATGCATATATATATATATATATATATATATATATATATATCTCCTCTGCTTTGTAGTTTGCATTTACCTTTTTCATCCTATTAAGTTGAAACTTGTATTTCAACTGTATACTATTTTACTACTAGTGCATGCTGACTCATAAGTGTAATACTAGCATCTCCTCATGAAATGAATAATTTACTTAATCTATTGTTGGAGTACTTCATAGTTTTATTTTTTTATTTGTAAATCTAATGCCAAGTTTCTTTTTAGTTGGGGGGAAATCAAATTCATTTTGACAAGGTCACATACTTTGTTGTTTATTCTGGATTATATATGCCACGTGAGCATATTAAACACTTAAAAAAAAAAAAAAAGAAGTTAATGAGCCTAGCAGCCTACCTCTTCAACATTTTAGTAATTAATATCCCAAGCTCATTGAACAATTCTGGCTTCCTTTTCCAAGCCACTATGAAGTGTTTGGATAGGATATTGTTAGTAGATACCATTTTCTTTTGGTGTATCATCACTGCATGTCAAACAACTGTATTTAAAATTCCACTACCGACACTAACACAGCATGAGAATGATTATCAGTGAGCTTTTCTCTGTTAGTATTAATCAATTGTTTTTTTTTTTTTTTCTGAGACTGTAAACGTGTTTATGTTTCTGTTATTTTAAATATTATTTTAGATTTTTTTTTAATTTGTAAAAAAATTTAAATATTATATTTATATAATTTATTATTTTTTTAACATATATTAAATATGTTATTTTAATTTTTACTTTTAATTTGTAAAATAATATAAATATTTATTTTTAATTGTGCTTTATTATTTTTTAGTATAGATTATAAATTATAAATTAAATATATTTTTTTAAATAATTTTAAAAATAAGTTTAACGGGTTAATGGGTTGGATAACGAGTTATAAAATAATTTTATGAATGGATTTAGATTTATATATTTCAACACGAATGCTTAACAAATTAAATTTAAATAAAAAAATTTTAACACGAATACGAATACGACAGAAACACGACAGATTGCCAAGTCTAATTGCACATGTATAAGTTGAATGAAAAAAATAAGTTAGTGCAGTTCCAATTAAAATGTGCCACATGGCGATCTGTAAAGATTTTTCATTATAATATTTGGGAGGACTTTTGGGTTTACCATGGAAATCGAATAAATAAAGATATGTTGGTGAGGGAGGAGCATTCTCTAATCCAGGAAACAGTACGCTGATTATCCCAAAACCTCAAACTTTAGTAATCGGAATCATCCTAAGCTAATTATTTTAAATTCCCCTTTTTAACCTTTTCGTGCCAAAAAATAATTAATAATGATATAAAAAATAACAAGAAAGATTTTAAAAGCCCAAGACAGAGCTGAAAACGACATCGGACAGGGACGTTAACGACGTTAAAGAGACGTCAGAAAATGTGATCAGGCTTTTTGGACCCCCCACAAAAAGTGAATAAAGTACTAGAGGAACGGTTTCTACCAAAAATATGTTTTATGGGTCTTAATTATTTTTAACTATTATATTTAATATAAAATTAATAATGTATAATCATATTTAATATCATATGAAGATAAATTAATGCATGCAAATTCTGTTAAATATCATTATGTGATGAATAATAAATATTTATTACACTGTATTATATATAAAAAATTAAAACAAAATATTAGTAGATGTTGAATAATAAATAATTTATTATTTTTTAGGTGTAAAATAAATAATTTATTATATTCCACTTTCCAATTAACTGTGTATATAAAAGTTTCTCTAAAGTGGGACCCAGATGAAATCATCTTGTCAGAGCTAGTGAGAGGACGCGACAAATGACCTTCCCGAGGTATAATATTATTATTATTTAAAAAGAAATACAGAGAAGCGAGAAAAAAGAGAGTTAATTCAGAGTACGAAGCTCTGTGGACCCTCGCTCACCCTAGCTTTTCTCACATTCAGATCCTTTCCTTCTCTCTCTCCATTTATTTTTACCATACAGTTTTTAGTCTTTACCTCGCTCTCTTTATGAAGCTATAATTACATGTGACAAATTTTAATATTATACAATAATAAAACGTGAATCGGTATATATTTTAAAATTTAAAATTTATATATTTTAATATACAAATTTAATAAATAATATCATTTAATCTTATATATATCTGTATTTATTTTGAAAGTTAGTTTGAATATTCAATTTAACATGTTGAGTTTAAATAAATAAATTTTAATACTAAAATGCAAATTTAATTTAATACGATGCTATATTTAGTGAAAACTATAATTTTTTTATCTCACTTTTTCCTTTGCTGAATTGTTTATGGTTTGACTTTTCTCTTCTTTAATTCTGTTATTTAAAAGTAATCTGTGGTTGGGATTTTGATTGTTTGTCACTGACGAAACGGGAAAATTAAGCAAATTCTTGATTTTCTGATTGATAATTCAGATCGGAGTGGTCCACTCCAGACACCCAGCAAATACATGTGCTTGGAGCAAATATAGAAATCCTGCTTTAGATTTATAATTTTTATTTTTTTAAGTTTTAAGCTTAAATATAATTTAAAAGGGCTGGTTGAATTTATTCTCATGCCCTTTGCAATTTGCATGGATACCTTATTTTATAAACATTTTTCTTGATTCAAATTGATTGGTTGGAAAAATGAGGTAATTGATCCAGTAGTACGTTCGCTTTCACATCTCTTTTTACTAACTCACATTCTACTTGTTCATATCGTATATTTTCGAGTTTTTACACAAGCCCCTCGTATATATATATATATATATATTAAATAGTAGTTATTTTGCCTCCAATTATTTTACTATCAGCCAAAAACAACAATAAATCTTTAATCAACGTCCATATAATGTTACATTTTTCACTGTACTTTACGAGCTTTAGGCCTTAAATGTTTCTATTCCTGATTATATTATGATCTTTAACTAAGTAGTACGCATGATTCATGCATATTAATGTATTATTGATATATTGATATATATATATATATACACATACATTGCCATGTTTAGAATGGCATTGGCACTTGCCACGTGCTTTTGTTGAACATTTAATCTCTCCGTCTTTTATAATTTTTTTGTCGGTGGTAATTCTCGGTTTTTTTATGATTTACTTATACTACGACGTTATTAATTATATGATAAAGTTAACATGCATGTTCACGTCAGAGGATAGTATGCTTAATTAATTGCATCAACGTAAAATTAGCCATTTATGTGTCTCACTCTTTATAATTCAGTATAGCATTTTTAAATATATTTTGTTAAAATTAATATGTCACGTAAGTATATATAGACATTATTTTGAAAAAATATTTTTCAATGAGAATATCTATATTGAATGTCAAACTGATGTAGCTTTGACATTGTCATAGTAAATACCTATTTTTAAAAATTTTGTCAAACATTATCAAATTTTTAAAAAAATAATTTTTTTTTTTTAAATCTGATTTGTTAAAAAATTAAAAATACTTAATAAAATATATAATTAATTAATAACTATAAATAATTTTTATGAACATTATCATTGAAAAATAATTTTTAATTTAATTATTTATTTATGCTATATAAATTTAAACAATATCTATTTTTATACTATACAATAATTTATAATTTTCATTCATAGGCTTTTATTTATTTTTAAGTTAAAAAAAATTACCTTTAATTCGTGTCCTTTTTTGGAAAATTAATTTTATTTGTTTTCATACCATTGACAAGCCTTGCATTATTGATTTTAAAATGTAGATGATGTTTAAAGCAAGCCGAAAAAAATAGGAAAAAGCAAAGGCAAGAGGATGCAAGCAAAGCAACCGCCATGGTTATTAAAATTTGATAATTTTTTCATTGAAAAAAATGTAAATTGTTGGGTGTTAAAGAAAAACAGATAGTTTTAGCCTAGTCGGCTAAACGACTAGTTGCTAGGTACACAAGGAATCTAGACTCAGCCTGCACACAACGTTGGACTTTGAGTCTTTGACGTTGAAATCCCGATGATAATCGCAGTCCTCTTTTCTTTTTTGGGTAATAATTATAATCGCAATTCTCGAATCAAAGATAATCCACCTTTGGCGTGCTTTGCAACATAAATGATAAATGCTTCCATTATTTTTTACAAAAGAAAAACAAAATTCTTCAATTTTTTAGTATTTGCTTCTATTTAACTCATTCGGAGATAATTATTAAAAATTAAAAACAGCTTTCCGGATGCTCGATAGTATCAATTGGCTCGGGCCAATCTACTTTGATAATTAATATGTTAAAATGTTATTTTGAATTTTGAATTTTTATTATAAATTGTAGCAAATTTGAACTATTGGAACGTTAGTTTGTACCATGCTAGTTTTTAGATTAATTTTTATATATTTTTCAGCAGTTTTAAAATGTAGAGTAATACAACATGCAAAGTCATAGATTGTCAATTTCTTTTATTTGTTATAGTAAATATATTGGATGCTTTAAAATTGTTAAAAATTAGATTAATTTTTTTAGAGATAAAAATACACCAAAAATAAAATTTAAAAATGTTTAAAGAAAATTTAAAGATTAAAGTGAAATTATGAGCATACTTAAGNAAAATGACTAAATGGTTTGTCTATCTTTTTAATATACTAGATTGGAAGCCATTTAGAGATCTGATTCCAGAAAATGGAAGGGGATGTTTTATTGATGCGTACAACAAAAGATTAAACTTCAAAGACTTGGAAACACAAGTAAGACTCGCCTGATTTTGACATTAGCCATGTTTTCTTTCAAAATGTTTTGTTTTTAATATTCATAATGTTTATGTGAAATGTAATTTAGTCCTTATTCCTTTAAATTTTTTAGAGATAAAATTTTCAGAATTATGTACTAATAATATGGTAGCGGAAAACATGTTGTAAAGTAAAAAAATGACATAGTATTATAATAAACTGGGTTTTCTCTCGAATGATTTGACTATTAGCATGTGTATATGATCTAGAATACATTTATTTGATTTGAAACTTTTGAATTTAAAAGTGAAAATTCCAACGATAAAACCTTTCCTGGAATATATGATTTAGATTTATTTTTATGGATATTTTATCAGGATCAAGTGTTATCTCAAGAATGTAGCAGAAGCTTGATTGTCTGTGTGAGCAGTTAAATAGCGTAAAGGACCAGGGACTAATGCAGGATTATAATTCACCAAGTTTGTGGATTGCGGTTGCTGGCTTAGTAATGAACATTATAGCCTGTTTGATAAGTTAGTCGCAAGAATTCATTTCAATACCAGCCAAACGAATTCTTTGTTGTGAGTTTCAAAAAATCTCGTGTTCTTTTCACTCAATAATTTGGCTTCAGGGCAACTTTTTCACTAAAACCTCCAATAAGAATGAGATTCTCCAATATAAGAATGTAGCATAGCAAAAATAGCGTCGAATANAAAATTTAAAATAAAACTATTAGTAATATATATTAAATTAATAATAAAAAATATTAAATATATATATATTAATAATAATAAATATTATAAATATATTATATATTAAAGTGTAGTTTTGATTGGTTTGGTCTAAAAACTATATAAACCGTTAGTAGCGGTTTGATTATATATTAAACCAACCGATCCAAACTATGTAAACTATTTTATTATATAAACCGATCCAAACTGAATTAAAAATAACAGTTTAGTTTGTTTCACGGTTTAATTCGATTTTTGCTCGCCCATAGTTCAAAATTTAAATATGGATGGGAAACATGAGAATGAAATATTGGAATTTGAACATTTATGTGTCCGAATTATCATTAAAATTTACTAAAAAATAAAAAGAATTATCATTAAAAATAATTTTAATAATAATTCAACACTAAAATTATCTCTAAAAATATTGAATGACAATCTAAATATTTTGATGAATGCATATAAGAATTTTTAGCTATACAAAACAATAAATACAAAATTTTGAGGGGACATTGTGAAGTAGGAAAAATAAAAATATAAATAAGAAGGGTTATAGGCATTCTTTTTCATTATTAACCCCATCGCCAGGTATAGATAGAAAGAGAGAGCAAGAAATTGCCTTTTTTAGCTCCAAAAAGATTACAACACCACCATACATTAAGCCCCTCTCTTCTCTCTCCCTCTGCGAACAATTTCACAGCAAAACCGAAGCGAAAGCGACCCATTATTCATAATGGCATAGCGTACAGTAAGAGAGAGAAAAAACAACACCCAAAATAAAATGGAGAGAGAGAGAAAGAGCTGTAATGTTGCAGGTTTTATGGCAGAGCTCTGGCAGATGGTTTTTTAACTTTATCCATGAAATAATTCTCTCCTATTCTCTCTCTATCTTCCTCTTTGATTTTCTCTCTCCAGTCCTTACAGTTGTATTTAGGAGGCCTATGTGCCAGTAGCGATGTGATTGAACAAGCAAAGTTGAGCTCATCCTTTAGACGTATCTTCACCCCTGGAAAAACCCAGCAACAGAAAAGCAAAAAAAGGTAGGGGGTGAAAAAAACCCAGTAGCTTTTTTTGCTTCCCACGGTCTGTTTTCCGGGCATTTCAATGTCGGCGAGTCCAAGAAGAGGACAGTTTGTTTCACATTCTCTTCTTTTTTCCGCTTCGGGGATGTATAGACTCGCGGTGTTCCGAAGTGGGCACTGAACCATAGCCTTGTGTATTTGAAGAGCTTTGCTTTGGTCTTTTTGTTTGAAAGGATTAAACACCGTTGTTAATGAGGGCCCAAAGTTGTGTTGGGGTAGAATAAGGTCCACTTGGAGTGCAGTTATGGCATTTCGGGTTGAGTTCGTTCTTCTGGCTTTTCTCGTGGTTTTGAGCTTTGGTTCCGCGGATTCAGAAGACGGTGAGTCGTTATTGTACTGAGGCTATTGCTCTGTTAGGCTTCCGAGAAAATGCACGAAAGAGATGAAGAAAATAAGAAAATCCAAGCCAGAGAACTTAATGACCTGTACTTGTTTAACTATAGAATGTTCACATTTTTTTTTTCCATGGTGGGTGAACCAAGGCATCGTGAAATGTAGAGTTGGGAGTTTATATTTTCTTTTCATTTCCTCTGCCTTTCTCTTGGCTTCCAAACTAGGCTAAAAAATTTGTTTTAATAGGAGAAGTTCATTATAGGTTATTAATCACTAACGTTCAAGAATATTTAGACAACGCATTTCTTCGTAATCCGTTAAATTATTCCACTTTTCCCCTCACTGCGGACATTTTAGTTTCCATGACTGAAGGTTGCAACAGCTTAAAATTTTTTGTAGGGTTTTTAGTATCAACTAATTTTGTGTATCTGTGTCTCGCGCTGATTCTAAAAGATTTGGTTATGTAATGAAGGAGCAACACTGTTGGAGATAAAGAAGTCGTTTAGGGATGTGGACAATGTTCTATATGACTGGACAGACTCTCCATCTTCGGATTATTGTGTATGGAGAGGAGTCACCTGTGACAATGTCACCTTCAGTGTCGTTGCACTGTAAGTCATTTTTTTTTATTTGGCCGAGTTGACTTGGATTGTTCTTTTTTTTTTATTTGTTTTAATTGTTGATTTTGATGTTGTTAATTTTTTCTCTCTCTACTGTTTGTCTTTGCATATTGGCAGTAATCTTTCAGGTCTAAATCTTGATGGCGAATTTTCACCTGCGATAGGAAATCTCAAGGGCCTTCAGTCTATGTAGAGTTCCGCTACTTCATTACCCATTATTTGAATTTCTATTTCCTTAAATTGTTGTCGAGTAGAAGCATTGAGAGAATGTGGTAAAATTTAACATATAAGTTTTGGAGAGGTTATACATTTTTTTGGAGTTCTTTGTAAACACAAATTTTGTTTCTGAACTTTGAGTTCTATACATTCAGTTGAACATTGGTTATCGCTGATTCACTGTTTCTTCTCTATGATCAGCGACTTAAGGGGAAATCATCTGTCAGGCCAGATCCCAGATGAGATTGGTGATTGTTCATCTTTGAAAAGCCTGTAAGTTGTCTGTATAAATGAATATAGTTGCATTGATTGGATGATGTTGCTCTCTTTCAATGTGGTTGCTGCTGGATATAATGTCATTCTACAAATATTTCTGATTTGAACAAATGATTTGATGGTGCTTGTAGGGACTTGTCATTTAATGAGATATATGGGGACATACCATTTTCAATCTCAAAGTTGAAAGAATTGGAATATCTGTAAGTTTTCAAAAAAGCTTATCTTGTTTTGCATTGTTGTTTTAGTTATTGATCTTTCTTTTACAGATGATGAATTATTATTGTTTTTCCATTGGGCTTTCAGAATTTTGAAGAATAATCGTTTGATTGGACCAATCCCTTCAACCCTATCCCAGATTCCAAACCTGAAGGTTTTGTAAGTCATTTTTCATTTTATTCATAATCTTTTACATTCTTATATAGAAGGCACCCTGGACTGATTAGTGGACACTTTCTGGATACTGGTTCTAGAGATCTAGCGCAGAATAATCTCAGTGGGGAAATACCAAGGCTTATATACTGGAACGAAGTTTTGCAGTATCTGTGAGTGTACCAATTGTCACATTAAGGATTGTTTTGGTGATCTCATCTTCAACCTAAAATTTAAATTTATGTTGTCTTTTCTATTCTTTTTTAGTGGTTTACGGGGGAACAATTTAGTGGGCACACTCTCCCCGGATATGTGCCAGCTCACTGGGTTATGGTATTTGTAAGTTAGCATTATCCTCGTTGTTCAAAGTCAAATATATTTTTGATATTTCCAGCATGGAGGATCCCATCTAACATATTTTCCTAAATATGTTTCAGTGATGTAAGAAACAACAGTTTGACCGGCATCATTCCTCAAAGTATAGGGAACTGCACCTCCTTCCAGGTCTTGTACGTATCTCATCTGAATGCTGAGATGAACTCTGTGGGAATTCTTAAATTGACTTGATTAAAAAATGTTTCATCCCTTTTGATATGGCAGGGATTTATCCTATAACAAGCTAACAGGAGAGATTCCATTTAATATTGGGTTCCTGCAAGTTGCCACATTGTACGTGCTCTGTAATTTTTGTGATACTCTTGGTTTTTGTTGTATATTGTCTTTGCTTCCGTTTGATTTAAGAATTACTTTTATCTTTGTTCGTGCTAGATCATTGCAAGGTAATCAACTTTTCGGGGATATTCCCTCTGTCATTGGCTTGATGCAGGCACTTGCTGTACTGTAAGTGCAGTAACCATACTTGAACTAATTCTCGTGCAGCTCTTAAAATTAACTTTGCTTGTCTTTAGATGTTTCTTGTTTGTCATATATATGTCTCATTTCCAATTTGTGTCCAATCCAGAGATTTGAGCTGCAACATGTTAAGTGGGCCAATCCCTTCTATTCTGGGAAATTTGACATATACAGAGAAACTGTAAGTATATGATTGGCATTCGTGCTGTGTGTTAATTGTCTCTAATCTTGCGTTCTACGAGTATTCAAGATAATCAATGCTAGAAGGTGATTTATGATGATAATATGTCAGTTTACTTTTATTAGTATATATCAATTCATGACATCACAAACCAATGTTTTCTTTAATGACGTGGATGAAAAATTATGAACAAATACTTCTGATAAGTAGACAGATAAAAAATTTACTAAAAGATTTGCATATCATCTGTACATCCCGACTCCAATATCTTAAAATTTACAGGTATTTGCATGGCAACAAGCTGAGTGGACCAATTCCCCCAGAGCTCGGAAACATGACAAAGCTTCATTATTTGTATGCAAACTTTATCACTTTCCTTTAATCTATTGAAGTTGCATTTTCTTATTTAACTGCATCTGGCCATTTTGATTTATTTATGTTGTCCAACTGTTGAGCATGAATCCCTTTTGTTAGCCAATATATGAATTATCTCCAATCCTTCTGTGATATCATATTGTGGCGGATTTCTGATATATATAGAGTGCCAGCTTCTGTTGTTCAGCCATCATAAATGTTGAGGCATTTCATTTACTCTTTGATTATTGCTGCCTTTGCAGGGAATTGAATGATAACCATCTTACAGGACATATTCCTCCTGAGCTTGGGAAGCTTACTGATTTATTTGATCTGTAGGTTATTTTATTTTGGATTTTAGTTTCAGTGGTTTCTGCATTCTTAAATACATGTTACTGACCCTAAATTTTTGCAGTAATGTTGCTAACAACAATCTTGAGGGCCCTATCCCTAATAATATTAGTTCATGTACAAATCTTAATAGTCTGTAAGCACCTTAACTTTAATTTCTATGTAGTTTTAGAATCTTCTTTTCTCCTAGTTTAATGTGGTTATTTATGATGTCAGCAACGTGCATGGGAACAAGCTGAATGGAACCATCCTAACTTCTTTCCAGAGGCTGGAGAGTATGACTAATTTGTAAGAACAATGCAGATCATTTTAATTTATCTTGCATTATCTTCTGTTCATTGTCATCTCTATCTAGTTGCATTGATCTGTTCATAAAACATGTCCATGCACACATTCATAAGCATCATTATGTCTTTTGCTCATTCTCAGGAATCTTTCCTCCAACAATCTTTGGGGTCCAATACCAATAGAGCTATCACGGATTGGTAATTTGGATACTTTGTAAGTATCAAGTCCTTTAATTATTTCATTTTGTGTATTACTTTCTTGTACTGACATATAATATTGTCAGGGATATTTCTAATAACAAAAACAATGGCTCAATTCCATCTTCCCTTGGTGATTTGGAACATCTTCTGAGGCTGTAAGTACAACTACTAGTTGATTTTTTCTATAATTGTTTTCTTTTGTTGACACTTTCTTTTAAATGTGACAGGAATTTGAGCAATAATCACTTAACTGGATTCATCCCAGCAGAATTTGGTAATTTAAGAAGTGTGATGGAAATGTAAGTAACTGCTGCTTCCTTTGTATACCCTTGTTATGAATTGTCTGTTAATACTATTTATCAGCTTCTTTCTAATTTCATGCTAATGTGTTGCATTATAGTGATCTTTCAAACAATCACCTTGGGGGCTTGATTCCTCAAGAACTTAGTCAGCTTCAAAACTTGTACACGTTGTAAGTAATAATGCTCCACGTTCTGATACTTTGGTGTGATTAGCTAAGCTCTTACCTTCTTCAAGAGCTTAGTCAGCTTCTAAATCTTGCCACAAAATATTTCAGGAGACTAGAACATAACAATTTATCAGGGAATGTGATGTCACTCATCAACTGCCTCAGCCTTTCTGTACTGTGAGTTCTCTATTTACAAAAATTAATGTTTTGTTTATAGTGTAGCTTATCACAGTTATAAGATGCTTAATGACTAATGATCGAATTCTTGCAGAAATGTATCTTACAACGACCTAGTTGGCAATATTCCTACGAGCAATAACTTCTCAAGGTTTACACCCGACAGGTTAGTAAATCTTACCATATTTTCAAAAATTATAACTACTTTAGTTCTGTATTGAATTGTCAACATTATAAATTAAAGTCTAAGTTGCTGTCTATGCTTGTAAAATCTTTGTTACATACTTTTGGCTGACATAAGCTCTCTGTGAAGTTTTATTGGAAACCCTGGTCTTTGTGGCTACTGGCTTAGTTCTCCATGTCACCAGTTTCATGCAACAGAGCGAGGTATATGCAATGACAGATTGCTAGTTCTTTTACTTGATATTGCTTGTTCTAACATTAAGTTGGTAAATAAGGAATATATGTTTTCATTAGCATATGTTGCATTTCTTAAATGCTGCTACATTTGTGGATTTAGATTTGATCATTCAGTTCCTGAAATCGTCACTTTAATGTGATCTAATTTGTTATCTTGACAGTCACAATATCTAAAGCAGCCATCCTGGGAATTGCTCTTGGTGCCCTTGTGATTCTTCTCATGATCTTGGTGGCAGCATGTCGACCCCACAATCAAATAACTTATCCAGATGGTTCACTTGACAAACCAGGTACCTTAATTAGTTTTCCATAAATCTATGCGACTGAGTGATGAAAGCCATAGATCTTAAGTCAAGTGTGGGTGGTTTATCTGTCATATTAGATGGGTGGTTTGTTTATCTGTGGTCCACAAGTGGATCTGATTGGAAAACCGTATCGATCCTATTAATTTTACTATTTTAGTAGTCGATAGAGAAAACCCCAAGGCGCAATGAATTTCAGAAGGTGTGAGTAAAACAAGGTTCAATAACAGATTTTAAGTTTTTCTGGCTTGAGAATCTATATCAATTTGTAGATTTAACTTCCTTAATAATCACACGAGGGTAACTTGTGACTTAGGTGTTCATATCCTTCCTTTTTCTGTTATACCTCATGGATTTTGATAATCTTGCTTTTAAATACTGCTAATTATTACTTAACTACTGGGTCTCGGTGCTTGTGAAACAGCAGTTAACTACTCAAGACCAAAGTTGGTGATTCTTCACATGAATATGGCACTGCATGTTTATGAGGACATCATGAGAATGACTGAAAGCTTGAGTGAGAAGTACATCATTGGTTATGGTGCATCAAGCACAGTATACAAATGTGTTCTTAAAAATTGCAAGCCAGTGGCTATTAAAAGACTATATTCTCATTATCCTCAATGCTTGAAGGAATTTGAGACGGAACTTGAGATAGTAGGGAGTATCAAGCATCGGAATCTAGTTTGCCTTCAAGGGTACTCCTTGTCCCCTTCTGGAAATCTTCTCTTCTATGACTACATGGATAATGGCAGTCTCTGGGATCTTCTTCATGGTAAGTTGGGATATGTTCTTCATCATTGTGTTTCCGAACCTATACTTGTTCAAAGGGAAGCATATTATGTTTTGCATATTCTTAAGAGATGCGTACTTTTTTTAATCATTTTTTGCTGGGTGCCTTTGTAACATTATGTTTGAGGCTCTTGTGAGTTGGGGATTAACTTTAGCATGCTTATCCAAAATGATTGGCAATTTAGATTTGTTTTATAAATTCCTGTTAGTTGAGGATAGTAGAATCTTTTATACTGGTAAAGAGATCATCTTCTCTAAGTCTGTTCATTTTTGCTGTTTTGCAGGCCCTAACAAAAAGAAGAAGCTTGACTGGGACACCCGTCTGCAGATAGCACTTGGATCAGCGCAAGGACTTGCATATTTGCATCATGATTGTAGTCCCCGTATTATACACAGGGATGTGAAGTCATCAAACATTTTACTGGACAAGGATTTTGAAGCTCATCTCACTGATTTTGGTATTGCCAAGAGCTTATGCACCTCAAAGTCCTACACTTCTACTTACATTATGGGCACCATTGGCTACATAGATCCTGAGTATGCTCGAACTTCCCGCCTCACTGAGAAATCAGACGTGTATAGTTATGGCATTGTCCTGCTGGAGTTGCTAACGGGAAGGAAAGCTGTAGATAATGAATCCAATCTCCATCATCTGGTTAGTCTTTATTTTAAATAATGGTCAAAGTTACGCAGTTCCTTATTCGAGATTGGATTGGAATTTTGAATTTCAAATTGAAATTGACAGATTGAAATTTTACCAAGAAGATTTGCCATGCATGTTTTAGATTGATTGAAGTTTCCTCTAATTGCTAACTTTGAGTTGTCATTAAGCAATCGTAAATTTGAATCCCCTACTATGCAGATGCAGTTCTATTTGGTTGTTTCTTTTGATTTTTTTTAGTTTGATCCATTTTGGGAAGAAAACATGCTTTCCATGTATTTGTCTGGTTTCTCACACAGTGCCCCTTTTGTTCCAGATTTTATCCAAGACAGCAAACAATGCTGTCATGGAGACTGTAGATCCTGAGATCACAGCCACTTGCAAGGACCTTGGAGCGGTGAAGAAGGTTTTTCAGCTTGCTCTTCTATGCACCAAGAGACAGCCATCTGATCGTCCAACAATGCACGAAGTTACACGTGTCCTTGGGAGTCTTGTGCCATCCACAACACCACCACCAAAACTATCACCGCCTTCACTTCCTTCGGCCCTTCCATCTGCCAAAGTGCCTTGCTACATGGACGAGTATGCAAATCTCAAGACCCCTCACATGTTGAATTGCCCATCCATGAGCACTTCAGATGCCCAACTCTTCCTCAAGTTTGGGGAGGTAATTTCTCAGAATAGTGAGTGAAGCATGTGGAAATTGAAATTAATGAGAAAATATATTTTTAAAAAGAAATGGGAGAGAGTAGTTAAGATAGTGGGAAGGTGCTGGGTTCAAATTGGAAATGTGTATAAAGATTTGGCATCAATTATTGTGGCTGTAAACGAAAGAATAGAATGGAACAACTTTTTGCTTTTTTATTTTTTTTGGGTGAAAGGAACAACTTTTTACTAATAGAATGAAAAGCTGTTTTATGCAACTCAAAATTCATGCACATACGTAACAAAATTGTGAAATAGTAATTTGGGGGTGCCTTAATTGGCCCACTGGCAAGGTGGTGTGGGCTGCAGGTTCTTCTGCAGGCTGTGCAGAGGTGGGGCTTTGCATTATATGCGCGAGCAGCAATAATGCACTGCGAGCCTTAACTGCACCAAAGACCGTACCAGTTTGTTTGGATATGGGGATTCCCACTATCCCCAGTGGATTGTTTTTTACCGTGATCTGGATTTGGTACATCCTCATTCCAGAATTTAATTCCAAGGGGACCATTAGAATCAGATTATCGGTAACAAAGATGTTACTAATAAGCAATAATGTGTTCTTTTTTTTTTTTGGTAACTAAGCTTGTTTGTCTTTAATTAGGGCATAACAACCCTTTATATTGCGTTGCTGTCTCAGTTAGATTTAATGGGGAAATCAAACTAAATTAGTTTAGGCTGCATGGTTGTATTGTATGCCAAGAGGGAAAAACATATTCTTTTTCAGCATTTACGGGCAAAGCACCGGGCAACCTTACTATGAGTCGGTAATCTTCTCCTGGGGCCGAGTGACGCGAGGCGAGGAAGCTAAGTCGCTGTTTTCTGTTTGTTTAAGGGTAAAAAATGGATTTCTCAGTTCTCAATATTAACGAAAAAAAAGGGTTAAAAAATTCAAGACTTATATACTCGAAATAATTAATTTCTAAAACTATATTTTTTTAATAATTTTTGTATTTCATCAGAAGTTTTGGCTTACAAAAGAAAAACACATAATTTCAGTCCTTTTGTTTTTGTTTTTTTTTTGGTTTTCTGCAAGAGGGACTATTAACTGTTTGCTTGGCCTATCATCGCAAATAGAGTGTTGTAGCCTTAGATTTATTATTTAGAAACTATACTTATCCTTCCATGTTTTTTATTTCATTTCTATTTATTTTGATGGAAATCCTTTCATTTTTCACAAGATATCGATTAAACAGGTAAAAGACCATTAGTCTCAATTATTTTTGCATCTTTGATAGGTTTCTAAGAAGAATATTAAAATAACGAGATAATACTTTAAACCAATTTACTAGCAATGAATAAAGTAATTAATGAAATTAAAAAGTTTAAAATAATGATAGTATAAAATTCATATATATATATAAAGTATAGAATTCCATTTTTAATTTGAAAATTTTAAAGTAATTGTCTTATATTTGCAATAGAAAGTTCTAAATAAACACAAGAATTGTGATCTCTCAAATTCAGCAAGGCCATATTCCTTAAGCAGGTGTTCTCATAGGCTGTGTAATAGTAAAATTATTAAAAATATATTTTTCAAATTAAAAGTCTAATAATCTATGATATAATAATTTTTTTTTAAATTTGTAATAAAAAATGTTTCCGAGCTGGCACTATATGACGTTATAAATTCAAATCGCTTTTTCAGAAAAAAAGAAAAAAAAGAAGAAGAAGAGAAAGCAAAGAAGTGATTCAAATTTCAGAAACTAAAACGGTCACAAAAAAGTTTAATTAAAACGGTCACATTCAGCGGAGGGGCGATCAAGCTTTTGAGTGCAGTGTACGCAATGATACCAATTTATTAATTAAAATTTTAATATTTAATAATATAGTAATTTATTTGTTAACAATAATAAAAATAATTAATAAATAATATCAACTTATTAAATAGTAAAAATTTATTGATAAATTCGATGAATTTAAAATTTCTTATAAATAAACCACCAGTGGAACAGCAAAACAAGCGGACAGTTTTGTCTTATTGAAAAAAATTAATTTCAGATTTTAAAATTTAATTTAATTTTTTATATTTTTAACAATACGTGCACATACAGTTATTTTATTTTATACTTTTGATGGTATATATATTTAATAACAGTTAGATTTAAATATATGATAAAGTATATATCAACAGAAAAAATGTATAATTCTTAATTTCAAAATCTGCATCTGAAATTAAAAGCAAAAAAAAAAAAAACGTTTTGGAGGAGGGTGGTGACGGTGACGTGTCGAATACGATATTAAAATACACGGAAGCTTCGCCATTTTTGACTTATAGTCTACACCTGTTAGGGCGGGAACCCAAAAATTTCACCCAAAAGGTCATGCCCGTAAGTTTTTTTCTGGCTCTTATTTTGTTCCTCTCTGTTCTTAGGGTTTCAATTTCCATTTTCCTTTGAATTTTTTTACCGTCGTTTAAAGATTTTAGGGCTTTAATTTGGCACACTTTCACTTTGAATTAGCAGGAACCAGAGATGAGCCTGCGTAGGGGCTCCAAGGTTTGGGTCGAGGACAGAGATTTGGCCTGGGCCGCAGCTGAAGTCCTCGACTATGTTGGCAAGCAACTTCAAGTTCTTACTGCTTCCGGAAAGAAGGTGGAGAATCATCCCAATCGCTTTTGTTACAAAATTACAGCAGTTGTTGTCTAGTAGCGATAATTTTGTTTTTGTTTTTTGTTTTCCCTTGTTTATGATTTTTGGTACTGCGGTGATGGAGTTTGTAGGTTTTGGCCTCTCCTGAGAAGCTATTTCCAAGGGACGCGGACGAGGAAGACCATGGAGGAGTGGACGATATGACGAAATTGACGTATTTGAACGAGCCGGGCGTTCTTTACAATCTTCATAGAAGATATGCTCTCAATGACATATATGTGAGTGAAATTTTTTTCCTACATGTTGCATATGTATATATATCAACAAATGCCATTAATGGATGGTTATAGTTAGTTAAATGAGAAGGTTTTGTTAATTTGATGTTGGCCTATCATTAATTGTCGACATACTTATGGTGTTCTGAGCTACTCAGTAGACAGAGGGGAGCGCCACATGGCATGTGGCACTCTCAAATCCCCTTTTTCCAAGATGGAATCTATGTTATGACATAATGTATAAATGTGGTATCATTAATGATATTTATTGCTTGCATGGTGTGGCACATTTTGGTCGATTCATCCTCTTCTAACTTTTGGGTTTTGGTGATCCTTCTAAACCTTTCAGGCAGGGTTTCCATTACCCTTTTTTTCGCAATGAATAAATTAGTAGCTTGTTAACCACACAATTACGTATTCATTGTTACTCTTTAACTTTTTAGTCTCCTGTAGTGCAAGTTAAAGTAGACACTTGTAGTGCTTTATCTTTGTAAGCTGCATCTCCTGTTTGCTTGTGGTAACTTGTCATAACTTTATAATAAATATCTGGGTTTCCATTCTATATTATGAAGTTACAATAAGTAGTAATTTATGCAATGTGTAGTGAAACTCTGTGGAATTTTTTTCTTTTGCCTTTTTGTAGACATATACAGGAAGCATCTTGATTGCTGTTAACCCATTCACAAAGCTTCCACACCTATATAATGTCCATATGATGGAGCAGTATAAGGGAGCTCCATTTGGTGAGTTGAGTCCTCATGTTTTTGCTGTAGCTGATGCATCATATAGGTATGTTGAGTTTTTTGTGAAATAATGTTTGTTTGAAAATGAGTTTTGGTTGTTCACTCTTCATTTTTATGTATTATTATTCTAGGTAATGATTCTTTTAGCCTGTTTATTTTATAATCCAGGGCAATGATGAATGAGGGTCGAAGCCAATCAATATTGGTTAGTGGAGAAAGTGGTGCAGGTAAAACTGAGACAACTAAACTTATTATGCAGTATCTTACATATGTAGGAGGTAGAGCTGCTGGTGATGACAGAACAGTTGAACAACAAGTTCTTGAGGTAAGATTTATCCTTAAGTTAGTCTATTTACTGTGTGTTATCAACTGAAAAGTTTCAACACAATGTATTTTCAATTTGTTATTTGATGGTGAAGATCTGCATATTTTTACGTTAAGTTCGAAGAATTTAAGGTGATCAATCATTTCTCGATTGGATCTGTTTGGCCTTTAAGTTGATTTGGGGATTGATTTACCTTGACTTGAAATGAGATGATTGACCAAGTTTTTTATTTTTATTTTTTTAATGGATTATTTTTATCTTAATGTTTGTAGATTTTATATTTTTGTTATAATATCATTGTTAATATTTGTATTTTCTGTTTTGTGCGAGCTTCAGTCAAATCCACTTTTGGAGGCATTTGGTAATGCAAGGACTGTTAGAAATGACAATTCAAGGTGTGCTATATGTTTTTACTTATAATTTGTAAATTGTACCATGTACGGTTATGCCATTCGTATCACTAGAATTGTATGCTTTATTTACATATTATTGTTCTTTATATCATAGTTCAAACTACTAATGCTTGTGTTTTCATGATTCTGTGTGGCAGCCGTTTTGGCAAGTTTGTTGAGATCCAGTTTGATGCAAATGGTAGAATATCAGGTGCTGCAATTAGAACTTACCTCTTGGAACGGTCCCGTGTAGTCCGGATAACAGATCCTGAAAGGAATTATCATTGCTTTTATCAATTGTGTGCATCTGGAAAGGTGTGCACTTGCGCCCTCCCTTTCTCTCTCTAAATATATACATAAGGGCGTGTGCATGTGTTTTTATATGTACCTGGGTATGTATTGATGGTGATAAATCAATATAGTGGTGGATAGATATATGTACTGTTTAACACTGTGCATGACCATGCATGTGATGTATATATTCCGTACCGTGCTGTATGTATAATATCTTTATCACTCTACCTGGTTGTGAATAAAGGGATATAAATTGAATGATTAGCAGTTGGTTTTTTGCATATTCTAAGCATTCATAAGTCCTTGCATAATGATATTGATATCTTTTTCTACTTGCATGTGGTTCGTATTTTAGAGTACTCTTCATGGTGACGCTCTTCAAATTTCAGGCTCTCTCATTTGTGATGTATTCTTATTTGTACATATCCATCTATTGCATAGTTTATATGTGATCCCTGGTAATATTTTTGGATTCTTCAAGCTTGTTGATATTGTATTGGATGACCTATGTTCAGGATGCAGAAAAGTACAAGCTTAGTTGTTCAAGTGATTTCCACTACTTGAATCAAAGCAGAACTTACGACCTAGATGGAGTGAGCAATGCAGAGGAATATGTGAAGACAAGGAGGGCAATGGACATTGTTGGTATTAGTCTTGAAGATCAGGTTCAAGAACTTTTTTTTCAAGAGGATAATTTATTTCAGTTGCATTTTCCTTCTCCTTAGGAATGTAGTTTTTATTAATGGCCCAATGACTTTTAAAAAATCTATTATCGCTTATACTTAGGAAGCAATCTTTCGCGCTTTATCTGCCATTTTACATCTGGGAAATGTTGAATTTTCTCCTGGGAAGGAGCATGATTCTTCAGTTTTGAAAGATCAGAAATCTAGCTTCCACATGCAGATGGCTGCCGATCTTTTCATGTAAGTGATTACATCATATAGCTAGAAAGTAATAGCTAGGTTTCTCCCTTATGAATAAGATAATTTTTTTCAGTTTATGCAATTGTTTTAAGATTTTGAAACTTTAGATGTTTACTATTTTCAGTATATTTCTTTGATATTAATAAACTCGAAAGTCTTGATAAAATATGTCATGTAAGCTAAGCAATAATTGAGGGGAAACATGGCTTGTTTTGGAAATTGCTTTGTGCAATATTATGCATATCAGTTATTTTTTAGAAGTTCAATAAGATAAACTAAATCATTGACGTGTATATGATATGAGCTGTTAAATTGATTATTTGTCAGGTGTGATAAGAACCTCTTAATGGCAACATTGTGTACTCGTTCAATTCAAACTCGTGAAGGGATTATTGTTAAAGCTCTAGATTGTAATGCTGCGATGGCTGGTCGAGATGCATTGGCAAAGACTGTTTATGCTAGATTGTTTGACTGGTATGCTGATATGTAACCCAATGAATCAATCTCTTATTTTAGAATTTTGGTGCCATCGTAACATTTTTGGTTTTGGTATTTGTTTTGTTTATGGTCGATTGTTTGACTGTTATGCTGATAAGTAACCCAATGAATCAATCTCTTATTTTAGAATTTTGTGCCATCATAAAATTTTTGGTTTCGGTATTTGTTTCAGGCTGGTTGATAAAATTAATAGATCTGTCGGGCAGGATTTGAATTCTAGGTTACAAATTGGAGTTTTGGACATTTATGGTTTTGAATGCTTCAAGGACAATAGGTAACAATTTTAACGAATACTTGGAGACTTTTTTGATTTTTCTGCTACAGGAACACTGAATAATAAAGTGACTGTTAGATTCATCTGATATATTCAATTCTCATAATGCCCTGACATGTTTAGTTTCATGAACTTGCTTGATATTTTTGTATTGTCTATATACACTACTTACAACAGCAATTTTAGTGAAATATGTTTGTTACATGTGCTTTTACTTCATATTTCTGTATGCTTTTTGCATGACATGCTTATTTTTTTTGTATTACGGATTATTACTAGTGTTTGCTATCAATTTTTTTTTTTTCACTTAATCTTTAACTATGTTATTGCCGTTACTATAGTTTAGTCTTCATTTCTTTAGACTTATTCTTTTTGTTCATATTCAGTTTCATTGTAGTTATACACCTTTATTCCTTTAATTGATTAACATATTTTAATGTGCAGTTTTGAGCAATTTTGCATTAATTTTGCAAATGAAAAGCTTCAGCAACATTTTAATGAGGTGCACAGCGATGTTTTGTTAATCACATTTATTAAAGATATTGTTGTGTTATGCAATCTAATCCCTTTTTTTTTTTCTTGGGCATTTGTTGCAGCATGTATTCAAAATGGAGCAGGATGAGTATAGAAAAGAGGAAATCAATTGGAGCTACATTGAATTCATCGACAATCAAGATGTTCTAGATTTGATTGAGAAGGTATGTTTGATCTCTCAAAATTTGATCTGCTAGGACATATTTTTTAAAGATAGATTTTTTCATCACTATAGCTTTTGGTCCTTTGGAACTTAATAAGATTTTGGTAGTTCATCTCGTCTGTATCATTTTCCTCTATTTTGTGTCATGTAGTCACCATATTTACGCAGTTATATACTTTATGTCACATGTGGTTGAGGATTTGGAGATATTTGTGATTCAATAATGATTTGCCAGCTATGTCTTAGATTTAGCACCTTTCTAGAGTATTAACTGCTGTAATCAATTACTTGAAACTTACGTATAAAGATTAATAGTTGCATCTAGAAGTTTTTGACAAGGTGACTTCCATATACAAATTGACGAGATACTGTCTTGATTACAATATTTTGTTGGGCAATTTAACATTTTCCCCCTTTTTTTATTAATAGCTTTTTAAAATTGTTACCATGGAATTATAGTTATTGTGGTTTACATTAGTTTTTTCTGTGGTCTTATTCGTGTATCTTCCTTCAGCTGTGTAAGTCATGAACCTTATGCTATTGTAAATTGGTTTGCAGAAACCCATTGGGATTATTGCTCTCTTGGATGAAGCTTGGTACAATTTGAGTTCTTCAATATAGATTGGTGCGTGTTACTCTATAAAGTATTTGCTTGCACTTTATCCTTATCCTGATTTTCTTATTTTTGCAGCATGTTCCCAAAATCAACTCATGGAACATTTTCAACCAAATTGTTTCAGCATTTCCATTCCCATGCACGGTTGGAAAAGGCAAAATTTTCAGAAACAGATTTTACTGTTGCCCACTATGCTGGAAAGGCACGTCATATATCATAATATATTTTCAGACTAATAATCTGTATAATGTTAATACTGTATAATGTTAATAATGATCCCGTTTTATATATCCTCTTGTTGTAGGTTACTTATCATACAGATACTTTTCTTGATAAAAATCGTGATTATGTTGTGGTAGAGCATTGCAATCTACTTTCTTCTTCCAAATGCCCTTTTGTTGCTGGTCTTTTCCCTCCTTTGCCAGAAGAGTCTTCGAGATCATCTTACAAGTTTTCTTCTGTGGCTTCAAGATTTAAGGTAAGCCATTTATTTATATATATTTTTTAAATCTTTGTTCTATCCCTCTAACTGCTGATTTCAAATGCATATCTTTTTAAGAATATAAATGGGGGAAGGGGTGGAAAATCACTATTTCTTTATGTGATGAATGTAAGTACCTTTCATTTAATCTAGTAACTGACATCAGTTTTAGGTATAGTGAGAGGATGGCATCTACCAGGAAAAGAAAGAGTTTGTCGAAAAAGCCGTCTTCTTGTTATGTAGCTTTCACTAAAATCTCATTATTTCCTTATGGTCCTTCTTGGATTGGTATAAATGTTTTCCATGTGCTTTTTATTTTTATTTTTTTATTTTATTTTTTTGAGGAAATCCTTGGTGGAGTATGGATGGCTTTGGTCATAAGTAAACTTAAATTATGAAATTCAGCAAGTTATTATTATTTTTTATATTTAATTTATTAATAAATTCATAATTGGAAACTCTTTCTTCTCTCTTACCAATTTTTCATTTTTTGCATCCTTTTCTGGATTGTGATGGAGGGTGGTTGAATGAAGATTCCCAACATCTTTTTGTGAAGGTGGATAATGCCATCTGTTGTCAGAATGATCTGTAGAAAAATTGCTTTAATACTTCTATAGATGGGTACCAGATTTTTTCACTTTCTTTTAAGTATTTGTACAGTTGTTCAACATTAACACCCCGACTAAGTCTGACAGGTTGCTGAGTCATGCTTGAATATTGTGTTTACTTGCTTATCAATCACTGAACTTGATTAGCATAAGAAATATTGTTATTTTTTTCATTTTGTTTTTCATATGAGAACTATAATGAATGCTAATTGAATGGATGGTCTTTTTTTTTTTTATATAGTAGTTGAAAATTATTACACAGGTGATGGATGTATCAATTATGATTCTACGTGCTGTTGATTTACTTTTCCCCTTTTCTGCTTGTAGCATCAACTTCAAGCATTGATGGAAACACTCAACACAACAGAGCCTCATTACATACGTTGTGTGAAACCAAACTCTTTGAATCGACCACAAAAATTTGAGAATCTAAGCATCTTACACCAATTGCGCTGTGGGGTTAGTGATATTAGAACTTTCATGCTTCCTTTTGATGGGAAATCTGATTACACATAAACCTTTTTCTCCCTATATACTCCCCTAATTTTTGCAGCCGGGATGCTGTAGTCTATTGATTTGGACTTCTTCCCTTTTCCTGCTGTTTGTTGTGTCAGTAAATGAACATAGACATGCATTTTTGATTTTTGTATGCTTTGTCCACTGATGCAAGTTTGAGTTGACATGAAAGAACTGCTATCCTTCTCTCTTTCCCCATCCCCTCATATCCAAATACAACCATTTATTTACATGTCCATACCACTAAGTCATGGTAACTATAGGTATTCCACATTTGTTTCTTGTTTATGCAATTTAAGATAATAATTCTTTGGTTTGGTGCAGGGTGTTTTAGAGGCAGTTCGGATAAGTTTGGCCGGCTATCCCACGAGAAGAACTTATCCGGAGTTCATAGATCGCTTTGGAATATTAGTCCCTGAGTTAACGGATGGAAGGTTGGTTTGCATTATTGGTTATTAATCCTGGGAGTTCTATATAAAAAAATGTAATGATACTCTAGTAAGCCTCTGTTGGTGATTTCGTTTTTTATTTGGTAGGTGTGGGGGTTTTCCTGGTTCACTGGCACAATAAATATAAAAATATAAAATATTAAGTAAAGGTGATAGTAGATTTTGATGTACTTGTGCACCTTTTGATACTTGTATCTAACATATTAGTTTGTGCAGATTGTAACTTTTTTAATATAACATGTATATGAAGATCTTATAAATACTCTCTTTTTCTTTCAACACTTCTTTCTCTTATTATAACTTTTAGACCTGTTTGTATATATAGTCCGTCTCTCATCAAGACACCCTGATGGGATTTTGGTGCAAACTCACATCATGCAACATGTTGTGGATGCTTTTTTCCCACAACATGTTGCGTGACTGTGGACACAACTTTTGTGTGTGTGTGTGTATAATTTTTCATTGGTAAGATTACACGCTTACCTTATTAAACTCATGCAGCGTTTTTACACATCAGGCAACATGTCGCCATACATATAGTCTCTGCAAAAAAACTCTACGTCTTGCAACATGTTGCCTGACTTAGAAAAATGATGCATGCATCCCATAAGGTAAGTGTGCAAGCTTACCATAGCAGGACTAAATATATATATTCTTGTTATTGCTAATATGTTGTATTTTATGTTTACAGTTATGATGAAAAAGCTACAACTGAGAAAATTCTGAAAAAGCTAAAACTTGAGAATTTTCAGGTATGCTTCCTTTAGTATCTAGGAATCTATTTTTGTTATATTCTTTGTTGTATTTTTGTACGGTATATGATAATTGTGTACGAGCAGTTGGACAATTAGTTGTTTATATTTATTCTTTTAATATGCAGTTGGGTAGGACAAAAGTGTTTCTTAGGGCTGGACAAATTGGTATTTTGGACTCCTGTCGGGCTGAGGTTTTGGACAATTCTGCAAAACTTATTCAGCGTCGATTGAAAACATATATTGCTTTCAGAGATTTTATCTCCACAAAAGCTGCTGCATTTGTACTACAAGCTTACTGTAGAGGTTCTCTTAACTTGTACTGGAATCTGAGTTTTCTTGTTGCTTTTCTTTAGTATCTTTTTATTTGGATCCCCCTAGGAATTTTAAATTTATGCGGTTCAGAAGGCTCCTATATCGTTTTTTCTTTTGATTATTATGCATCTTTGCAGTTCTTGTTACCATTTCAGGCACCTTTTTATGACTATTTGCTCCACTTTTTATCTTCCCACACTATTAAATTACCAATGGTTTGTTCTGAAAATCAGAAAGTTGTTGATGCCATCTTCTCTGAGAGGTGATCACTAGGTTGTCAACTTGTTATATTCCCACTTGCATCTATAGACTTTGTCCAAAAAGTTTTTTGGGGTGGTTTAATGACCTATTCTTATACCATATGGTCATTGCAATAAAATTGTCCTGCTCTCTTTTAAAGGTACTATGTTAACTTCGTAATTACCAGTGTAGGATAATGGATCCCATAGATTTTAGCCCTGTCTTAGGAGAGTGGTGGCAAACATGCTGGCGGGAGTGACAGTAATCCTGATGGTGTTAATTGACGATCTTATTGTTCATAACTTGATTTCTTAAAACACTTTTTGGGATGAAAACTTTAAATGGATGATGGTTATGTGGTTTATTAATGTATATTGGGGGTTCATGCTTGCAGGATGCCTTGCTCGAAAGATTTATGTTGCAAAACGGGAGACAGCAGCTGCTATTATAATACAGAAATGCATCAGGAGCTGGCTTTTAAGGCATGCTTTTTTGGAATTGCATGCAGCTACTATTACCATACAGTCCAGCATTCGTGGTTTTTCAACGCGCAAAATGTTTTTGCATGGAAAAGAGCATAAAGCTGCCACTTTAATCCAGGTAAACTTGATTCAGTCATAGGATAGGTGTTTCCTTTGGTACAATTTCCAGTATGCAACTTTTCTTTGATGTTTTGCTAAAAGTTAACAGGTTTTGAGAGGGAAAAATTATTTTGAAGGCAATGAAGTCTATTATACAGACAAGGAAATATATTTGCATTTGATAATACAATGAATATTTTAAGTTTCTTTCATGTCATAATTCTCAAGTTCTTATCAGGAAAAGCTTTGACTAGGTTTTACCATTTCTTTTGTAATCTACTGCTTTGCTATAGATAGGATTTCATTTAGTCTATTCATCAGTTTAAGTATTTTCATTATAGCTTTGGTTTTTCAAAAACTTCGTAAGATTAGCAGTTTGACTTCTTGTTAAGTTATTTCATTTTTAAATATCTATATGCAAACTACTTATTAACTTTGGAGAAGAAACCTGGCACTCTGGTGATATGTGTCTTACTTTAGGTTTTGGGTTTGTTTCCGTTCCTTTTCCATCTCTTAAATGCAACTATTTTTAATTTAGCAATCATCTGTTTTTCTGTGAATTTTTTTTCCAACAGGGACATTTGTTTTTGTTTATGTTATGTAGCATTTTTCTGGCTTGCTTTGGCTTGAAGTAACTTTTCTATGTTGTATGTACTGGACCTCATAGTAATATAATATAATCTATTTAGGCTCGATGGAGGATGTATAAGGTCCGCTCAGTTTTCCGACATGACCAAAATTCAGTAATAGCAATACAATGTCTATGGAGGCGAAAAATGGCCAAAAAGGAATTCCGAAGGCTTAAACAGGTCAGAAAAATGTCACAATATGTGTTGTTGCTTATGAGGTAACCGATTTAATTAAGTTATATTGGTTTTCATTCAATTTCGATTTGCAGGAGGCAAATGAAACTGGTGCCCTTCGTTTAGCTAAGAGTAAACTTGAGAAGCAGTTAGAAGATCTGACTTGGCGTTTGCATCTTGAAAAAAGATTGCGGGTATTGCATTTGATTTCAATTTGATGTAGTTTAACTCATATTGATTTCTGTTGAAAGTATTTTCAGAAGTTGTAATGGGATACTTGTTACTCTTATCATGTCAAACGGTCATTGTAATGGAATATCGGTAACAACCTTTTTCTGCTGCTTCAATTGATGATAACTGACAATTCTTATAAATTTGTTGTTTTGCACATGAAAGGCCCACCTTCTGTCCCAGTAACAACCTCTTGCTGCCACTTTATGTGTATCTGTGTGTTATGTTTTAAGTTTTTCAATTGATGGTAACTTAGAACAGTGTCAGGGCAAATCAATTTTCTGACAATTCTTATAAATTTGTTGCTTTACATGTGTAAAACTCCACCTTCTATCATGTTATTTAATAGGCCACATTTGAGGGAATGTGTATGTCCTAATAATGTAAGCTTTTAGGGTTTTGGTAACTTAATAGTTGGCTCCACTTTGTAACTAGTTAAGCTTTGGGATGT
Source organism: Ochetophila trinervis (assembly GCA_003254975.1). Classification (NCBI taxonomy): domain Eukaryota; kingdom Viridiplantae; phylum Streptophyta; class Magnoliopsida; order Rosales; family Rhamnaceae; genus Ochetophila; species Ochetophila trinervis. Next base: position 150,513 of record QANX01001840.1, on the reverse strand, counting down.
GTTAGTTTTACACATTACATTTAACAATAGACAAACAGCATATTAACTCTTATGATGCAATATATTTATTCTTTACTTACAAGGCTGTGATGAGTCGCCTTTTGATCTGCAAGGCACTGTAAGAGGAAATTTACTTGAATTTAAATTTTAACTGTGCTATAACATTTTTGCTTTTCAGCTTTTAGCTGGATTTAACATCAAATATACAATGATGTGCTCATATGAATGCTTTTAGGGCCTATTTATTACTGGGTGTATTCTGGATGCAGGTCTCTAATGAAGAGGCTAAATCAGTAGAAGTTTCAAAATTTCAAAAAATGCTGGAACCTTTGAAACTCGAGTTAGATGCAGCAAAATTAGCAACAATTAATGAGTGCAACAAGAATGCTGTGTTGCAAAATCAACTAGAACTGTCAGTGAGGGAAAAATCAGCTCTTGAAAGAGAACTCTTAGGGATGGCTGAATTGAGAAAGGAGAATGCATTATTGAGGGTGAGTTTGTCATTTAATTATTATTTTCTGTTTTTAGATGGTGGTTTTATTTTGCCAAAGGAGCCTTTTCAGGATTTGCTGATACGATCCTATTATGTTGCACTCAGATGCTAGGACTAATGTAGAATCTAAAGATTGAAAGTAGTCTCAATTAGAAACAATGTTTATTGTTTAAAAAACTAAAATATTTTTTTACTTAATCTTGATTATCAATGTTGTACTACATTCTCCATCTTAAGCTTATCTCAAAGTGCCTGTATGTGGATGATTGGGTACTTTCCTTTCACTTAAATCCAATCTGTTTGGAACTTATACAGATTGTATGGATGTGTCTGACTGAGTCTGTAATTAATTGAAGGCATTAGACTCTATGGCTGGTTCAGCTAAGAAAAGTTGTAGGATGATTGGGTTAATTCTCTGCAACATAGGAATCTGTTATGGTAGTGTCGCATTATGTGATTCTATCACTTTTTGTTTTTAAATTTCTTTGGGTTAATTCTCTGCAACATAGGAATCTGTTATGGTAGAGTCGCATTACATGATTCTGTCACTTTTTTGTTTTTCAACGTATGTCACCATTAACCTGCAGATTTCTATTTATCTGCTGAACTTCTCCCACCCTCTTGCTTGGTATAGGAATTACATAGTTTCTTGTAGAAGTAATAATTATGTTTTATTCATTTGCAGAGTTCTCTGAACGCCCTGGAAAAAAAGAATTCAGCTCTGGAGGTTGAGCTTCTTAAAGCACAAAAAGACAGCAGTGACACCATTGAGAAACTAAGGGAATTTGAAGTGAAGTGTTCTCAGCTTCAGCAGAATGTAAAAAGGTATTCTTTTATTAAATTAATAAATTAGTTAACAGTAATTTTTTTGTTCATTTAACTTATTATCAAGGTTGTAAATGTCATTATGTCGAAAATATTGGAGATCTAGTTTATGCAAATAATGTAATGAATTATTCAGCGTCATATCATGGACATTTTGAATGAAACTCCAAGAAATGATAAATTTATCAGCAATGTACAAACTGATCTAGTTTTTCTTAATAAAATAATATATGTAAAATTAGTTTTATTGGTCAATAATATAATGTGTCCCTTTAACAAATGTTGAAAGTAAATATTGAATATTAACAAATAATATGATCTTTAGTGCTAGTGGTTTGTGTATAAATTTTATTTCAGTTGTAGTAAATGTATAATCTTCATTATTTTTTTATTTTTTATAAATATTTTAGCCTAGAGCAGAAAGTCTCACAATTGGAGGATGAGAATCATGTTATGCGACAAAAAGCTTTAAGTGCATCGCCCAAGAGCAATCGTCCAGGTTTTGCTAAGGCATTTACAGAGGTATGTTGTTATATATGTGTAAACATATGAGATGACAATATAGCAGACATGCTGATGTATGTGGAAGAGCTATTACATTTGATGGTCATCCATGAATAATTTTCTTTATAACCTTTGCTTTGAAACTGAAAAATTACTAACTGACTTGTAAATGGTTGAATGGACTGTCTAAATTGTATCATTCTAAATGAAAACAGAGAACATCTGGTGCACTTGTTCTTTCCCACGCTGACAGGAAACCTGTATTTGTAAGACAGCTCCACCTCCCTTCTCTTTTTTATTTTATTTTTCTGAATTTAAGGACTCTTTGGCCCTGTTTGGCATGGTTTCTAAAAAGCTTCTTCTGGATTTCAAGGCTCAAAAGCTGTTTCTAGGAGTGTTTCGACAGTTTCTAGGAAATGTTTCCTCTAGAAGAGCTTCTTAACCAAAGCCAGTAAAAAGTAGCCTTTCAGGAAGCCTTTATGGAGAAGCAAAAGCTATCTCAAACAGGGCCTTTAACTGCATTTTCGATGCTTATTCTCCTTGTCTAATTATTTTGATGCAGGAGTCGCCCACACCTACAAAACTTATTGTGCCTTTTTCACATGGCTTGTCAGAATCACGCCGAACAAAATTAGCAGTGGAGAGGCATCAGGTCTTCTGTCTAAACTTTGAAATTCTCTGTATATCTTGTTACTGACTGTAAAGTCCATCACAAACATAAAATTAAGAAATTCCAATGCAATAAGAATTTTCAATTTTATTTGTTATTTTCTGTGTCTACAATATGCAGGAGAATTATGAATTCCTCTCAAGGTGTATCAAAGAAGATTTAGGTTTTAAAGACTGTAAACCGTTAGCTGCTTGTATCATATACAACTGTCTTCTTCATTGGCATGCTTTTGAGTCTGAGAGGACAGCCATTTTTGACTTTATAATTGAGGGTATAAATGATGTTTTAAAGGTGATTTACTTTGTTTTGTCAAATCCATCACAATTTATTTAATTTGCTGTTGCATAAATGTTTTATTATTTAGATGTTTACACATCTATTAAGAATGTGATTTATTTAGTATGATGTTTTTATTTCTTTTAGGCATTTATAGATTTTGAATGTGATTCTCGAATTCATACTGTATATTGGTTATCAATGGCCATTGTTTTAGGTTGGGGATGATAACATTACCTTACCATATTGGCTCTCCAATGCCTCAGCACTTCTATGCCTCCTGCAGAGGAATTTAAGATCCAATGGTTTCTTGACTACATCTGCACAGCGTACTACAGGGTCTTCGGGGTTTGGTAGCAGGATTGGGCATGTGAGTTTAAACAGTAATGCTAACTTATTGAATATTTGCTTTGTCTGCAGAAGTTACTTATTCTTATGCTTCATTTACTTTTCAATATTTTATTAGTACGTAATTTTAAGTTCTTTACACGTTTGGTACCATAGTGGTATAAAAATTTACTTTTGTTTGTTTTCTTTCCTAGTAATTATGGATTAATTGGATGATGTTCTATATCATCTTTCAGCCTGCACTTTATTAAGGGGAGTGAATATCAGTCTTCACACTTGAAAAGTTTTCTATCTTAGGTGGTAGATAATTGGATAATAGCGATTAGTAATTTGTAGATTAGGCTGGCATGGCTCTGTGTGTTATTCTTTCTTCTCTCTTATTTCTCACCTGTCTAGAAATATCTAAAGTAGGGTTTGGGGCAAATCTTCAACTAATGATGCTAGGCTGTTAAGTATGTTTTTGGCTTGTTGATAATATTATGTATAAATTATCATTCTCTTGTTGATAATATGGTTTTTGGCTTGTTATTTCCTTTTGTTATGGAAGATTGGGTGAATGTGAGGAGCTATGTGTCTGATTCACAGATTCTCTTCAAATTTAGTTTTAGTTTTCATGTATGTACAGTCTTGGGACTAAAATCTCCTTCATTGTTTCTGACTGCTGATGTTAATTTTCCCTCCTTTCCTCAGGGGCTAAAATCTCCTTTCAAGTATTTTGGATTTGAAGATGGTGTCTCACATGTAGAAGCAAGATACCCTGCAATATTATTCAAACAACAATTAACTGCTTGTGTAGAGAAGATCTTTGGCTTAATTCGTGACAATTTGAAGAAAGAATTGTCTCCACTATTGGGCTCATGCATCCAGGTTAAGTTCCATTTTAGGCTGATCTGGTGTTATTTGTTCCTGAACAATCCATTTTTCTTTTGGTTCAGCTTGTTTCTGTGAGCCATATTACCATCTTTTTACAGGGTAACATCATGGAGAATATGCTTTGTGTCAGAATATTTTTGTTGCTTTTAAAGCACTTTTTACTGCTTTAAACATTTTGGTTTATTTTGGTTAATTGGATTCTGTTATATGGTAAAAGTTTCTGTGATGCCTTGTAGGCCCCCAAAACTGCCCGAGCACTTGGTGGAAAGTCATCTAGATCACCTGGTGGTGCTCCTCAGCAGTCTCCTGGTAGCCAGTGGGATAACATCATCAAGTTTTTGGACTCTCTAATGATTCAATTACGTGAGAATCATGTATGTGCTTTACATTTTTTTAGTTGGTTAGTTTTGCATCTTTTGTTAACTTATTGTGTAACATGAAGTATTGAATTTTTTTTTTTCGGTCGGTTATCATCATTTGTAAGATTGGTGTTTGTGGGATTAAACTTATTTTTTTACATTATGTAGCTTAAAAGTTCCACCTCTTCTTTTTTGACTTAGGAGAGTGTTTTCTATAAGTAGGTTCTTAATCTTCTATTCTTTATGTATCACATAATCCAAGAAGAAAAGTCAGCTTGTTAGTGTAATTGTTAGGTAACTGCACATAATAATAATCAGGGCAAGCATCTGTGATTCCTCTTGCATGTCAGAAACCAGGAAATAATTCTTAGGTGCTGAGTCATGGTTTATGTATTTAAAAGCTGCATTTACACGTTCAATGCTTAATTAATTTTCCTCCATTTCTTAATGTTCAGGTGCCTTCATTTTTCATCCGGAAACTGATTACACAGGTTTTCTCTTTCATCAATATATCACTGTTCAATAGGCAAGTGTTCAATATCATCACAGATTTCTGTTTCTTATCCGGGGACCTTTATGATTTGTTTTGTATTGACGTGTTGAGTATCCTTTTATAGTCTGCTGCTGCGACGTGAATGTTGCTCGTTTTCAAATGGGGAATATGCGAAATCTGGTTTAGCTGAGCTAGAGAAATGGATAGTTAATGCAAAAGAGGAGGTAAATAAAATACTTTTTTGATCAGTGAGGAGGTAAATAAAATACACATAATGTAATTCTCAATCATAAATTTTAATTGCTGTGCAATTCAGTATGCAGGAACCTCTTGGCATGAGCTAAACTACATTAGGCAAGCTGTTGGTTTTTTGGTATAAGCCACTCCCAATCTTCCCCAACATTCATTAGTATTAAGGTTGACAATTTAAGAACTAATTGAATTTGATGTAGGTAATACACCAGAAAAGAAAAAAATCTCTTGATGAGATTAGGCAGGATCTTTGTCCGGTATGATCTTTCCTTTTCCTGTTCGTCTCTGAAAAGAAATAATTTCCAAATTTAACTTAAAACTATTCTGATCCTTCTGCAGGCATTGACTGTTCGGCAAATCTATCGGATAAGTACAATGTACTGGGATGACAAATATGGCACCCAAAGTGTGTCAAATGAGGCATGTTGCATTTTCAGTTCCTTGTAAATTTGGTTCATTGGATTCCCCTTTGTTTCTGAATTTTGTCTGGATATCAGGTGGTCGCACAAATGAGAGAGATTTTGAACAAGGACAACCAGAATTTAACATCCAATTCATTCTTGTTGGACGATGATCTGAGGTGGTATTCTTTGCCCTATCAAATTACTTGGCTGTATAGGGAAAAAAAGAAATTTTTTATTGAATGGCAGCAATTAGGATAGTATAAAATTTTTGTGACCATTAATATTATATCAACTGTTGTTCGTTTGCATTTGATGTTTTACATATGATTTTGCCATTTTCATTTGATGGTTAATGTGGATGGTCAAGCTCTAGCTGCAAGTATTCCATCGTCATTGGTCATTGCAGTATTTTTGGGATTTTATTTTATTTTATTTTCAATTGCTAGTTTTAATTTTTCACTTTCACATTGCAGCATTCCATTCTCTACTGAAGATATTGATATGGCAATTGCTGCCATAGATCCATCAGATATTGAACTCCCAAGTTTCGTGTCTGAATATCCTTGTGCTCAGTTTCTTGTCCAGCACCAATAGTACAAAAATTCTGCTGGGTAAGTGTAGTTATGTACAGGATAGTCTATCTCTCATTCTCTCGGCAGAATATTCTTAGGCAGGCTGCTTAGTTTGGTGAATTGGAAATCTTCATAAGTGCTTGATGAATACAGTTCGCCTAATTATTTGTAGGTTTAATTAGACTTAAGTCATTGGGAAAAATGGTGACATTCAATTCCTTCATTTCACTCGAAAGGGCTGCTTCTGTTTTTTATGAAGCAATATCGTTCAATTAGTATCCGTGAATATCGTTCAGTGCTGTTGTATATTTCTTCAGTTTGTACATCTAGGACAGCATAGGAAATTTATTCGTTGATGTATAATGTTGGTTTACGTAGCACGAATATATGTTAGCCACTAACGATTCTATTTTTGGACAATTTGAGAAAAAGAAGAAAAGAAACTAAATCTTGTATTCTAGTGCCATTCGGTAACATAATTGGTTTTTAAATTACTTTTTTCTATTCAATTGTGTATGATTTGCTTATGTAGAGTTAGTGGGAGTTAATTTGTTAGTCATCTAAATTAGCTATAAAATTTAGGAAGAAAACAAAAATTAATACCAAAATGAATACAATCTTAAATTGTGTTTTTTATTTTTTATTTTTTATTTTTTTACTCAAGTTTGTAATTGTTTAGGTGTCTAATAAAACTATAACAACCATTAACAAGCATTTAACATAAATAAATTAAACCAAGTATAAAATAACAGAAATTAACGTTACAAAATCACATTTTACCTTTTAAATTCTTTTCAATGAAATGAAAGTGTTGTTTCCAGCCATTGATGATTTAATCCGTTATCACTATCAGTCATTTCTTCGAAAATTAAAGACCATTTTTATTTGACATGACATAATTGTGATGATTTATTAGAGATAATTGTTGGAGTACAGCTGTGCAAGATACAGCTTACAAATAGTTGCTACATTTTCTGCTAAGTTTAGTTATGATAGTTTGTTAAAGTTGTTTATAATGGGAAACTAACTTTTTCTTTGTTATTTTTTTTCACTTATTTGCTTCTTGTATATATAGGTTGTATTTGTGTAATTCATTTCAGTTAATGAGAATTGCAATTCTTTACACCAAATACTTTTCTTTCTCGATTACTCTTTCTCTTGGTTATGAGCTTTTTCTCGTACAAGTTACAAGATTTAAGCTCGTTTTGACATGGTATCAGAGCAAGGTTAGATATTTTTTTTAGCTTGAATCTTTGATCGATCTCTGTTCATCATCGATCTCTCTGCTCATCTTTGTTAGCCACAATTTTTTTTCTTTTCTCATCTGATGTCTGAGAATGAAAATCAGAGGAGTTCGAATCAAAAAACTATTGTGATTGATTCGACTCATGAATTGTTCTTCCACCATGGAGATTCTCCAGGGATCAAATTAATCACTAAAGTTCTTGATGGAGAGAATTATAGTCATTGGAGTCGGTCTATGATGATTTCACTTAGGGCTAAGAACAAAATAGGAATTGTTGATGGAAGTTGCAAAATACATGCGTTGAATTCATCTTTACGGCCACATTGGGAGCGTTGTAACAGCATGGTTATATTATGGATAATTCATGCTGCAATAACAGAGATTGCAGAGAGCATTGTGTACTGCTTCACTGCGTATGAGATTTGGAAGGAGTTAGAACAACGGTTTGGAAGATCAAGTGCAGTAAAAGTATATCAGGTTCAAAGAGATTTATGTTCTTTAAGTCAAAGGAATCTTGGTATAGCAAGTTGCTTTACCAAGATCAAAGGTCTTTGGGATGAGTATTCATCTCTAATTGGAATGCCTTTATGTACTTGTGGATCTGGACAGTTCTTTGTTGATTTAATGCAAAGACAGTATATTATGCAATTTTTATGGGATTTAATGAGTCATATAACACTATAAGGGGGAATATACTCACGATGCCGACATTGCCTAATGTGAATCAAGTCTACAACATACTTCTACAAGAAGAGAAACATAGAGAAATGCAGACTCCAAGTAACATTGTAATTGATTCAGCAGCATTAGCTACACATCATGATAATATTGCATTAGTGTCACACAACAAAGACACGGGCAATAATCAGAAGCATTACTACAAGCCTAATCAGAACAACAGGAGGAATATAGTAAGCTCACATTGCAAGATTTCGGGACTTATGTATGACACTTGTTATAAGTTGCATGGATATCCACCAAGTTATACATTTAATAAAGAAAAGAGGGGATCAGCAAACATGGCACATATCTCATCTCAACATTCTGAGCATGAAGCCCCAAATCAAGCACCAGGGCTTACAATGGATCAGTATAACAATTTGCTAACTCTACTGAGCAAAGCTGACATGGGAGGACATGATCACAATAGAAATGAAGGGCTAGCAGCAAATGCTTTCCTTGCAGGTAAATCCTTTGGCTTAATCTCTGCTAGTATTATTTCTAATTGGATAATAGACAGTGGAGCTACTGACCACATTACACCCAATTTAAACATGTTTTCCTCTTACCAACCTGTCCTAGAACCCAGTTTTATCACCATGCCTAATGGCAAACAAGCCAAAATCATGCATACAGGGACTGTATTTTTGAATTCTTACATCACACTTCACAAAGTATTTCATATACATGATTTTCAATTTAGCCTACTTTCAGTGCACAAATTATGCACTGACTTGTCTTGCAACATAATATTCACACCAAGTTATTCAATAATTCAGAACCCTTCCATGAACAAGGAAACACTACTTGGTAATCAAGCAAAAATGTCTATACCTTGCTGCAAAAGAAACCTGCAAAGCAAATTGTGGTGGTTCTACTAGTTTCTCCAAGTCTAGTTCTTGTTTGTTTGATGTTTTCAATAAACATGTACCTCTTGTTTTGAATTCCTGTAATTCTAATATGTCTAGATAGCTTTCTATTTCTGAACTATGGCATTTTAGATTAGGTCATTTACCTTTCAATTCTATTCAACTAATTCTGAAAATCAATTGTAACTCAAAACAAAATTCAGTTTGTCAAATTGGCCTAGAGCTCGAATGTCAAGAAAATGTTTTCCAAATAGCCAACGTATTTCTTCTCATATTTTTGAATTGCTTCATGTTGATGTATGAGGTCCATTTCATCAAGGCACACACAATGGCTACAAGTTTTTTCTTACCATTGTGGATGATTTTTCAAGAGCTACTTGGACACACTTTATTTCTCATAAAAACAATTCCATTTATGTACTTAAATCTTTTGTTGTTTATGCTAAAGTTCAATTCAAAGTCAATGTCAAAATTATTAGAACAGACAATGCTCTTGAATTTCTTTCCAATACTGCAAACCAATTTTATTCAGAATTTGGAACTACACACCAAACTTCATGTGTTGATACACCACAACAAAATGGAGTTGTGGAAAGAAAGCACAAACATTTGTTAGAAACTGCAAAGGCTCTTTTCTTTCAGTCCAAGTTACCCTTGTAGTATTGGAATGGGTGTATTCTAACAGCTATTTACCTCATAAACATATTTCTTTCCTCTACTCTTGATAATAACACACCATATGAAATCCTTTTTCAAAAACAAGCTTCATATTCTTATCTCAAAGCTTTTGGATGTCTCTGTTTCATTTCTACTCTAAAAAGACATAGAGATAAATTCCAACCTTGAGCACATCCCTCGGTCTTTCTTGGATATGCATACAATCAAAAAGCCTATAAAGTTCTTGATTTAGACACCAAGAAAATTGTAATTTCTAGGGATGTGACCTTTTATGAAACTTTTTTTCCTTTTCATAATGTTTCACACACACTTAATAACTCTACATTACCATTTCCAATAACAGATATTGACAATTTCCAGTTTCCTGCTGAGTTTCCAATTTCTTTGCCTCTTTCACAAAATATGGTTTCTCCATTACCTTCTTCTTCTCCAATTTCTCGATTTTCCTCATCATCTTCTTCTTCTAGTTCATCTTCTTCCTCTATTTCTAGTAATCCACCTAGAAGGTCTACTAGAGAACATAAAGCTCCCACATATTTGCAGGATTACATTTGCACTCATGCTGCTACCAACTCACATTGGTGTAACCTTGTAGCTTTTAACCATTTTCGTTTCATTTCTCAAGCCCATATTGCCAAAATACAAACCCTTCCAAAACCTCATACTTATCATCAAGCTTCATTGAATTCCAATTAGATTTATGCCATGCAAAAAGAGATTAATGCCTTACAAGAAAACAATATATGAGAACTTGTCAATCTACCTCTAGGAAAGAAGTCCATCGGATGCAAGTGGGTTTACAAAGTTAAGCTTAAAGCAGATGGTACATTGGAAGATATAAGGTAAAATTAATGGCAAAAGGGTACACACACAGAGAGGGGATTGATTTCACTGAAACTTTTTCACCTGTGGTTAAAATGACTACTATAAGAGCAGTAATTTCAGTTGCAGCATACAAGAATTGGCAGTTATTTCAGTTAGATGTCAATACATTCTTGCATGGTGACTTGGCTGAAGAGGTTTAGATGGATTTACCACATGGTGATAAACAAGTTTGTAGATTAAAAAAAAATCCATCTATGGTTTAAAGCAAGCATCAAGACAGTGATTTGTAAATTGACTGTAGCTCTTCAAGATCGAAGCTATGAACAGTCTAAAAATGACTACACTCTGTTTCTTAATAAGAATAATGGCAAACTTATAATTTTAGCCATTTATGTTGATGATGTCCTTGTCATTGGTTTAGATTTTGAGGAAATTACTATTTTGAAGTCTCACTTGAATGCCATTTTTTGTATTAAAGATTTGGGAAATCTTCATTTCTTTCTTGGCTTAGAAATAACCTCTGCTTCTGTTGGATATGTGCTCACACAGAAAAAATTCACCAAAGATCTACTAGATAGCTTTGCTCTTTCTACTTGGAAGTATGTGGTGACACCTTTACCTCAAAATATCAAATTGTTGCCTGACCAAGAAATCCTTTTATCTGATTATTCTCATTATCGAACTCTTATTGAGAAACTTAACTTCTTGACTCATACAAGACTTGACATTGCATTTTCTGTGCAAATGCTTAGTTAATTTATGCAAGCTCCAAGAGATGTTCATTTAGAAGCTGCTCATCATGTTTTAAAATATCTTTTGGATACTACTGGTCAGGGAATTCTATTGAAGGGTGCTGAAGAGTTAAAACTTCAAGCTTTTTCTGATAGTGATTGGGTTTCTTGTCCTATCAGTCGAAGATCAGTTACATGTTATGTTGTTTTACTAGATAATTCTCTTATTAATTGGAAATCTAAGAAACAAAGCATTGTTTCTAAGTCTTCCTATGAAGCAGAATATAATGCTATGTCACAAGCGGTTTCAGAAGTTACATGGCTGGTTCGGTTACTTGATGAACTTGGTATTAATTCTTTGAAACCAGTAACTTTGCACTGTGATAATCAAAGTGCCCTTCATATAGCCAGGAACCCTATCTTCCATGAAAGAACCAAACACATCGAAATCGATTGCCACTTTACAAGGGATAGGGTTATGGAAGAATTGTTGCAGCTCTCTTATCTGCCTACACATCATCAAGTAGCTAATGTTCTTACTAAAATTCTGTTACTTTCCAAGCTGGGAATGGTTAATTCCACTCATCCTCAGCTTGCAGGGGGTGTTGGAGTACAACTGTGCAAGATACAGCTTACAAATAGTTGCCACATGTCCTACTAAGTTTATTCAGGTTGTTGAAGCCGATAGCATCTTATTGGCTCTTGCCAACTGGCAAATTTGAAATCGAACACTACATTACAACAAAATCACCAGCTATTGGCCTCTTGTTTTGTGAATTATAAGCGTTTTTCAGATATGTACATGCGAAATACGTGGATAGCTTTTCAATGTTCTTACCAAATGGGAAACAACTAGCACTCTACCAGAAACTGAAAAGAACTAGCAATCTCCCGCACCGCTATTACAAACTCTTGCTGGGACAAATTCGAGAGGAGGACGGGAGGGTCGACGTGTTAGGTTAGTGTTATATAATAATTCACCATCAAACATGGTAACCACTCATATTTATGGCTGCAAAAGTGTGGCGTCTCACTGGTTTAAATCCGCCAACGACAACGATCTTGAAGAGTAGAAACTCTGCCGGGAAGGCGACTTCGAAGACTTGTTAGTGTTAGATGCTCTAGATTGAGGATGTAGCGGTGGAAGAGATGGAGGAGACCTTGAAGCCGAGCTTGAATTCGAGTCCTCGCTGGTACAACAACTGCTTTCTGAGCTGCTCATTGCCATTGCAAATGCTAATGTGCTTCGACTCGAACTGATTGGTCTCTTTGCTATCCCACCCCCATTGCTTCTGAGTGGAAAATTTCGGCTCTTGTCCCAAAGGTGATTAGATGCAAGAAGGTTTCTCCGCTTCCTGGTATAGGCATTTTCTGGTTTAGCAATATCGTTAATGGAGGCAGAGGATGTATCTCCTAGACTCGCAAAGGACTTGGATTTTCCATCGTAGAATTTTGAGATGCCTCTCCTGCAATGGAAAGGATTTGTATCGATATTATTAGATCATATAGGATAAAACAAGGATAAATATGCTATCTAAAACAAACACAGCACAGCTTCCGAACCAAATCCATAAAATATGAAGAAATAAAATACGGAAAGAATCTATTATTAGTTGAATGAAAAATGAGAGAATCTATTATGGATGATTCTAAGAATGCATCAAGGATTTTTAGCAACACATATTCTAGCAACCAAGGTATTTACAGATCCGCCAAAACTATCGTTTGCACTTTATATACTAAAGATTAATTCTGTTACACATCTCAGGAAATCTTTCTGCCCGATTCCTCTGACTATAAATATGAGAACTTGCAAATTACATGTTGGTTTCCTCTGTACAAATATACATATTGTATAACCAAGAAAAAAAGAAAATTATAAATTGAAGTTATGGTAACGAAGAGAAGAAGCTAATGTACTACCAGGAGGTAAAATGGGTTTCTCCAATTTTCAAGTTTTCGTTAGATCTCATTCCTTACACACACTGTAGAAATCAGCCCGACTTTAACCATCTGGAAATCAATTTTATAGCATTTACAATCCAATTAATGAAAATATATATTTTTAGAGCATACATTCATCGACAATATCGATTTAAAACAGAAGAAGCTATGTACAGTTTTGTTCAAAAAAAAAAAAAAAATTAGAAGCAGAATCAAAATGATCATTTTACCTGAGGGGCAAAACCTGCTCTAAGGCTTCCATCACATCCAAAGGTCCTTTATACGAGCTTTGTGCCTCATTTTCCTCACATTCCTCGCCGTCCGAAGATGACCTTTCCGACAGATCGCTGTTCTTCCCAATCGACGACGAAGACGAAGTAGACGCACTGCATGCATTAATTGACTCCTTAACAGCGTCGTCGCCGGACACAGCTACTCTCCCTTTTTCCGGCGGGAACTCCGGCAAGTCAAAGACTAGGCTACAAGTCACCTCCGCATGGGTGAATCCATTGGTTTGAATATCAAACCCCCGATTACTATGAAACGCAATCGACATGACTGCTCAGATAATTTCAACGTTGAGGAGAACAAAGAAAAAACCGTGATTGTGAAGAGGGTTTTAAAGAGAGGTAGAGAAAGATAAAGGGGGTTTAAAGGACGGTGGAGATTGAGATCACGTGGAGGACGGCTATTGATGATCCCCAGATGTTGTCTACAACGCAATAAGAAATAAAGGATTGAGATTGCAGAGAGGCCCAGAGGAGACAACCTTATTTGTTTATTGTTTATATAATTTGAATTTTTTTTTAATATTTTTATAGGTTTGTGTTTAATTTTATTTATTAAACAATTAATTTTATTTGTATATTTTATTTATATTAGTGAACAAGGATCGGAAGGTTCCAATTTCCAATCCAACCCAAAAAAAAACCTTATCCTTACCCGTCACCAACTGTACGTTTGAAAATTATTCATGATGTTTATCCCCACTCCACACAACCACTTCTCTGCTGCTTCACGTTTGAAATAAATATTTTTCTTTTTCGTACAGGCGTTTGAAATAATCGTTAATATTTTGTTTTATAATTATTTTTAAGTTTTTATTTTTGATATCCATATATAAATATATGTTACCATTACGTACCAATAAAAAAACCCTTGGCAAGACAACCTTAACCGTTAATAGATTTAAGCACCTGTATGGAGTGGATTGGTGGAGACCAATTTCATACAGTGGTTCATCAGGTACTTGATTGATCCAGCACGTACTAATTTCGCAAAGAAAAAATAAATAAATACAATGGGAAGAAGCATATTAAATAAAACTAAATTCTTCAAACCATACTAAACTCCTGTTTTTTATTTAGTTTAGTTTGATCAGTAAAAAATTATCAGTATGGTTTAATTTGTTATGTTAAAAAATTATAATTAATATTTATTCATTTTTATTTGAGATATGTTATGTAATTTTTAATTTATATTGTAATATTTTTAATTTAAATTATAATATTTTTTGATTAAATTTAATACTGTAATATTAAAATTAATTTAGACTTTGAAATTTTTATTTTAACTATAAAATTAAATAACAAATTATTAGTTTAAACTATAATATTTGAATGAAATTGAATTAATATTTTATTAATAATTATATTATTTAATTTTTAATTAATTTATAATATAAATAAAAATGAAATAAAAAATAGATTATAAATCTACGATAATAATAAATAGATCGAAGTTCAAATCGTTCAACCGATTTAAATTATTAATTTGATTTGATTTGAATAGTTATCCCAGTTTTGAATTTTCCAGAAAACCACCCGAACAAAACGGTGTCCACCCTATTTCGAGCTGCCCGACTCTAATTTTATTTTATGAAAAAAAAGAAAAAAATTTAAGACTGATGACGTATCCACGTGGAGCTGTGATAAAAGGTAACGGTGTTTGAGGAAGACACGTTGAAGAATCTGGTGGGTTGGAATAGATAGGATTTTATTTGTGGGTGCGATGACGTGGGAATGATGAAAGTCATTTTAGGTTCTGGTGAGTCTTATCCAAATTGTGGGTCCCACTTCCAACCCCATTCGGATAAGATCTTTGTCCTTCCCTTTTTTTTCTTTTTTCTTTTTTCCTCCCTGTCTCACCCGTAAACGGCTACACCTACTGTGGCTTTCTTTACTCAGCCGCGCCAGCTGGTCTTGGTTGGATGTCAAACACATTTTTATTCTTCTTTTTCTCTTTTATCAACGTTCTTTCTTTTTTAAAGAGAAAAACAGATCTAAAATAAACCATTTTCAGTTTTATTTTATTTTTATTTTTCAGGTGAATAAGTTTTTTTTTTCATTTGACAGCTATATCTATCTATATATTCGTATTGCTTTCCAATTTTCTTTAGTAAAATGTCAAAAGAGAAAATAAAAAAGAAATTGAAAATATACGAATAGGCTGATGGTTGTAGTGTAGTCAAAAGAAGCCGGGTGGATAAAGAGAGAGAGTTTGAAATGAGTGCGTATCAAGTAGGATTTTGCAGGGGACCTACCGACCAAGTGCGCGGGTCCACAACGTTGATGTCGCGTGGATTCTACATGTTTTATACGACCACGTGTCCAACTAATTTTTTTTTCTTTATTCTTTTATGCATTGCATTTTACGTTTTCCCTTTCATGTGGTGGTGAGTCACTTTCACCTACGACCTCAACCTGCTAGTTTTTTTTGTTTGCTAACTGCTACTTGTTATGGATCGGATATCAACATGGATAATTGGCCTCAACACTATATCCGGTTTTGCATGATAATTTTGAACATGTTTAATATACGAAATGACTATTTCTATATAATAAAGTATCTGTAAAAAAGCATTTGAAGGTGTAATTCAATGATAGGAACCAGCTGAATTTTTACATCTACAAATATAAAAATTTAAATTTAAATTTTGGTAGTTTTATTTGGACTCAAATGCTCATCTCCGCCTTACTGCACGAGGAAAAAAGAGTTTTCAGTGACATGAGCTCCCAGTCTAGACTTCTATTAGGTTGAAAAGATGTATGAGTTTGACATACTCACTAAATAACTTCATGACTTATGACTTTGCTATGAATATATCTTTTACTTTTTTACAAAAAAAAAAAAGTATTTATAAAAAAAATTATTTTTATTGATGTATTTGGTTATTGTATTAAATTGGATTCAGTGTTTAGCATATTTATAAGTTTTCAAAAAAATAATATGCATGATATGTTTGGATATTCAGTATTTAGCATTTATAAGTATTTTCATTTAAAAATATAAATTTGACAAAAATTAATTAAAAGTAATTTTTTAGTTATTTATGTACTTTATCATAAAATAATCCATAGAAGTTTATAAATCTCTGTAAAAATTTATCATTTGAAAAAAAATCTAAAAAGTATCCGACGTTTAGTTCATTGGTAAAATCATTAATAGTGCATCTTCCTATTAAAAGTTCAAGTCTTCTTCTTTTAATTTATAATAATAAAAAAATTAAAAATTTAAATTGAATACACTTTTCTAACTATTTGTAGGGAGAGAATCTCATAAGTATATGCTTTAAAATATATATTTTCACAAATTAAAAAGTCAATCTTTGTACGAATAACTTTTTTAAAGAAACTTAACACCCAATACGAAGATCTTAAAAATAAAAAAATAAAAAAGTTATATTTGTGGACTACCATTTTGTGAAATTATTTATCACTGTTATGATTTATTGCCGACATTGAAGAAAATATTTTCTATTCAAAAAATATTAATTAGTTTTATTAAAAAAATAAAAATCTTTATGAAAATTAGATCCATCATATTTAATCAATTAAATTGTTATATTGGAATTTGGGAACACATGTGACAAATAATAATATATTTCTTTTTATATATAATTTTCACGTTTTCATTTCTCCTTTGATGTTATACCTCACTCTACCAATCAATATAATTTCATTCCTCCATTGATGTTATACCTCACTCTACCAATATTTTCTATTCAAAAAATATTAATTAGTTTTATTAAAAAAAATAAAAATCTATATGAAAATTAGATCCATTATATTTCATCAATTAAATTGTTATATCGGTATTTGGGAACACATGAGACAAATAATAATATATTTCTTTTTATATAAAATTTTCACGTATTTCATTCCTCCATTGATGCTATACCTCTCACTCTAGCTACCAATATAATTTCCATTTAATTTATATAACTCACTACATATTATCTTATCCCCATTTCGAGGATTAATTAATAAAATAAAATTGCCTTGCTTATAAAATTAATAATGATTTTTGATATAGTAAAACTTGTTTCTCAAAATTAATTAGTTTTATTTTTTCTTAGATCTTTATAATTTTGTTTGCTGGAAAGCTTCAATGAAAAGATTAATAAAAAATATTTCAATTAACTTGAGAAAAAAATAGTTACAACTATTATCGAGTTCGAGTGGAAACCCATTTTCTCGATTTGTAAAATAAAAATGAGAGAGAGAGAGAGAGAGAGAGAGAGTAGGAGGAAGAAGAAAAGGATAAAAGCAAAACAATATCATGTGGAAGATTTTTCTTTATATATGAAGTTGGTCAGGTACATATTCATGACCAGTCAAGGTTAAAAGTTTACATGAAATTCAAAGCTACTCTTCTAAAACTTATAGAGATCCTCATAAGATCGATGTAGCGCTAACATGACCTAAGACGAACAAATTAGGAGCTTAAGAATATAAATGAAAATGAATGTTATATTGAATCATCTAAAACTATTGAATTAATATATTTAGCACAATAAATTTGACTCAACATGTAATTCAATAGTTTAATTTAAACAATCAAACTGATTTATTCTCAGCTTAAAAAGTTGAGAATATATATGTTGATCTGAGCCGGATTGTATACATCATCACCGCCTTCGATCACATACACGAATTAATGAATGTTTAGACAGAATGAGTTGCAAGCTTTGCTAAAACCCCAACAGCGAGCGAGTTGATATAAGTGCAGGGCTCAGTCTTAGGTGAGTCCCAACGTTTATCATCGAAGTTATCGAAGCGATCAGGTCCGCCGAGTATGGCACCGGTTAGCTCATTAGGGTTTGGTACATTTTTTAGATAATAGCGGACGAAGCTCATGCCACAGTTAATATCTTTGCTGTCTAAGATATTGGGCACAGAAGCGCCTCTGTGATGGGCCTGTGTTGGTGGATTGACTCCGAACCCAACCATGTAAGATCTTCCTTCAGGGTTCTTTCCCAGTAAGTAATCCATCTGCCATTCATATATATATTTTTTTATAAAACTTTTATATATTAAAGTAATATAATAAAATATTAAATGGTGGGGTTAAAATATATATACCTGTTGCTTAGCAAAAGCCATGAGATGTGTTGAGTCGAACTGTTGGTTTCCGCAGGTGATTTTCTGATTGTGTTTGGCAAGCAAATCGCTGTAAACGCTGAATAACAAAGCTGTTCCTGTAACGTATTGAGTATTAGCGCCGTCTCTCAAGTGGACCATGCCTCCACGAGTGATGAATATCTGGTGGTAGGGGCTATCTGGGAGGACTGAGCACACAAAACTGTCAGCTTGGTTCTTGAAGTTTTGGAAGCTTTTCTCTCCTTGAAAATACAGCTGCAAATACATACATACATACATATATATATATATATATATTAATTCTTGTTTATATATGCTTTGAAACGCTATATTAGATTTGCACGAATATAATATTATAGAATTTTAATTTGTACAAGTCTACTGTAGCAAAATTATATTATATATGTAACAAGGCGCGTTTTAAATAAAAATAAAAAAGAAAATTAAAGTGTTTAAGATAAAAAGACCTTAGCAAGAAGGATTTGGGCTCCAGCGTATTTAAGGTCCCAGCTGAATTCAGCAACATTAGCACTGATAGATTCTTCTTGTATGAAGTTTAAATACACTGCTCTTTTGGTTGCCATGTAGAGCCATGTTGCAGCCCATAAAAGTTCATCCTGCATTTCAAATAGCGTGCATATATATAAAAATAAGAACATATGCAAATTGTACACGTCGACCAAGCTAAGCTTAATTTTTATATAAAACCAAATTATATATATTCTTCATTTTCTATTAGATTGATAAAAAAAATGATTAATTCATTAATATATATTACATTGTAGCCTGAGAAGGAGCAGTAGAAAGGACATTCTCCATCATATGTTCCTTTGTGTGTTTTAGCAAATTCAAAAAGCTGCAAAACAGAAAGAAAGAAAGAAATAACCAAATTAAGCCAAACATAAACATGGAGGTTTTTTATTTTATTTTAACTTTTTTTTATATTTTTATATTTTGGCATATAATATATAGTGAAAGAAAAAATGAAAATGATGAAAAATTATACCAATTTGGCTTTGTTGAGGAGGCGACGAGCATAAGCACGATCTACGCGTCGAAAGACAATGGAAGAAGCAGCCATAGCTGCAGCAGTTTCAGCTGCAATCTCTGTTCCAGGACGGTTCTCATCGATCTGCAATACAGTTCTCGGTGTCTGCATGGTTTCTGGTTTTGACCAACACTGATGATCCTTGTCTGGATCTCCCACCTAATTAATTAATTAATCAATATGCGAAACCAACTTAATTAATTTTGATAATTAATCTACTGATCTATTTTAAAAATTAATACAATCGTCCTATAATCCCTTTTACCTGAACGTAGAGTCGGTTTCTTCGGGAACTGGCTTTGAGGAAATAATCAGTGCCCCAGCGAATACCAGAGCGGACATTTTCCAATTCACCAGCTGCTCGAAGGTCTTGGCCGTAGAAGATAGCAGCCCACGAGAGAGTAGTCACTGTGAAAGCCATTGGTAACCCGTACTTCACATTGTCTCCGGCATCATAATATCCTCCAGCAAGGTCAACCTATTTAATTAATCAATGCGTAAGTAATTCATATATAGGTTACTATTAATTAATTCAAATAAAATTGAGAAAAAAAAGATTACATTTGCAAGTTTTCCATCGTCGAGGGCAGAGTCTCCTCTCCATGCTGGTCTATGATTGGGAGGAAGTTTCCCTGATCTTTGTGCTTCTAGGAAAATTATGGATTTGGTAAGGGCATCTTTGTAATTAAAATCCCCATTGACGGCAACCAAAAATCCTTGAAACAGAGAAAGCCATGCCACAGCAATGGCTAAAGTTTCTCTTCTGTGCATACCCATAATCAAAATCACATGCAAAGCCCAGTTATTTCTTCACAAGGAAAAAAGAAGAATATTCAAGACAGAAGGAAAAAAAAAATAACTCTGGGAAATTAAGGAAGGAATGAGATTTGTGTTTGGCGGAGAAGCAGGGATTCTGTCAGCTTTAAGGAGGGAAAAAAAACAAACAGACAAATAAACAAACAAGAAATGGTTCAATTTTCTGTTTTGAGGATTTGTTTAAGGAAGCAAAGACTATAATAGGCTGTGGCTGTCTGGTTTTAGTTTAGATTTTGGTTACAGTTTGAGATGGCGGGAAAGATTAAGGAGTTAATTGGTCAGTTTATGGTGAGGAAGAGATGGTGTACGTGTATGGCTATGTAAGGCTCAGGGGTTAGAGAAACAAGGTGGGGTTTTTAGGAGTTCGAAGAAAATGAGGGGTTGGAAAATGTTTTGACTGGACGTTTACTAACCATTTTCTATACTTGACATGCAATGTTTGGGGGGGTTTGTTAGCCCAAAAAATATAAAGGGGTTGTGTTTTGAGAATTGAGATTCCAAAAATGACAAATTCAAGCTGGGAATTTTCTTTAATATTTTTTTTATTTTCATTTTTTTATATTGAATCAATACCTCTATCATTCTTATCCGTTCCCATACCATATGGCTCTCCACTAGTACAAACTACACATTTGCATGAAAAAAAAAATGGGATCCTTTCAAACTAAATAATGATTCAGTAAAGTTAAGCAATGCAAGTATTAATAATATAAATAATTGAACATTTAAAAAAAATAAAGAAGAAGGAAAAAACAGACAGATATATGGTCCGTACTAAGTTTAGGGTACTAAGTTTAGTGTACAACCATGAATTAAAGTTTTCATTGGATTTGGGTACATGAAATTTAGAGTACTAAATCACAATTAATTTATTATCACATGTTTGCCAAGTACATTTTCATTGACGTTCTATCCAATGAAATTATAAAGTAGATCAATTCGCACCAATTTATAAATTTTAGAACTTAAATAGTTAAATTGACTAAATATAAAATTTAAATTCTAAATCTTATAACTTTGAAGGTCTATGGTACCAAATTACAATTAATCCTAACCAATTTGGAGGACCCACTCCAAGAAAACACTAAAACTAGCTACATTATGGATGAAGTGCTGATGTAGATTGAAAATTTTCAAAGCGACATATTAATACGACATAAATTCGCACGTATTTTATAGAGTCCGAGTTCATATATTTTAATATGAAAATTTAACGATATACATTTAAGTGAAATTTTTTTAACACAAACTGATAAAATACTTTACTAATATAACATTAATGTTGACTCGATACAAGCCCATATATATTTTAAAAATAAAAATTTATATNCATAAAGTAGATCAATTCGCACCAATTTAAAAATTTTAGAGTTAAATTGACTAAATATAAAATTTAAATTCTAAATCTTATAACTTTGAAGGTCTATGGTACCAAATTACAATTAATTCTAACCAATTTGAAGGACCCACTCCAAGAAAACACTAAAACTAGCTACATTATGGATGAAGTGCTGATGTAGATTGAAAATTTTCAAAGCGACATATTAATACGACATAAATTCGCACGTATTTTATAGAGTCCGAGTTCATATATTTTAATATGAAAATTTAACGATATACATTTAAGTGAAATTTTTTTAACACAAACTAATAAAATACTATACTAATATAACATTAATGTTGACTCGATACAAGCCCATATATATTTTAAAAATAAAAATTTATATATTTCGAGGTAAAAATTTAACAAATTAAATTTAAATAAAAAAATCAGACACAGATACAGAAAAAGATATAATACCAAATTTAGTTAGATGCAAGCTGGTTGGGCTTTACACTCGGCCCAAACAGCTTTAGAATGAAGATTGGGATTAGACCCATCTAGACTTCTAAGAGCACCTCCAATGGAATGTGAATTGCTAAAATTAACATGCCACATAAGTAAATATGGACATTGTTTTGAAAAAATACACTCTAATGGTAATGTTTAAAATGAATGTGAAGTTGACGTGGCCTAGACATTGTCAAGGAGAATGTCTACTTCTGGAGGCTCTGTCAGACATTGTCAAGTTGCCTAAAAAGTAAAATTTACCTTAAAAATCTAATTTGTTCAAAAATTAAAAATACTTAATAAAATATATAATTAATTAATAACCATAAATAATATTTATACACATTACCATTGGAGAACAATTTTTAAATTGAATGTGCATTTATGCCACGTAAATTTAGACAGTGTCTATTTCTATGCCACATATATAGCAATCCACATTCAGCATTGAAGATGCTCTAAGAGTCCTTTTTTTTCTTCTAGAAAACTTTTTTGTATAGATTCCCACGTGGCATTCCAAATTGATTGATATTTATCTTTATTTAAATAACGATTCATGCCTCACATTCTACTTTTACAGTATTTTCCTTCCAGAATATTTCCCTTTTTTTTCTCACCCGAATCCATTCTCTTTTTTTTCTTTTTTCTTTTTTCCATCTCTTTCTTCTTCTTATTCTTTGTTTGAACGTCAAAAAAAAACAAAAAAAAAAAAGGGTCTTCCCTACCTTGCCCTTGCACCGCCCCAGCCATGCCCCCCCCAAACCCCATGTTTTTGGATTTCTCAACCACAAAATTCATTATTTTTTATTTGTTCTATTTATTTAGTTTCTCTTAATCTTGCTCGTTTCTTACAAAATCAAAATCTCTCTCTTTTATTTTTCTGGCTAAATTGTCATTTGTTCTTTTTCTTTGTTTTTTTTAGAGTAGAACGTTGAGTTTTTATTTTTATTTTAAAAAATAAAAAAATAAAAAAGACTGAGGGAGGGAGGAAAAACAGAGAGACGTGAAGGCTGGCAATGGTGGGGCATAAAAAGAGATGAATGATATTTGGAAAGGAAAATATAAAAACAGAAAGGTGGTTGACGAATTAGTATTTGAATAAAAGCATTAATCATTAATTGAAATGCTCCGTGGATATCTGTAAAATAAAAAATAAAAAATATTTCACCAAAAAAGAGTAAAATAAAAAAAACATTTCTTATATGCTACGTAGTACGTAGCTCTCATTGAGATATATCTTGGGCCGTTTAGATTTGCTGCAAGTTGCAACGAGCAAACCCGACCCGTTTTTCCATTCGAGTGGTCGTACTGCTTACTTTTTTTTTGGTAAATACTTGGACGCATTGCTTGAAATCTTTTTTTTTTTTTTTGAAACAAATTGGTTGAAGTCTTTGAAGACTGAATTTGGTAAATGAATAAATAGTCTTTAACATTTTTACCAAGGTTCGAAGCGAAAAACAAAATTCCTTTTTTAGTTTTTTTTTTTTTACTAAAACAGGAAATTTCAAGTACAGTTCAAGATTTAAAAGTGGATTTTCAATTATAACACTGAACCAAATTTATCAATTATTAGCTGACTTTAATTGTGCAAGAGATTTTTCATATGACTTGTGGAAGTGACATTTTAAACTATGATACGACAATACTATTTGAAAAAAACTCATTAATAATCTATTAATATTGACACATTTATAAATGGATTATTAATAAATCAATCTGTTTAATTTGAAATTTATTTAAATAAGTAAAATTAATTAATAAAACTTAAATATCTATTATAATGTAAAAATAAAATTTTATTAAAATAAATAAAACAGTCTCAACCCGTTTAACAAATAAATAAATATATATATATACATATATAATAGTTGAAATTTTTTTTATATGATTAATAAACCGATTAACATCAACAGGCTCTGTTAACATGAATTGCTACCCGTGCACATAGGACTGGACCTGAATATTCCCGATGAGATTGCCCATTTAACTTCTTTTTTTTTTTTTTCCCTCTTTTGGATGATAGTTATGCCCATTAAACTTAAAAAAAAAAACAGAAAGCCCTTTAAAATTTTCTCTCTCGTGAACGAAGAAACAATAACCGATTTTCTTTGTATTCATTTGAAAAAAATAAAAATTACAAAAGGACGATAGGAGGAGGACCAGTCATAAATCTAACTAGAAATAGTTTGATAGAACCCTTTTTTGTATTTTTTGTTTTTTTGCTGAATAGCTTGATAAGAAACCTGGCCGACCCCTCCAAAGTCCATATCTTTGAAGCAAATTTAGTACTTACCCATTCGCTCCTCTTTATTGCATTCGTATCTTCTAAGAAAGGCAATCCGTTTTGGAGCTCTTAGCTTAAATTAATTGCCTTTGAACTAACTAATAATAGTGTATAGCTAAACTAGTGGACTACCATAAACCATTACCCAATTTAAAAAGGTGGGGCAATGGAGACGAGAAATGAACTAGCTCAGCACCTTCTAATTAAAGATGCAACATTTTCCCCTATCTCTTGTTTTGTTTGCTCTGATACAGGAACATCCCCAATGTACATGCCAAAGAAAGCTCCTGCAAGTTATTTATATTAGAATCATCAACATTTCTGTATAGGCAAAATTAATATTTCACCGCTTCGTAAGGTACGGTGAGAAGTATACATACGGTTGATTATATCGAATGGAAAAGGAAAGTTCACTTACTACACAAATCCTTGCTGTGGACTGCTCCAATTTGATTACCTCCAACTGCATAAACAATGTTGTTTTTGTCAACATAAATTCATGCATATCAATAACTTCATATTGTATGCAAACCAATTAATAGACCTGATCCAGCAGAAAGTGCAGGGCTAAATGCACTCTGGAAATGTACGGTAGAGTACTAGCAGCATATTATGAACGCTGACTAACTTAGAACCACTAGAGTAGTAGGGGAGTGGAAATAGTAATTTTGAAGCTTGTACATATTTGCTAAACTTGAAGCATCTCATATATAATACACAAAAATCACCATGACTACTCATGCTGAACTTGAAGCATCTCACAGTTACCCCTGTTCCTGACTCAAACATCTCTAGCAACAATTCATATATAATACACAAAAATCACAATGACTACTTACTTTCAGTAATCAATTGTCCGTCAGCTGTTCGTCGAAAATCAATTATTGTGCCCTGCAATTTCCCAATGGTGTTTATGTAAATATGTATATCCTAATATAGACAAGAGATGCAATAGGGTTTTTACCGCAGGCAATGGGATATCTTGTGTGAAGTACGAGCCAAAAGTTCGTATGCATTGAAAATCGGTCTCTGGGTTTGTCTGCAATATCCAACAAGACAAGAATTAGCATTTTCAGTACAGAAATACAAATAAGGGATGGCAGAGAAGGTAGATGATTTACCTTCACCAATCGGGCTCGAAGGGATTTCTCAAACGCACTGCATAAAATACGATTACAAGTACATTATTGAAAGACAAGTTTTAGTATCATAGGAACATTTAGGCTGTGTTTGGAAGTCAGATTTTGGGGAGGAAAAGGAAGAATTTACTGAGGATTTCATATTCTGGTGTTTGGTTGTAAGAAAATATTAGAGAAAAAATCTAGGCAGAAATGAAAAATTGTACACATATTAGAGATTTTGGTTTTCCCCTTAAAAAGGTGAGGAAAACTAAAATTCCTCCGGAAAAAGAATTAGAAGCTGACAGCTTGCCACACTCTCATCACTTCTCTTTCTCTCATTTTTCTTTTATCCTCTTCTATAATCTAACCATCTTCCATCTCCAATCAAATGTTACAGCTCCAGTGAAACTCCATACCATATTTCTTTGTTTTCCCCAAAGAAGAGTTCTTCTAATCAAATTCTTATTTCCCTCACCTTCAACATTCATTGCAGCCTTGGGAAGCATCTCACCTTCTAGATTAGAGCTTAGGCAAATCAGAAAATTTAATAGCAAACATGACATGGCTTTGTATTTTTTTTTTTTCCCTCTCTATTTTCCACTAACCTTTTTTTCCTCATCCTTTTCTGAATTCCAAACAAAGCCTATTATGCCCATCGCTAAAATGAGCAAGGCATGAACCTAGCTGAGATGAAAGTTCAGCTTGGTTATGTACCTTTTTTCTCTTTTTTTTCTTTTTCTTTTTGGGTTCTAAAAGTAATGCACATTATTAATCTACATGTATTTGATTTAGGTTTCCAACATTTCATGAACCCTGTATTTGTAGAATTCCAGCTTAAGTTAGTTTACTGGAATGCATCAAATCCACAGCACAATAGGTTAAAGTTAGACCATCAAACATCAGCATTGCCTCAAATTTTTCAGAAGGGAAAAATGAATAACATAGATAGCCAAAGTTCCAGAACCATAATGGTTGAAAGTTTTGAGAAGTTAGTTAACCATGATATTAACACTGGCAATTTGCCCATTAAAGAAAACATTAGGTCAAAAACAAATATTGTTAGTTTGACCACTGCATTAAAAACTGTGAAGAATGAACTAATATCTCATTTCAAATACAGATCTGTACACGCTAAGTTAATAAGGGTGTGATCACAAGAAATATAACTTACTCTTTTACACTATTGATTTTCATTCCATTGCAACTAACCACAAGCCTAACAGTCATATTGATATCTTCCCTGCAGGATAAAACAACATTCATAAGCAAAAGGTAATGCTAAATTAGCATGTCAAACTTCTGTATCGCTAATTATGTATAAACACAGTTAATCAAAAAATTTCAACAAAGTAGAAGAATATCAATGTGATCAGAATAACATGATGACCACTACCTGAGAAGATCTTCATAGAAACCTCGGCATTTGTTTAGTTCATTAACTGAAATAGAAGCATACTTCTGACCTAATTTCTGGCAAACAGAGGAAGGATGAACATCTACAATCAAATAATAAGCAAAAGTTACCAGTGGATATGGAAATTGTGGAAAAATAGCATAGTATAAAGAAAAGACCCATAAATACTTACAGAAACCAAATGCATAGACCTTCAGAGACTTAATTTTAATTATTGTCATTGTTCTGGATCCAGTTCCAACAAGGATCTGAGGTGGATGTAGAAGAAGTTTACGTTACAAGTGCATATGAGGAAAGGGGAGGATCAGCACAAACATAAAGATACTATGTAGGTCTCCAGTTACAATTATGAGGATCAGAAAATAAAAGGCTATAGAAAACGTTTAGATGAATGCAAATAGTGCAAGACCAAAGGACTTTTATTTCTTTAGACTATGCTTTGAGCTTCAATTTACTGGGAATAGTCCAAGAATAGTTTTGCACACAAAATATTCATAATGGAAAAACTTGCCCAAGTAATTAATTTCCAGCACCTTTTTCATAATCAACCAGCAAATTTTTTCACCAAAAAACCATCAAATTTATTTCAAATTGAGACAGATTAAAATATATCACAACTACAAGAATATAAAGCAAGGTGCATCCTGACACAGTACAGAATAATGTTTTTGAGTGAAAAGACTAAGTATATACGAACATATAAACCGAGCTAAAACAAAAACAAAATGACAAAATCCTAAATGTTAACCTCTGAAGTTAATCTGGAATTACTCTCTCGAGCTAAAATGTTGTCCAAAATCATTGGGAATTCAATGCCAGTTCTGGGCTCAACTGCATGCCTTCTCCAGTTCAAGATAGGAAAGGAAAGACCAGCACATCCTTGATGCTCAACCTCACAATATTGCGGCTGAACCATGATATCAGTACTCTGCAGAGGAACAGCTAGTACTTTTGAAGATCTGCTGGCAATCAACATAGAAACAAGTTTGCTATGTTATATACAATGTTCAAACAAGAACAATCCCCACACCCCCATCCTTCAAGAAGAAAGTTCTCTTAAATCTACTTATCTCACAGGATATGACTTACATGTCATCAAATGGTGGTACCAGCGCAGCAGCAAGGGAAAGCATGGGATACAATTTTAGCTTTTCAGCTTCTATGTGAAAGAGTTTCGATATAATTCTCGATATCTTATCAATAACCGGAATAGTATATTTGGCATTTGATCTAAAACCGAAGTGGATCCCATTAAAGTTTTGTCTGCTAGAAGTAATGAGCCTAAAGTGTGAAGAAGACTTTAAGCCTCTGGGTTTAGAACCCTGTGGGCTACCCACTATCTCTCTTCTTATATTTGAACTGGATCCACTAGAGAACAGAAAAAGTAAAGCACCAGCCAGCTTTGAAATATGGTTAAATGCTCCTTCAATAGCTAAACTTCCAGGGACGGATAAGTAACTATAGTTATAGATCGAATTATCCACAAGTGAACTAATTTGTGAAAATAAATGACCCCCCAAACCATGTGAAGTGAGAGGCTCCATGGGCAAGATATATGGAGAACCTCCATCAAGATCCATGAACCAGATCCAGTTACTCCTCATTTTTTTTATGTTCAATGGAAACCCAAGTTGGACTTCCAACTTTCACAAGAAAAGTTGGCAATATAGGGATCAATACAGATTTAATAAACCTGAAAAATTTTCAGAGCATCAGAAGTTAAGTCATTCAGAGAACATTTGCATAACAGGACAGAACGGAATCTGACTTAGCAACAACATGAAACTGGATGCAATTCCACGGAGTATAAAATTAAAAAAATAGAGAAAGAAAGAAAATTCTTTACAATCAGTTTATCAAGCAAACGCATGGGACTGGATGCAAATCCCATTTTAAGCTCTGAGTTCCATAAAAATAAAAAAATTACAGTAAAAAAGATGATTGTGAAGGAAACTCAGAACGCTTTACAATGATTTGCAATGTTCTCTACAATAACTTTGAAGCAAATATTAACCGAAAATAATTTTGATAATGATGAATTCCATGCACAGAAATGCAACAGATTAAGAAAAACAAAATAAAACCACAAAACTCATATTTTCCAAAACTTGAGGAAACCCGTGGACTTGATGAAGTAACTAACTATTGACCCTCGCTTCAGAAACAAAGCCCCATCAAACCCCCAAAACAGAATTGATAATAAAGATGCTATTGAATAATGCTATTCATCTAAATTTACCAGCTCCATTAATAAAATCTAAATAATAATAATAATAATAATAATACGAAGAGAGACAAAACGTTAAATAGTGGCACGGTTTGTTCCTTCGATATATTAAAGAAAAATACGAGAAATGCATGAAAAAACGGTTGGCAACAGACATTATTTATGTGCATTCTTTTCTGCTTTGCTTTTGTATATTCTCAAAATACCAAAAAGAAAATTAAAATAAATAAAAATGAAACGAGAAACAAACCGGCGGTTACAAGAACAAAGCTTTTAAAAGGGCTGAGATGGAGGTCTTTCTTTCCAATGGATCTTTAGGTTTTTCTTTTGCAATTATAAAGTTAAAATAATCGTGTTTTTTCAATGTTGTTTGGGAAAGATATATATATATATATATAGAGAGAGAGAGAGAGAGAGAGAGAGAGAAGGAATATGCTTTGGTTAGGAAAGAAGAACAAGTAACAGTTGGTTCAAAATGCCCTCTTTGATTTGGGACATAAAAGGAAAATGAAAAAGGCAAACTCAATGACTTATAAGTAAATAGAAAATGAATGGCATTTTCTGTGTCGCACGATTTATAGGTTAGTACTGGGTATGTTAAATATATATATATATATATTTATTTATTTGAAATGTAAATTTTATTTAAAATCTAATTAAGTAAAAAATGTAATTATTTAACATCTTTAAAATGTGCAAAAGGAGGCCGGTTTGAAAAAATAAAAAATAGAGGGCATGAATGTCTTTTTTGAGGGCCCAAAAATCGGATTTTCCTTTGTCATAGCGCATTTTATAGATTTGTTTGGTGGCGGGCGGGCAAGAAAATAGGAAAGTGTTAGGAGGTGTTCGTTTTTTATTTATATCACCACTTTTTTCATTAGTCAATCTCAGGTTGAACAGCAAAATAATTTCTTCAATTTTTCAAATTACCACTATGTCCTTTGGGGAGACAAATTGCCTTCAACCTCTGATAGATTTGTTTGGTGGCGGGAAAGAGAAAGAAAAGTGCTGGAGCTGTTCTTCTTTGATTTTTATTCATTTATTTTTGAATTTCAGGTGGACCGTGGACCAGCAAAATAACCTCTTCAATTTATTAAATTACCACTGTTTTCTTTTTTGTATCCATGTTGTCTTCAACCTCTGATTCTGACTTTCCTTCCACGTGCGATTTGAATGTGCATGTATAGACACGCGTACATACATCCTCTGTGAAACTCAGAATAGTAAACAAAATCCTAAAAGGTAAAATAAAAACTCTTATCTATTTTCTTAAGAAAATAATTATTGTTATATTTTTAATTTCATTTTCAATATTAAAGGAGAAAAATTTCACTCGTATTTAAGTTTGAATTTGAATCTGAAAGTGAATCTCATTGGTTTTATTTCTTATTGATAATGGGATTATTAACCTTTTATTGATGAATAATGGGCTGATTTACTTTAGGTATTTGATTCCACTCCACCATTCCTCTCATGGGAAGGACTTTTTTCAGTTTTTCTCCACCGTTTATAGATAAATTAATAACCCAAAATACTTTTATAATTCCTTTAGTTACTTTAAAGAGTTTGATTCCATTCGACCATTCCTCTTTTGGAATGACCTTTTTCTCCACCTTTGATAGATAAATTAATAACCCATAATACTTTTATAATTCCCTTCCCATTTTCTTGGACTACACGGATAAGAAAGCTTGCAGAATTTAAACTTTTCAAGAAAATACATTTCCTTTAAGAAAACAAAAATGGTTATAAAATGGTTATAAGACTATGCAATTCCTTTTCATTTTATGCTGGTGGGTTTATTAGGTACTGAGATTTCTTTTTTTTGACAAAAAAAAACTCTTTTTTAAATTTTATTTATTTATTTATTTTTGTTTAGGTATGATTTTTTTTTTCAAGATTAGGTACTGAGATTTGGACGACTAATAACTATTATAGTGGTAAGAGCATATTTAATGGTCATGTGGATTGGAGCCTATATAGCACATAGAATATAAATATTTGTTGCTTATGTGGTAAATATCTATTTTATAAACAGTAAACATTTAAAAGTAGTCTCCAATAGAATTTGTTTGCAATAAAATTAATAGACTATGTATAATTTTTTTTTAAATTATATTTATTTAAAATTCTAAAATAATTGAAAAAATAAAAATAAAAAAGTTAATTACTGAGTCACACTGTCTAACATACATTCTGAAAGTAAACAGTCTATTTGACAATGTCTATTTTATTTTTTGCTACATCAGCTTAACAAAGCTAGTAGACAGAGTTATTGGAGATACTTTTTTTTTTTTAAATATTTTCTATATTTATAATGTGGCAATAAAATTATGAAAATTTATAGTATCATTAGAGATGTTCTAAAATGCTGGTCAAAAAAGACCAAAAAAAAAATATGGGTACTAAAAAATCTCAATGGGTTTACCAAACCAAAGAATGTTTATTTACCAAAAAAAAAACCAAAGAATGTTCTGTAGACTGTAGCAGATTCATAGGGAGGTCATTTAACAATGAGTAATTGTAAATAGGGCTTTTGCATCTATGTTTTTAAAATTTTATGCTACAAATTATTTTCTGAATTTTATATTACTATCTATATTTTTTAAACTATCAAAATGTTTGCAATAATAGTTTCACATTCTAACTCCATTAATTGTTTTCTCTTATAATTTAAAAAATAAAATGGGCATTCAACTTCTTATTTTTTTAATTTTAAAAAAATCAGAGAATTCTTGTTTGTTTGGCTGATGTGGGGAGAGGTGGGGTTTTTTTGGCCCGGGGGTTGGGGGAACTAATATTTTTTCCCTTCCTTTTTTACTGTGGTGGGTTTTTTTTTTTTGTTTTTCTAATTTTGGACTAATTAATTTTAATAAATTTTGTAATTAGAAATTATATTCAAAAATTTTGCAATTAAAGTCAGAATTTTTTTAAAGGAAAACAGAGGAAAAAATGAATTTGGATGAGAAAAAAAAGAGAGAGAGAGAAAGCATGCTAAAAAATATATGCATTTTGAAAAAAATAAAAATAAAAAAGTAGTAAAAGTTAAAAAGATACTATTTGTCACTACTATCAATCATCAATAAAATCTATACATTTTAAATAGTTATTAAAAAATTTACTTTACTTTATTAATTTTTTAATACTAAGAAATAAAATAAATTAAATATTTTAAATTAAAATTTGTCTGAACAAATAACAAAATAGTAGACATAAATCTTTATTTTGAAAATGATATCATTAACTATTAATTAGAATACATCCTACAAACAAACAAAAACCCTAAATAAAGCACCAAATAATATTGTATACCAGCTTTTACTTTTGGCATTTCATGGTGGTTGTATACAGTTGTTTGTTGGGACCTAGCATGTTTGGACTGGATTGTTGGCTTCATTAATCGCACACATGACATAGGGCACACGAACCAACTCCAAGATCCGACCAAATACAAACATCGCTCCCATTCACCAG
This sequence comes from Ochetophila trinervis, assembly GCA_003254975.1. NCBI lineage: Eukaryota > Viridiplantae > Streptophyta > Magnoliopsida > Rosales > Rhamnaceae > Ochetophila > Ochetophila trinervis. Next base: position 117,835 of record QANX01001840.1, on the reverse strand, counting down.
TTGGCTCCTAGCGCGGGTTCATTTCGTAAATGGAATATTCAGAAAAGAAAAAAAATATTTATAAAAAAAATGGGATAGTCTTTGAAAAGCTCAGTATCCATCTAGCCATATGGTTTATATTCTAAAAGCTCTCCTTCACTCATATATTGGACAGAATTTAATGAAAAGTAAATGCTAAAAATCAAGGAATCAAAGTACTCAAAATCTGTTGCAGTTTCTCTCCAAATTACATTCTTTTCTTTTTCTTTTCCTTTTTTTTTGTACTTTGTTTCTCCTGAGAGGACTCTTTCTTTGGTCACAATAAACCAGCCTCAAAGAGATTTCTCCTCCTCAAAGTCTCATCTACAAGCTTGAAAGTCTTCTTCACAAGCTTTTGATCAAGAGCAGTGGTTCTGTAGATCTTAAAGACCCGATCAACACGATCAGGCGTGGTGCTCTGAAAATATAATTCCTCAAATTTCTTCTTCACAAACCTGAATGGAAAGATTTACAATGGCTATAGAGTAAAACATATATTTAAGGCTCACAAAAGATACTAAAAGCACGAGCTCCAAAAGTCTAAAGGGAAATAGTAAGGCAGGTAGCATGATTGTTTGGCCTCCAGAATAAACAGCCAAGAATTTAGCAAGCCTTACTTATATGCAGAAAAGCCTCATTTTCACTAGAGTTTCATCAAATTTAGCTTTTTATATTGGCCAGTTGAAAAAAAAGCCTCATTTTGACTTCAGTTCTATCTACATTTTTTCAGAGGCCTCTGATAGTTTTTCCATCATTTAAAGCAAGGACAAAAAAGATATAAATGCTTACTCATATGCATGCTCAATCTCTTGTTTTCCTGTTGAAACTGGCTGGTAATCTTTGAACCACTCGCACACATTGAGTGGCACCTACACAATTGAGAATGTCAATAACTTCGCAAAAAAGCTAGATCTTCATTACCAATGAACTACAGTGGCACTCTAGTAAATCTTACTTTTAGAACCTTCTTCTCGAATATGTCAAACTTGTTCAAGAACAGCATGAAGGATGTTTTCTGCACCTCAAAGAAGGGGAAAAAAAAAAAAAAAAAAAAAGAGCATACACAATTTCACTAGTCTTAAGAAAAAGAATTCCCAAACACCCAATGACCAAACAGAGCATAGTAGAAAAGAAAACCTCAAAACATGGTTGCTTCAGGACCCAGTCAAATAGTTCTTTTGTCTCCATCATTCGGTTCTTGTTAACATCCTCAAAGAGTGTCTGATCGTACCTGAAATGTCAGCATCCAAACTTCTTCAGCTTGATTGAAGTTTCATTATCAAGAATGCCAAAACTTGTAGTTAATTGTTAAAGACCAGATTTAACTGCCATTATGCTATATGCGTTCGTTGATGTTAAACATAAATGAAAGCAATAGTGATCTTACTCGCTAATAGCAGCACAAAATATAACAGCTGTAACACCTTCAAAAAGATGGATCCATTTCCTCCTCTCATTTCTTTGGCCTCCAACATCGAAGAGCCTATATACTTCACCACTTTTCTTATTTTCCCCAACAGGACTGACAAATCATAGCCATCACCCAATTGTTTAAGATATTTACCATATCTGAGTAAACCAACAACATATATATTTGTGCAGATGATATTAAATGCACCATGCTTCAATAAATGCAAAGGTTGGAAAACATAAATAGTTCATATAACTTTCTGAAAGCATATTTAAGTTGAAATTATAGTTGTTAAAGAATACAGCAGAAGTGAAAATGTGCAGATGGATGATTTGATTGCCTCAAACAAGGTATGAAGTGAATGCATTTACGATAATATAATAGGCAATAACTCGAGACAACTTCAGGAAATTGGATAAGACTGGTAATCAACGATTTAGAACAACAATATTAATTATAGGGCAATACAAGACCAGTAACAAGCGAATTGAAATACACATAATACTGTTGACCAGTAGATATGTTTTCCTTATTTAGGTTGATTTGATTGTGGTATTATTTCCTTATTAATTCTTTGATTGTACAGCCTTAATTGTATAGTTTCCTTAGTTTACATTATTTCTTATGTATAAGTAGGTGTCTTGTAACCATTGTAAAGCAAGATTGAGAAATAAAATTTATTTGTTCTCCTAACAATCTTCAAATACTTATTAAGAGAAGATTTAGCCTCAAAAGAGCGAAAGGATGAGCTCTTGATTTCATGTAGTAAGGGCAAGCCATATTGATACAATAATTTGTTTTTACTCTACAAAGACTGGTTAGTCAAATTTGGATCAAACAAGATAATAATATCTCCTATTCCAGAAGTTATCAAGATTCAACCATAGAGCCACAAGGTTCATTATCAAAACCCTTAGTGAGTCTATGAGAAATCAAGTCAACATAGGAATGTATGAGTTCAACAAGGCATAGAACTGAAATAGTGCCAGAGAAAAAAATGTCAGATTTATAAGCTAAAAAATCACGTTGCAATGACATGAAACATTACCTGAACTGAATCTCTACAACTCCTGTTGTCCGAACTCTCGCATAAAGAACATCTTCCTGCAAACACCAGACACATAACTTGTGGAGAACTATAAACTTTATCCACGTAGCTAAAAAATTAACTTGGATCATTGTGTGACAGTATCAAAGTATTTGGGGTTCGGTATGGCTGAACTTGTATTTATACAGTTTACCTATTGCAATTACAGACAAATAATCAGAAGCCAACGGTGGAGAAATGCTGAAAATAGAAAGAATACCTTTGTTGGAACATAATTTGAATCCGACAACCTTTGTAGGTTTTCCATAAAATAGTGAGCACAATCAGGAACTTGAAGTTCATTACCACGAGAATATGTTTCCTGCAATTATAGAGAAAGTCAGACACAGAGTTCCTCCATGCAAAGCATTTCGACAGAAAAGATGGAAAAAAACAATAATCATTAAATAAGAAGAATTTAAAGCATTTGGACTGGTGTTAGCATATGTAATAAATGAAGCATGGTTACCTGAATTCCAGCATCTTTCCATAGGGTCTCTATATCCCGGGCAAGCTCTTTGGTAAGGCGTGGATATTCTAACCTGCCTCCAATCTCTGATAATTTTTCTCCAATCTCCTAACAAAAAATGCAAATTGAATTGAATGCGCATGCAGGAAAAACAGCATGGTAGCAAATTTTCCTTTCAACTATTTTCAACCATAACAAACATAAAATCTAACAAACACTGTTCTAGGCAAAGAATTAGTGAATTCAAACCTTATTTTCATTCGACAAAACGTACTTCGAGGAATCCATGTCATTCTGAGAAAGCTCCTTTGACCCATCATGCAGTAGCTGCTCAGCCACATTTCGTACACAATGAGTACACAATCTGTAATAAACTTGTTTTGCTTTCAATACAAGTTTCACAACTCATCTCGAGAAAACTATATTTTCTGATACAAACAGCTAACGCTACAGGCTCATCATATTATGCAGAAAGGGAAATAACCAACACACCCTTTCAAGTATTGCGTACTTTTATGGTCTGATACACATTGGCATGAATGACTGAGATGTAGCCCTTGAGTTCTGCCTCATCAAAGCCAGTTTGGAACAAAAGTTTTATCTGCATAAATCGATACAAATAGAAGTCTTTCCATTGTCCATAAACATGAAGGTATGCTTTGATATAGAAACAAACACAACTTCTTGCCTGCTTAAAAATTGTAGACTTCCCCGACTCACCAGCACCTTAAAGACAAAAGATAATCAAGCTGTAGGTCAAACGAAAAAGAAAAAGAAAGAAAAAAATTGCATTTTTTGCAAAAGATACTAGCTTTGGGGGAGCTACATCATGATGTGCAATATCTAACTTTGTAGTTCTCATCCACATAGTTCTTAAAAGCTCCTAATTTAGCTCTTAAATACAGAAAATCAATAGAAAAACGGAAGTAATAAAGGTTTCCAGATACAAGGTAATTGATATAAACAATTTTATAAAATTAAAGACCTAAACCAGTAAGGAAAAGTATGCAGTAAACTCAAACAATTATCTAATCTGAATATTCAACCAACATGAGAATGAAAAGGAGGTATAAATTGTGAGAACCAGAATGGAAAACACCTAGTTTATAGATACAAAGCCAACTATCAATTAATAGTGTTAAATAGCTTAGAAAAATTTGGTGTGCAAGGGTTCAAAAATCAGCAAAGTTAAGTGAAAGAGGTGTCACAAAAACACTTTGATACATGGCAAACAATACTTAACCAATTCACTGTGTTCTCCCCCAAAAATTCTGGAAGGCACATTTAAACTATGCATGACACTGCTTTGCTACCTTTAATCATAAGATAAAAAAATTTAATCTGATTCTGAAGAAGCTCAATCTTCTAACTATGCAATTTTAGTTCATCCATATCAACTACGAAAATGAAAATTCCATTAAAATATATGTACCAAGTAGTAGAAGTTTCTGAATATGCTTTTCAGCCTTTGTTTCTTGTTCGATTCGCCTTTCAATTTCTGCAGTCTGATAGAGTACATGAATTTAGAAAGAAAGAGAAATCATCAAAGAATCATATAAAAAAAATTAATAATGTAAAGTAACTGAAATATAAATGAATAAAAAATGCTAAGTGAAGTGCATAACAATTTCTTACTTGTACATTCTCTTCAGCATTCGCTTCTTTGTAATTGCGATTTCTGCTGCAGAGTAAGCCCATATTTTATATTAGAATAGACAGCATAGAAGATGCACTAATCAAGCCCAACAACGTTTCAATTGAGTCTTCAATTCCCTTCCACAAAGTTCATTCATAATGTCTTCAAGCTGGCCTAATCACAATGCTACAAACAGTCAGAACGCAAATATTTACAAGTTTGCTTAAGGGAAATCAAGTTTCACAGGATGAATAAATTATATTTGATACTATCATCAAAGATGTTTAACAACGCTTTAAGTAACTAAGATGAAGAATCAGGATCACAACCTGAAACATATAAATTGGAGAATTTAGATTGTAAATCCAGAGAATGGATGTATATTTATGTCTAACCTACAAAATTGCACAGCATACACCAGCATTATGATATAAATATGTCCACCCAAATAACAAAAAAGTTTCTTGTGAGACAACTGGAGAGAAACATATAAATTCTCAGTTTTACATAAAATAATTTCTTCAAAGAATTAAAGAATTATACCAGACACTGCCACGTACAGAAAAATAACTTTAAAATGGATTATGCCAATTTCTATTCAAACCTAACAATACCCATAACGTTCACGAACCCATCACTAAATTTATATTTTAAAATATAAAGCTCTTAAAAAAAATATATGCAATGCAAAATATCATCAGCCATAAAAATCATTGACAAGAATGGCAACCCCAAATGGTATACAACCAAACCCACTAACTAAATTTTCAGCTAATTTTTGTATAAAAATTACAAGAATAAGATAAACATCTTGATCTTCTGGTGTAAGATCAATCACAGAGATCTCTACGCCAAAAGTTTCAACTCAAGTTCAAAACAGAGAAAGATCTAGCAGGAAAACTATGGGTCTGCAAAAAAAAAAGTAGAGAAGAAGCAAAAGTGAACTTACCTAGCGAGTAAAACAACAAACGGGTCTATCTGTGCAACGGAGTAAAAGGGATAGATGCCGCTAGATTTGGCGGAAATGGCCAAGTATATGGAGCTATAGAACAATTGTGTTTTTTGTTTTTTTTTTCCGTGAATAGAGAACAACTGGTTTAGTTCCTCTTCAGTTGGCTTGTATTACTTTCTAAATTTCCATAGTATATATTTTAATATAATCAATGTCGTTTATGAACTAGATATATTAAAATAAACAATTAGATGCAGATAAATATAGATATATAAATATAGTTACTTTTTTTTATGAAATATAAATATAGTTATTGAGTAAGAAATGAGCATCGAAGTGTTGGCTAAAATCTGGAAAGAAAGAAAAGAAAGAGCGCCGAAAGCTGCACTCACAGCCTATTCTTCTGTTTTGTATTCAGTCAAACTTACACCTTAGAAAAGACAGACCCAAAATAAATAAAAATTTAATTGTTCTTTAAATTAATAATATTATATTAATATTAGTCTTCTGGGACCTCGGGAATTTACAATTTACGCGCTCAATGACTAATATACGTCGCTGATTGGTTTCTACCCCCTTTTTAGACTGTCTCTAACTCTAAACTATTATAATTTCGCTTTCTTTCCAAAAAAAGAAAAAGAAAGATTAGACTAAATTATTTTATATATAATTTAATTTAATTAATTTTAAAATAATTCAGTTAAATCAATGAGTTATACAGGTTTTAAAAGTTATCATTAAACGTTATTATCCACTGGACTATTTCAAACTATACCTTGGGAGCTTTACAACCATCAATTTTTGTATCTTGCTTTGACCGTTGGATTGGATTACTTTAATCAAAAATGAAAAAAGATTTTTCTACTCATGTTACTCAACTATTAATTTTTTATATTCATCACTTTTTATTTAATTATTCACCATTTTCAAATTTATTTTTTTATTTTACTCATTTTTTAATATTGTTATTTGTCACTAGTCAGTTTTTTAACAAAATAACTATAACTTTTTTATTGATTTTTTCTTAATTTTGTTTGTATTAATTAATTTTAAATATTACTTCGTTAAAAATATCAAATTTTGAAATGGCTTTAGACTCTATTTTCAAGCTTTTAGAATTTATAAGTTTCTAAAAATATCAAAGTTAACTCCACCACCTATTAATATAATTTTTTTATTTATGATAATGTTGTTAAAGTGTATATTAATATGTTTAAATACTGTATATTTTTTAAAAATTATCCAAATGAAAAAAATATGTAAAAATAATAATAGAAAAATGAAGATTAAAAACAATAGTAATTACCTGGTCCACCCAATGTAAAGGCAGAAAGTGCAAAATTTAGAAAGTGTGCACACCGTTTTATTTTATGTTACACTGTCTAATATAAAAAACAGTATCTATAAATTTTAAATATAATATACACCGTTCTATTTTATGTCACTGTCCAACTAAATAGATGTTTCAGGCTTGATGGATAGTACGAAGCAATTTCATAAAAATGAGTTTTTTTTCAAGGTGGATTTTTTCTTCAAAGTTAGGGGTGCCGACGATTGGGATTCAATGGCGGCGATTGTCTTATCACTGTCATTTCAGCTTTATCTATAAAGGTGGATTGCTTAATTCATGCCATTTTTTATGGCGAAAGAAGAATGAGAAAAAAATAGAGAAAAAAAAAATCGAGAATAATGGAAAAATTGAAGAAAGGAGAGAGAGGAAGAGATTTTATTTTATTTTAAATAAAGGTCAAACGGACAGGATGGATATCAGAGTTTTTTTTTTTTTTTTTTCAGAGTTATGAGATTGTTTGTGGGCATAAATAGCTTAAATAAAATAGTGGTAATAAATAGTTAAAATGGTGATGAGGTGGCATTCATAAAAAAAAAATCTAAAACAAAAATATTGGGATTTGGGCCTTAGATGGTAGATTGCAATTGGGTTTACCCGTAGATATGGTCCACTACAACAGACAAGCTAAACCCATACTACCTCCAGCCCATCCAAAACCCAACCCAATTATTATGACTAATCAATTTTTGCTTTGACAAACTTGTGGCTTGTAATTTTGAATATTTATTTTTATTTAAAAACAAAAATTGCACATCATACAGATTATCTTATAATTTTGTTTTATTTAGCAAGTATAATGAACGTTTACAGTATTGGGTTACTGGACACCAATTTTATTAATTTACTTTATATACTGGAGCATTATGAGATAAAAATATATATAAATCAAACTTATTTTCAATACTTGAATCCAACATTACAATTTGAAATTGAAAATAAAAGAAAATCAGGACGACTCGCATAAGAACTTGTTAACAATGTCATTGAAAAGTGGTGGGTTTTCAATTTGGGGTACATGCGATGCATTCTTCATCACCTCCAACCTTGCCTTTTCCCCGAGAAGCCTGCAATCAAAAGCCAATTACAATATTGTACTCTTCCTCATCACAACACTCAAATTCAATTCATGTATCACCATGAAAGTTTTATGACATTATTCCATGAACGCAATTTTGAAGCATTAACTATTAAATGAATGCAAACGCCAAACGCATTAATAAATTGATTAAGTAAATTCATTTAGATGTTGACGGATAAGTAGTATATATATATACATACTCCTTGAGTTCAGTAGCCAACTCCAAGGGAAATATCTGGTCATGATCTCCCCATAATATCAACACCTCCTACAAGAAAAAATAAAAATATAAATATAAAGAAAAAATTAAAAAATTTGCAACATATATATATATAAGCTAAATGTATATATACATATATAGGGAAATTTATGATTTGTCCATAAGGGTGAAAACCAGCTTATGTAATAGTGTTTTGAGTGCTATAGTAATTAACAATTTTAAATTTAAAAATCTGATATGCAAGCTTTCGCACTTGTCACATTAGTTGGTTTCCAACTTATGCATCCCTATAAATTTGTAACCTGTTGGAGAGGAGAGACATTTGTTGTGTCATCTTGTGCAAAACTTAATCCTTTCAGAAGTTCCAGCTTTTCCTTCCTTTTGTCTGAGTACAATTTCTGCATCCATCCTCTCGTCACATTAACATTCACACACAGCACAAATAAAAAATGAGCTATGGATCATATATTATATATTGCATGAAAAATATAAATGTCACTCCGGTTAACCATGAGCTTATACATTGCATGAAGAATTAATAATATATATATGTGTGTGTGCCGCTAGCTAATCACGCCAACTATATTTTAAATTTTAGTTAAAAGCAAAACTAACCTATATAGAAATAAGACGATAAAACAAGGCCAGGTGCAAGTGCAACTACCAAACAAAGAAAGTCGCATTCCTCGTGGCCTAATCCACCTAACAAGTAAACTATATTTTATTTTTACCAAAAAAAAGTAAACTATATTTTATGTATTATGTACTTTTGAAAATTAAAAGCATTTTCCACAATCTTCCCGCACCATTTTTTTTTTTTTTTTTGATAGAATTCCCTATATAGCACCATACGGTACTATCGACCCCTCCGTCCAAGAAATTTCCTCCAAACTTACACATTATCTTTTCGTTTTTGTCTCTTTCTGTAATTAAAAAAGTTAATTGCACCTTAATTATTACTTTTAATTTGATAAAACTTTTCACATGGAAATTTAAAATTACAACTTGTTTCATTTCCCAATTTACTGATAAAAAGTTTAAAAATTGAAAAAAAATAACTTACTTTTCAATTTACAAACAAGATAAAAAAAATATATAATTATTTAATTAATAAAAAAACAAGTTAATTTTTTTTTTAATTTTTTGTTAGTCAATATGGGGAACAATTTAAGAATAATGTACAAAAGTTTTTACACTGAATAGTTTTAATTTTGAAAATTTAACGTGCAGCTTACCTAAAATACAGGATATTAAAATACAGTTAACTCTAATTAATATAACAGCAGTATAAATAATTAATCTTTTTCTTTTTTCAATAACTAAAGAAAACAATTAATTAAAAAAAAAACAAACAAACAAACTTACATGGAGGACGTCGTTTAACAGAAAATCGGGGACCATATTATGCCGTTTAAACACAGCGAGAGTCATAAGTGCCCGGAACTGAGTGGGCGTGGCCGGAAGCATAAGGTCCTCAATTTTGTCCAATTTGGCCCTTTTCACAAGCTCTTGACTATGCCTGAGTCTCATATTGACACCGGAGCTAGCAATGACCACCTTCTCCACCCTCTCCGGCCACATTCTCGCAATTCGGTACGCCACAAACCCTCCGTAGCTCGTCCCCATCACAGAGAACCTATCCACTCCCACCTTCTCCAGCAGTTTCACCAAGCAAGCCGCCTGGAAGATCTCCGACCTCTCCGAGGACTTCGTCGTCGATTCTCCGAAGAACAGCAAGTCGGGGACGTAGACATTGAACTTGGGGGCGAAAAATTGGACTTGTTTCCGCCATTGCCAGAGAGCTACGGGGCCGTAGCCATGGATCAAGACCAGCGAAGGTTTCTGGGTGTTTTTGTTATCCGGATTCGGACCCCAGAAGTGGATAGTAGTCTCGTCGTCGATTTCGACGGCTTGCGGCGAGAGGCCTGAGGCAGTGAAGCAGCGTCGGAGGTAGTTGGTGTAGAAGGAAACGGGGCTGAGAAAAGAGGGCAACATATTGTGGTTTCCTTGGAGGAGAAGCTAGAGTATTGTATATGCCATGGAAACTACCTATATTTGCCTGATTTCAGCTTTTGAGGAAACGGGGCAAAAATTAGTGGAGAAGAACAGTTTTTCCAAGTTTTAGGTGTGGGCTGTAATGACTATAAGCTTTGGGAGACATATAAAAACGTTATAGAAAAATAAAAGACAACTAGGTAGCTACACTTAATTTGCACCTGCTTTTGCTGCTCTAGAATTTTCCGCTTATTTGAAGCAACTTTTTTATAATTTCACCGATATTTTTTATTTTTAAATTTTATTTCATCGATATTATATTCAAGCAGATGAGGACTGTTATACTCTAATGAAGGTTTAGATAGTAATCTAAATAATTGACCCGGGGAGATAATTTTATTTGTTTCTTAATTTATTTCCACTGAAATATATATATTATTTCTTATAGCCCCGTCACACCTTTTTTATGAACGAACAATGAGAAGTAATTTTTTTTTCTTTTTCAATATTTTTCAAAATCTAAAGACTAATAATAACCCACTGTCAGTATATAAACTGGAAATGTATTCATGAGATTTGCATTATTATTTAGATTAATTTCAAATGCTGCTTTTTATTTTTATTTAATAAATTTAATATTTTTAGATTTATGATAATACATTTATAGCAATGTAGACATTTGTAATTACTATATTATATTTTTTATTTCAAATATATATTTTTTTAATAATATTTGATTAAATGTATAATAATAATTATATATGTCAACATGAACTGCATATATATTGTCATAAATTTTAAAAACTGCAGTTGAAACAATCTTTATTATTTTATATAATTTTTCCATAATATATATTTTTTCTCTTTAATATGTGTGCCATGATTTTTTTTTTCTTTTCCTTTTTGATACATATTTTATAATATGAGCTAGACAAATAAAGAAACTTTGAAACTTTTGTCGGCTATATATCAACGTCCTTTTATAGAGGTATATGTACGAGTTAGAAAGTATATACTAACAATCAAATTCTTTTGCAACTGTCAAAGAAAGTGAAAGGAGAACGTGTTTAGTCAATGATTTGATCAGGGGAAAAGCAGTTTTTTATGACTTTTTTGTTCATTATTTCAATTTATCTGAAGAAATTAACACAAAAATCAATGATACTTGACTTTGCAATGACAACATTTAGGTCACACGGTGTTAGTTTAATTTTTATTTTATTAATTTTTCTTTTTTAAGACGTGTTCGAACAAGTTAATTATCAGTTTTTCAAAAAATTTAAAATGTTAGGACAACTTGTTTTTTGAATTTATATTTTAGGTCTTTACATGTCCCAAGAATTTAAACTGTTAGCTAGTATGTGAGTTTTTTTTTTTTTTTTCCTAAACTGAGAAGGTTTTATAAAACCAAAAGAAAAGGCTTACAATGAGCCTGCCTGAATCAGATAGAGGTATAGTTCTTCTTTTCTCTCATCAGGCAATCAAAAATCAACTTGGAAAATAAATTGTGTTGAATTTCTCCAGCGAACTTATGATCCACAGCCCACTTTGCAATCAAGTGGACACGTTCGTTCAGAGACTGGTTACACCAAATAAAATTAATATTAACAAAATAATTACATAAATTTAAATATGTGCGTTAAGACTACCTTTTGCGCACCTCAAATATTTGCTTTTCTAGCAATGTTAACCTCTCTTGCACACACTCCTCTATACGAGCCTAGTGCATTTAGAAGTTATAAAACTAACCAGCTTCCACAAAAGTAATGAATTTTTGGTTGACAAAGAAAGGGAGTATATTAATCCCTAATTAACTGATGAGAGGAGGTGTGATTGCTCATAAATTAATGAACCATATAAGCGTAATTAAACATATATACCAGTTTTTATATGATTTGGTCATCTAATGAAACGTACAAGTAACTTGCAAGTTTATGACACGCAAACGATGTCAAAGTTATTAGGAAAGTGACGTATGTGTGCATGGAAATAAATATTGCTGCCGTCGGGTTGGTTTGGTTGGCTTCTTTTATGTGGTTGATGAAGATTTTTACAAGTGAGATTAAAATAGTTGGCATGGTTGAAAAGCTTAACCAATCCACAAAGGAATTTGAGGTCGGTTTTTCTTATAGTCTTTCTTTCCTGACTGTTGAAGGGGAATTGTGGTCAGCCCCCTGCAGGATGGTGGAAAATAAACTGTGATGTGGCTTTTAAAGATGGTGATGCTGCCTTAGCTATGGTAAATAGAGATGATAATGGTTTACTTGTTTGTGCAACCACGAAATTGGTTAATGTATCTTCTGTTTTTGATGCTGAAATTAAGGTTATAGTTTGGGCTGCTTCAGTTGCATGCAGTAAAGGTTGGAGAACTATATGTTTTTCCTCTGATGCCCTTACAGTAGTCTGGGAAGTTATTTTCCTTAGGGAGCCCTATGGATGGAGTTCAAGAGCCTACATTTGGAATCTTATGACTGCTTTGCAGAGGAACAATTGGTCTCTCGAATGGAATGCTAGATCATCTAATATATTTGCTGATGGTCTTGCAAAGAAAACTCTTTTGACTAAGTGTAATTTATTTTTCAGTCTTTCAGATTTGGCAACCCTTCCATCAGATCTCAGTGATATTCTTGTTGCTGACATAATCAGTGGAGGAACTTGTCTATAATGGCCTTTTAGTGCCCTCATTTTTATGCTTAATAGCAAGTTTGTTTTTATCAAAAGAAAAAAAAAAAAAAAAAAACTATTTCACCCACTTCTTTTTTTTATGTATCTTCTTTTTTAGGGAACATTATTCCAAACTCCTTTGAAGTTTCGGCTTACTGTAAATAGATTCCAAATTTTTGAAATAATAAATAAATATTCTTCAGAAGGTGTGTATGATGTTAAATTTTTTTTAATTTTTTTTTTGGCTTTTTCCTTGTATGGATTTTTTTTTCCCTTTTTCTGTATCTTTCACTTCTAATATTGTTTGTGGAGAATTTGGCAACAGTATTATGATCCATATCCACACGTCAAAGTATGGGCTTTTTGTATGGATGCTCCTATGTGGAGTCAAGGGAAGAAAAAAAGTTCCCCCTCCTAAAAAAATTAAAATTTTATCTATGTCATCTTTAATTTATTAGTGGAATTTCTCATATTACTCTCATTTTCAAACAGTTTTTTAAACGCACGATGAAACAAAAATCAATAAGGATCTGTTTGTTAATGCATTCAGTTTTTACTTTTTATTTATAGTTTTTGGTTTATAATTTTTATTTTTGGTTTTTGCTAAATAAATTAATAAAATACAGAAACCATTTTTTGTTTTTGTTTTTATGACAATAAAAACTTGTTTTTGGTAACCATTTTTTTGTTTTTATTTTAAAAATTTACAACTAAATTTATACAAATCTATATTTAATTAATGGCAAACACCAAATCTTGATCATTTCAGGATTCCATTTCGGATGGTCAAGGATCTTGGTCACAACTAGACAATCCAGAGTTTTGGCCCCTATCGGGAGGTCTAATATCCCTATCTTGACTCTGTGGCCCTGGATTTCAGCACTGACCGAACGAATCGTGATCCTGGTTTCGATTCAGTCCAAGCAGTCTGAGATCCTAGCCATATCCAGGTAGTTTCGAGTACCAGCTCATTTCAAGCAGTTTCAGATTTTAGCCCTAGTCCCGACTTTGATAAAATGATCTCAAATTTTTTATCCCAGCCCTCAATAGGATGATCTCTGGTCTTGGATTCAATCCCGACCAAACAGTTCGTGGTATTAGCCCTGTTAGGGCATTTTTTGAATTTTGAGCCTTTCCAAGCAGTCTCAAGCTCCAACCTCAATCTAACAACCTTGGGCTCTAGCCCCGTTGGCACAATTTTGGATTCCAACATCGACCAAACTATCATAATTTTGCAGCCTAGACCAAGTGGTTTGTGGTCCCAGCCATGTCAAGTCGGTCCATGGTCCCCGTTCGTGGTCCAAACCCTGATGGGTGGTTGTGGGTACCCCACCCATCCAGGTGGTCTTGGATTCCCCCTGCATCTAGGCAGTCTCATGTTCCAAACCTGTATGACAGTCTCAGATTTAAGCCAAATTCGAATTGTCTTGTATTCTGGCATTATAAAAAAAATAAAAAAACTAAGAATGAAAATAATTTTTTTATAAATTTTACTTTTAAAATAAAATAAAAATGATTTTATTTTTAAAAAAATAAAAATTATTATTAAATGCATTTTCATTTTTTATTTTTAAAAAAATTAAAAAAATTATTAAACAACACTAATTAATAGTAAACTTGAAGCCTCACTATTTTTAGTTGTTTTATTAATCTAAAATCAAAACGACGATTCAACAGTCGTCGGATTCATAATCAGTTTATAGAGGAAATGACCATTTTTGGCTGAGAACATCCTTCATCGTAGACTTCAACCAGTTGGTATTTCTTTCTTTACTCGTCTATGACTGCCATTCCCATCAGACATTAACATATCTGCTACTTTTTTATAACATTTTCAAGATTAATTATACAGAATGGAAACGAAATTAATTACTGAAAAAAAAATAGTTTAGTTATTTCACCGCAGCCAATGCAATCCAGTAATTGCCTTTTCCATCATATCAAATGTTATCAGGTAAGCCTAGTAGATTCTCTATGTTTTGGAAAATAAAAGAAAGGAATAACCATTTTTATTTTTATTTTTAAAATCAGCTTAACTAGATGGAGTATCTATATATATATATATTTTTTATTTTTTATTTTTTTTTTGCTAAGAGATGGAGTATCTATATATAGATATAGATACCACGCAAGGATATCGATTGGGTTTACTAAATCATAAATTTGTTAACTTAATTATTAGTTATTGCACAAAGTGAAGTACGCCTTTTACTCAAACGATGGCTCCTATATTTCCATGGCAACGTTCTTCACAAAAACTCTTATTTTTTTTTTTCAAGTTTTACAAGATTGTGCATGTTCTGGAATAGCTTTGAGAACACTATGTATGGAAAAATTCTTGGGCATTGATTGTGATGTTGAGAGTACAAATTTGAGTTTTTAAATTTCTTTAAAAAAATGTGTTTTTTGGTCTATTAAATTCAATTCCAACTTTCTATCTATGATTTTATCAGCGGCAATGAAACGGTCATTTACAGGGCAATACATCAGAGAAAGAAAAACAAATAAAAAAGAAGAAGCTTTAATGGGTATGGGTTTTGTAAGGTTGAATTAAGATGAAGGTAATTAGGAAGGGTGGACATTCTAAAGTTTGCTATAAGGGTAATATGAAAATTTCATTAGTAGGATAAGAATAAAATGGACAAAATTTTAAGTTTTGAAAACAAAAACGTTATTTTATTTTTTCACTTAAACTCAGCAAAGTGCATCCTCACAAAAGAACACTCAAAACTATCCTACCTAGCAAAATTGTTAGCGAATTAGGCAAGAAATACATGTACCGTGTTCATTCTTTCACGTCTTCGCATTTGTTTCATTTTCAAGTAGCTGTCGCATATTTTGAAGTGCATACGAATTTTTGTGAACCACTTGAAAGAACATGGTATATATAGTTTATTTGTTTTAAGCCGCCCAAGAGGCGGAAAATAAATAAAGTGGCCCTTAATTAAGATTCAGCCATCTATAAAATAAATATTAATCATTAAAAAAATTGAAACAAGCCATCAAAAGAGAAACTATAAACAGGATCTATAAATTAACAAAATGAAAGTAAATATGGAGGAGGGCTTTCCCTTATAATAAATAATACTAATGTACGTTTTTTAGGTTTTTTTTATTTTGTCGAAAATACGTTTTGTAAGTTTTAACGCACCTTTCTTAAAAAAAAAAAAAAAGTTTTGGCGCACCTGGATAATATAAAAAAAAACACCTCGATATCTTGAATGGAGATCTTCGAATAGTACATAGTACTACTTCTTTTTGAATTTGTACGAACTTTTTTTTTGGTAAATGAATTTGTACGAACTTGAAGTACTATTTTAGGGTCATAAAATTTTAATTTATTTTCTTTTGTGTAACTTTCATTTATGCTAATTATGACCAGAAATATTTTTTTTTGGTTTTTGTTATTTTTTGTTTTTAAAAAGTTGATTTTTTATTGATTTTAATTAAAAAAAATTATGAAAGCAGAAGCATTTATCCAAAAGTAATTTTTAAATTTTAAAAATTATTTTTGACTTCTCAAAAATTTTGCCACTTTAATCTATATACTACTCCAGCAATAATCAATTTATATTAGCTAGTTCATTTGCTTTTAGGGCTTCTAGTAATTTTAATTTAAGGTTAATTATACTTTCTTACATTTTATTTTTCAAATTTTATAATTTAGGCATTTAACTTTTTAAATATAAACTTTTGTTTTTTTAACATGATGTTGTCTAACAGAGTTTAATAGCAGTTTAATGTAAATAATATTAAATTGTATCAAATTAATTTCGAACTAAAAAATATTAAAGTATAAATTTTAAAATTAGTTTTAAAAATATACATTTTAATATTTTTTTAGTTTAAAATTGATATAGTTTAATACTAGTAAGATAATTTGCACCAATTTTATTTTTTTAAATAATAAAGTTATTTAAGTGTAAAATTTTAAAAATAGTATTAAAATTTTACGATTTATTATTTTATAAATTAAAAATTGATATAGTTTAATACAAATAACGTGAGATGCCTATTAAACACAGTAGTCAAAAGCCAAAATAAAATTTAAATTTTAACAAATTAAAAATAAACGAAAGTCAAAATTGTTAAATTGAAAAATTAAAAACATAAATTGCAAAAATTCTAAAAGTTAAAATTGCTAAAATGCAATTAACCTTTTAATTTATTAGATTAGCAATGTAGTAATCACAAATGATAGAACTTTCACTTTAAAATTATTGTGATTAACTTTTTAATTGAGCTACAAGTCGAGAGAAAAATTGTAAGGAACTGATTTGATTTTGTCACTAATCTTCCAGACAACGTTCACCATAAATGTACATGAGATCATTTTTTTTTTCAGAAAAGGGGGAAGAAGATTTACGGAAAAGATAAATGCTAATAATTTTCATGTTTTAAAAAAAATGAGTACGTAAGAATTTATTTGTTTATTTTCATCATATTTTATTTAGATCTGACCAAAACCTAATTGGACGTAGAAATATTATCAGTAAGAGGCCCACCGTCCCCTAAAATAATATGATGTGAACATAATTTTTTTTATTACCAATATTTTTATTATGTTAAAATTTCTGTTATATGAAAAAAATATTAGTTAAATAATTTATATATAATAAATTAAAAGTAAAAAACACTATCAAAGTTATATTAGCTAAATGATCCATTATAAATTAAATATGCTTTTTAAAATAACACTAAGTTTTTTAAAAAAAATTCTTAATTGAAAAATTCTACTGTAAAACTTCTACTTGTACAAGTTACTGGTAGTCAATAAGTATTTAACCCTTGAAAATTTTAAAAGAATATTAAAGAAACTATTTCACAGGATCGCAGTTACAGATATAATTAATAAACCAAATAACAGGTGTAAATTAAATTAAAATATCTACGTAACAGTTTGATGTTCTATGGTTTTAGTTTTTTTTATCAATATTCTATGGTTTTTGGTTTACTAGTGATTTTCTTTTTTCTTTTTAACAACAGTTTGCTTGTGAATTTCGAAGGGAGAGTTGGTAACTCCAGTCATGGATTTCTGTTCCGATCTTTGCGGACGAAAAGGAGGTGGATGTTGTACTTTGGAACACCACCTCAACCAGCCTTCTTTTATTATTAATCTGTGATATGTCAAAATCCCAGCTCGACACGTGGCAAACACCCAGTTGGCTTCAATTTCCGCCGGTCTACTAAACGAATAAATGGAAATAAAAATAAAAGTCAGTGTATGAAAAAGTATGAATAAATGACGATCGAGTAAGGGCGAGAAGGTTTCTTTTTATTTTTTATTTTTTTAAAAGGGCAAGAAGGAGTATTAGTTCTTTGTTTACCTACTGCAAGTTTGAATTTTAAAATAGAAAAGCAGGGGAAATTTCAAGTTGATGGTTTATGATGGGCTATTCTTTGACCAAAGAATATATATACACATATCCAAATCCAACTTATAATTCGTAGATAAATTGAAATAGTCTGTTACTGTTCTTTACACAATTTGTCAAAAGTGATACTTTTCTTCTTCTTTTTTCAGTTCTTCCAAGTGGATTCAACATCATTATTATTCAATAGAAACCACTTAGTGTAAAAAACAAGAGAACAATTTTAAAAAATGCTTAATTTTGAAACGAAGTGGAAATGGTCATGAAAATAACTTGAAAAGCAAACTAACAATCGTGGAAACAACATCAGTAACAATGCATGATGCTATATAACATATATTGTATACACTATCATTTTCCCAAAAGTATTGCATGCAAAGGGCGTTTGGTAAAATTTCAATTTAGAGCTTTTTAGGTAGTTGCAAGTAGATTGATTTGTTCACCCTTTTCTTTTGACCTTTTTAACGCACCTGCTGTTTTTCACCTCCATTAATTTTTTAGCCTTTTTTATGGCCATCGATTGGGCTTCATAACGCTCATCCATCATCCATGATTATGCTTCTTCAATCCTGATTGTGGTAAAGGCCACGCTGGAAAAAAAGAAAGTGTGATAAAATAAAAAAAATCAGGTTTAGTACTATTTCTGCTTATCTCATTCTTAGTTCATTTCGTTGAATGTTTATGTGAGTTTTAAGTTTAGCCAAAAGACGGAATTGTGGAGTCATCTAGAAGGTTTTCATTGTACAATCTATAAGAATTTGGTACTCTGTTTTCCGGTTGGCAGAGTCTGATATTGACTGAATGGCTTCTTGAACAGTTCCATGAAAATGCTTTGACATAAGAGAGAGCTTACCTACCCTGAAAGAAATAGTTAAATAGGCACTTACTCATATTCTGGTAAATCATATAACACCAATTTCATCTAGTGCATGCATTGCCCCAGTTTTTTAAAAATTGGTAGAATTAAACTATCATATAAGTAACATCTATATATATATGTGCAGAAAAGATAAGAGAGAGATTTCAGGGATATAAAAAAGTTTTTAAATGTCTATATAAATAGAAGTAATATTGAGAGTTATAGGTCAGTAAATAAAGATGAGGTTTCAGCTTTCAAATGTAACTTCCTCATCTGGGTTTCTGCTTTTTTTATGAAGTACATGATCAAGTTGAGGTTTCCCATTGCTATATGCATATGATATGTTTGTTTTATTGTTTCTACAGATTGATCAAGACCACACAAGATCTTGATCCTCAGCATTATTAAACAACATATATTTGGATGGCTCTAGAGAAGATCACATGGAAATGTATCATCCCCGGATGTTACAAGAGTAAGAGCCAGTTGCCGAAATCGGAAAAAAGGGTTTTGAAACAATCGTCTTTTCAGAGGCTATCTTTATCAGATGTAAGCGATCCCAGCTCACCGCTATGTATGGATGATCTCTCCAATTCTCTCATTGCCTCAAAACTTCATGTGTTTTCGTTATCAGAGCTAAAAGCTATAACAAATAGTTTCTCACGGAGTAATTTGCTTGGCGAGGGTGGGTTTGGACCAGTGTACAAAGGATTTATTGATAACAAGCTTCGTCCTCGATTGGAGGCTCAGCCTGTAGCTGTTAAACTACTAGACTTGGATGGCTTGCAAGGCCATAGGGAGTGGCTGGTTAGTCGTTGTTGTTGTAGCAACCATTAAATTATACTAACATCAAAAGTTGGAAGATGAACAAAGTTCTTTTCTTTTTGTTTAATTCTTTTTTTATTGCTGTTACAGTCAGAAATAATCTTTCTTGGACAGCTGAGACATCCTTATCTTGTTAAGCTGATCGGATATTGTTGCGAGGACGAGCACAGGCTTCTAGTATATGAATACATGGCAAGAGGTTGCTTAGAAAATCAACTCTTCGGAAGTAAGTTACTTCTCTCTCTCTCTCTCATGGTTCTGTACAATAGACAAGAGAAAGAGGGTCTATAATGGTGAGTGTCAATATTTAGCACCAGAGACGATCAGAACATTTTTTTTTTATGATCTTTCAGAGTATTCAAATAGAAGCAAAATTAAAGGCAGCCAAATTTTAGATATGGGAATCTAATTAATAAGCAGTAATGTATTTGGTCTCAGAGATTACTTTTCATTTTGGGAATATAATGTACAAGACTCAAATAAAAAATTTGGTCCCTATTGTAATTGGAATATATTAATTTTATTCCAAGCTCATCCATAAAGTTTAAGTATTTTTCTGGTAGTTATGTTCTGTTTTTTCTTGTTTTGCCAAATATGTAGGATATTCTGCTGCCCTGCCATGGTCAACTAGAATGAAAATTGCTGTTGGAGCAGCAAAGGGATTAGCCTTTCTTCACGAAGCAGATAAGCCAGTCATATTCCGAGATTTCAAAACTTCTAACATTTTATTGGACGCTGTAAGCAAGCTAATTTTTCTCAATATATTTGCATCAGTTTTTGCTGATGCATGATCTTCATCACCTCATTCTGTCATCTAAAAAATAGTCAATAGTATATTTCTTTTAAATTTAATTACCATATTTCAGGACTATACACCTAAACTCTCGGATTTTGGGCTAGCAAAGGATGGTCCTGAAGGAGAAGAGACACATGTTACTACACGTATAATAGGCACTCAAGGGTATGCTGCACCAGAATACATCACGACAGGTAATGTCAACCCAATGATACCAAATTTTCTGAAACTAGTAGTAATTTTATATACTTCATAATAGTCAAAACGAGTTTTGTTTTTCAGGCATTAATGTTATGCTGTTTCTCTTTTTTCTAAACCTGACCCAATTCAATATTTCAAATCAAGGTCATTTGACTACCAAAAGTGATGTTTATGGATATGGAGTAGTACTTTTAGAGCTGATAACTGGTAGACGATCAATAGATAGGACTCGACCAAGTCGTGAACAAAGCCTTGTGGAATGGGCAAGGCCTTGTATAAAAGATCCAAGAAAGCTTGACAAGATTATAGATCCGAGGCTAGAAGGTCAATTTTCTACAAAAGGAGCTCAGAAAGCAGCTGCATTGGCTTACAAATGCTTGAGCCACCAACCCAAATGCAGACCCACCATGACCAATGTGGTCACCATCTTGGAAGCTCTTCAGGATTTTAACGACTGGTTCGTTGAACCTTTTGTATATGTTGCGCCAACTGAAAATCCTAGCAATGAACATTCTGTAAAAGAGAAAGGAATACAAAGTGAAGGAGAAAAATATGGCAATGAAGAAAATGGACTGCACTGCCACAACGATAATGTTTGGAGGCCTTGTAAGAAAAATATATTTAGCGGAAGCATAAAATCAATAACCCATAAGAAAATATGTGACTGAATCATATGAAAAATAAAACAAAATACCTCGCAGACTTTCTGTATTTGATGCGTGGTATAATGATTCTACCGGATCTACGATCTGCACCTGGATCTATAGGCTATCACCAGGTCTGCTACCGGATCTGCAACTGGGATCTACCACCGGATCTACTACTGGATCTACCACTGCTACTGGGATCTACCACCGGATCTGCTAGATCTTCCAGGACTAATCTCAGATAGTACAGCAGAGCGTGGACTCTATTGTATCTCAGGGAATAAAACCGAAATATTAGAGAATGAATATTTTCTCTAATATTTTCACTCGATGTTTTTTTTTCGTATTCTCTCTGAATTAATTGAATCAGTTTGTTCTCTGGATTCTTTCTAATATTTGTACGTACAAATGATAGAAACCCAAACAAACTAATATTCTCAATTTAAAATTTAAAATAAAATCTTAACAGACTTAATCACTGTTATCTAGATTTTATCTTATCAATAATTTAATTATATCAGATAACAAATTATCTTATAATCAAATTTAAATTAAATTGAAATACAGAGAGAATTATCAAATAAGATAATATCTCAAGTGGGACCAAGATCATAAATCCAACAGGCCTCTGGTAACTTACTCGGATACATCGCTTTATACCAGATTTAGAAATGGGTTTTAGTTTTTTTATGAAAACAATTGTATGTATTAAGAAGTATTCGAGTTTTATCACCGTGAGTTTTAAAAGTGTAATTTATTTATTTGTCTGAGTAAATCAAAGGGAGAAAATGAAATATATAATTTTGTTCTCTGTCAATGTTTCAAACTTTTAACAGAGAGTCAGCAGTAAATTTAAATATAGCTTCGTAAGGTCTTGATGAAAATGTTGGCTATGCTTATGGATCACCATTTCAAGGTTACCCAATTCTGATTATTTCATAAAGGAAAAACTTGAATATCTCCTAGAAAAGCTATTTGCTCTGGAATAGTCGAATATTGTTCACAGTCCAGATATTAGTCAAACACCGATTATCATATTGATCAGCTAAGCTCTAGAATAGACAAAAACCTAACCTGCATCTTAATCAAGGGCAAAATTCAAACACTAGCATGCTATGTATTAAAAGAAATTTAAAAAATCCTGTAATACACATTCATATGGGATTATTAAGAATTATTTCTACAACTACTTTTTCTGACCAATTGGAAATTTTTATTTATTTTTTAAGAAGACTGATTGTTAAAAATGTTGAATCAATTCTTCTTCCCTTTATTCCATCTTCATAATTTCCAACAATGCTTTTTCTGCTGCAGTATATTGTTAGGTAAATGATGCAATGTAATATCTAGAAATGTAGCTCAACAATCAAGTGTGCATACTTTAATAATCAAAGTCTAATTAATCTAGTTTCAAGTTTCAGCTCTGAAGGGTTGGAGGAATGACATAATGCTGGATAAAAGAAAATTGGTTGGGACCCGTGTGTTTAACAAATTATATTATAAAACGTAATTTGTATACTTACACATTAAGGAAATAAGGTGCTGTGGGACACACAGCTTTTTAATTAAAAATTAAGTAATTACGTTAGCAGAACATTCGTATTTGGTCATCGGTATGAAAATTATCATGCTCACAAGTTAGAACCACAAATTTTACACCAATACAATGGAGTGCATTTCTTTTATAAAAAACTTAATTTGGGAAGTTTATGGGCACTGGTCTATCTATGATTTTGTTGAAGAAATTCGGGTTTGTTGTCAATTTTTTTTTATAATTTATATTTTGTGTGGATTTTTAAATAACAATTGCTGTAATTTAGAAACCATAAATGAAAGATAAATGACTTAGAAGAAAATTCAATGTATTGTATTCATACTTTTAGAATTTACA
The DNA here is from genome assembly GCA_003254975.1 of Ochetophila trinervis. NCBI lineage: Eukaryota > Viridiplantae > Streptophyta > Magnoliopsida > Rosales > Rhamnaceae > Ochetophila > Ochetophila trinervis. The sequence goes on along the minus strand of QANX01001840.1, from coordinate 94,363 downwards.
ATACATATAAAAAAAATTCTCTCCTCCTCACAAAACTTACTTGGCCTCTTTTTTTTTCCAAACTCTCTCTACATTTGCTAGCACTCTACTCACAATACACCACACTCACACCCTTTGCTCTCAACTGAATCTCTCAAAAAAAAAATAATAATAAAGCCACAAACATAAACTGAAGCATGAAAAATAAAAAAGTTTCTACGTGACTTTTGCAGCTGGACTTGTACAATAAATTGGCTCACTTTATATGTCATTATGATTTTTTCTTTTTTTTGCTTATCATTTTGTTTCTCGTGACTTGCTGTCCAAATCTGTTGTAAATCTGATGAATAAAAAATGTGGCCAAAAAACTACTTTTTGATTTTTTGGCCCCGTGCCTTTTTGCTTGATATAACATTTTATTGAACAAAAAAAGAAAAAAATCCTTTCATACAAGGAGTGCTTGATAAAACATGAATAATCGGAAAAGAAAATCAAAACGGAAAAAAAAAAAAAAAAAAAGGGAACCGCCCCGATGTATATCTCATGGAAATAAGCCAATTATATGTGGTATGATCATGGATAGCTACATTTAGATGGAGACTGCAAATCAAAATTTAAAAAGTCACAATAAAAAATAAAAACAAAAATTAAACGAAAATGAAAATGAAAATAAAAAAGAAAACTGTAAAAGCTTCGTCGCCTGTGAGATTCGAACTCACGCGGGGAAACCCCACTTACTTAGCAGGCAAGCGCCTTAACCACTCGGCCAAAGCGACGAGTTGACATAACCTTTGAACAGTGAAATAATAAACTAAAATAAACACTAAAACAGCGTTGTTTCCATTCTCAATTCGAACTTTTACGCTTTTGGCAGAACGATTTCTCTTCGTTTGTGTGAGCGCGATCGGAGTCTGGAACGATAATCGTTTCCAACCAAACAGCAACATAACATAACTAAAAACAGTTGCGTTGTTACATAAGAAATGCCGACGACGGGGCAGTCGGCCGGGAATCTGTTGGCACAAGATCGCGGTGTTTTGTCTGCGATCGTCACCGGAGCATCCAGTCTTTCCTTCGTAGGTTCGGGCTTCATTGTTCTCTGCTACGTCCTCTTCAAAGAGCTCCGCAAGTTCTCATTCAAGCTTGTCTTCTATCTCGCCCTATCTGTAATTTTCTTTCACTCAGTTTTTTTTTTTAAAATTTTATTTTTCTATTATGTTTTTGGTGTGTGTTAGATCTAAGCCTCTAACTACTCGCCCCTCTATTCTTTCTGATATTTAGCAATTTTTTTTTTTTTGCTTCTTTTTTTTCTGTTCTGGAAACTTCAACTTTTTCAAATGTTAAGAAACTGAATTATTTTTTAATTTTTATCTTTTAGTTATCTGGAATTATGAGTATTATTTGCACTGTACGAGACAAAATTACTGCGAACAACAAACTTAAATGGCGGAGTGGCTCTAGTTCTTAGTGGTGAAGTTTAGTAGTTTTTCTACTTTGAATGAAGTTAGAAAGTTGAATGTAGATGTATTGGAGCTTTGCTACTTTGATCTAACTTTTTTCTCCGTAGTTTCTACTTAAATTTAAACCTGTTTAAGGATTTATGACTTTGTGTTACTTTTCAAAGTGGATTCAAATTGAAGAAATAATCTATTAATTGTTGAACAAGTTGGGAACAGAAAACAATTTTAACTAATTACAATATGAAAAACTACCTTTTATAAGGCAATGGAAATAAAACTTCAACCAATTCACTTTCACCATATCACAAGAAGAATAAGGTTTAGATATAAAAGTTCTGAAAATATTGTTTCAAATTCAGTTGCTGTTATTCTGTCATTACAAAATATAAGGCTCGTTTAAAATTACTTAAGATATATACATAATATGTTAATTTTCTTGAATACAGGATATGCTCTGCAGCTTCTTCAGCATGGTTGGGTATGCTTCATGGAGACATTGCAGTCACACACATAAACACAGACACAAAGAATTACATACATAAATACATATATATATATATATATTATGTATGTATATGTAAGATGTGTGTATATTTCTTCTGAAGTTGGCTCTTTCAATATTTTCCAATGTTTTGCAGGGATCCATCCAAAGGATTCTTTTGTTATGCTCAGGGCTATAGTACTCATTTCTTCTGTGTGGCATCTTTCCTATGGACAACAACAATTGCTTTTACTCTTCACCGTACTGTTGTTAGACATAAAACAGATGTTGAAGATTTGGAGGCCATGTTTCACTTGTATGTATGGGGTACGTGTTATGTGGTTATCTAGAATATTATTTTATTTATTGCTCCTCTATCAAAATTTTACTTCTTCTACAGTTCCAACTTTGATTTACTGTTTTTTATTAAAAAAGAAAAAAAAAATTGCACCTACTGGATCTGTCCGCAAAATCCATTTGTTGAATATGGCCTTAGAGAAAATATATTAATTTTTTAATAATATTTTCTATGCATATACCTGGACTTTGTTTTCTTTAGATAGTCTTGTCCTGTTAGTTATGTTTATTTTAAAATGGAAGCTCATTTAAGTCTTAAACTTGCTCTATTTATAGGGACCTCACTAGTTGTGACTGTCCTGAGATCTATCGGTAATAACCACCATGGACACATGACCTCATGGTGTTGGGGACAAACAGGGCGTACTGGTAAGGCAAGTGCATAGGTATTTGCAATAAGATTACAGACCAATTGTTGTATGTTCTCATTTTTTTTTTTTCTTTTCTTTTTCTTTTTCTCAAATAACCTGGGAATTTCTTATAATTTTTCAAAATTTGTTGGTTTTTCTCATAATGATTTGTCCGTACGTTTACTGATGCACTACATTAATTAGTGAGATGGAAATTAGGGAATCCTTCATGATTTGGGTGAAGAATATCTTTTTGGTTCCACGGAGTCATTTAAACCATAATTGTATATAAGCAAGTGAAGTTGATTTAATCACGCAAGTTTTGTCTATGCAAAACATACTGCTATTGAAAGAGGCCTGTAATGAAAATTTTATTTACTCTTGGACTAAGTTAATATCTTGAAGTGTTCAAACTATTCTTAGATAGTCAGAATGTGCAGTTGAATCTTTAATCGTAGCCTCTAAAACAAGAAATAATCAATTACTTTGAGGCCTATCAATGATTGTGAATGTTAGAAATTGCTTTTCATAGACAAGGAAAGCTGGACAATGAAGCTGATACCTTTCAAATGTTAGCATATTTTATATCCAATCAATCATACAATTGCCTTCTTTTTGTTTGCTATAGCCTAATCATTCTTCCTATTTTTTAGGCGGTTCACCTCTTAACATTTTATGTGCCACTATGGGGTGCAATTCTTTACAATGGTTTTACATACTTTCAAGTGATACGCATGCTAAACAATGCAACTCGTGTATGTTTCCTATTCTGCATTTCCATGTTTCTTCTAGACAATTTTCAGTTACTTGTTGAGTCCATACTTTTGCTGTGAAATTTCTCAGATGGCGGTAGGCATGTCAGACCGAGCATATCAACCTGATGCAAGAGCAGACATGAAGGTAGGCTATGTTATGAATAGTTTACTTGGGTCAGTTTCAGGTTCAAATGTATATAACTTTTTGCATGCATGCAAAAACTTGCTTATATATATATATATATATATATATAGAGAGAGAGAGAGAGAGAGAGAGAGAGTTCCTTATGAGGAGAATGTAGAAAATTAATATTGGTCTCTGTCCTCATATGTCCTTAACATTTGCATTATGTTTTTATGACATTTTCCTTGTTAAAAGGTCAATTAAGCCACCTAATATTTTAGAGGAATCCCAAGTTCCTGCCATTTTGTTAAAGTTAAGGGCCTTGCTGATATCTCTTTATATCTTTCTGTTTTGGCAAAAAGAAAGTTTAGAGATATGCATTTAGAGTATTTATTTAGAATTTTGCTATCTCCTTTTTCTTTTCATGTTTGTTGTGAAAAGTCGAACTCCTATATTATCCTTTACAGTATAAGTCAATGTGGTAGTCTGCACTTTTTGATCTTCACTGTTATGTATGTTGAGATTCTATTCTATCAGTCGATGTGATTGTTTTATTTTTTATTTTTTCTTGTTTCACAGGCTTTAAATCGGTGGGGATACTATCCGCTCATTCTGATAGGATCATGGGCTTTCGGAACAATAAACCGCATTCATGACTTTATTGAGCCTGATCATAAAATCTTTTGGCTCTCAGTTCTTGATGTTGGGACAGCTTCACTTATGGTAATGGGATGTTATATGATATTAAAGTAGTTTTTTATTTGAGTTTGTGCGGACTTAAATGGCTACCGTGGTTTCTTTATCTCATTGAACTCATATAATCAAGATTTAAAATGATAATTTTGGATAAATATGTTCTTACTCTTTCTCCACAGAGCAAACAACCAACTAGATGTCCATTTTGAGAACGGATCAATTTTCCATTACTAGATGGTTATGCCATTCTGAAAATTTAGTGCATTTCTATTGATTATTTGGAACTATATCAAATTGTTTACCTATATGGTGGCTTGGAACCTATAGTTACATTTAAGTTATGATTTTTACTTTTATTTAAAATCTGACATTTGGACATCCAAGAAAATCTCTTTGTGAATGTAACTTCATTAAGTTTAATTTACTAATGTTTGCTCATTTTAAATTAACTGTTACTTTTGTCTTCTTGTTTAGGGCCTCTTTAACTCAATAGCTTATGGTCTAAACTCTTCAGTGCGTCGAGCAATACATGAAAGATTAGATCTGTAAGGCCTTCTCTCTCTCTCTCTCTCTATATATATATATATATATATCTTTTCGTTTTTACTTCTGATAAATGCATCAAGGTCAGGAAAACCCAACATCAAACATTAAACTTAGTAGCTGGCGCTCCTTCAAGTTTGTTATCTTTTCGTTTTTACTTCTGATAAATGCATCAAGGTCAGGAAAACCCAACATCAAACATTAAACTTAGTAGCTGGCGCTCCTTCAAGTTTGTTATAGTATTTAGGCAAGACACAAGGGACAAATTGGCATCCATCAAATTATATTTCACTTGCCAAATTCTAGTTTTTGAGATTTTTGGACTTTGAGGGTGGGAAATGATTGAATTTAAGTTTCATTTTGATGCTGTTGTTTTTTGTTTTAAGATTCAGAATGTCTTTGTGCTAGGTGAATAGTTTTTGTTGCAATCTTTCATCAGGTTCTGTCCAGAGAGGCTACGGAGATGGTTCCCCTACAGTTCAAAGTTCAGAAACCAACAGCAAGAGAGTGAACTAGTTTCACTGAAAGTTCAAGATGAACAATAGCAAATTTGACATTATCTGTAACTGTAACTCCATCCTGCATACTTCATCTCCTGCCCCAATTTTCAACATTTTTTCCCTTCACAGTTATGGAACTGTGAAAAAAATGACATCAGTGCCAGATCTCTCCTCTACCCAGTTATTCCTTCTCAAGGCTGATTTTAAAGGTCCTGATAGATGTTCTGATTTTGGAAAAAAAGGTTTACTCCGGACTGACTTGTGAAATTTTGTATAACATACAGAGAGATAAGGTTAAAGCGCCTCTCCAGTGATTTATATAAGATAATGTTGTCGATTAGGAACTCTGTATTGTGCCAACCTCTTGATCTTTTTATGTAAATGTATATTTTTCCCTGCTCAGCTTTTTCTTTTTTCTTTTTAAAAAATAAAAATAAAAAAACCAAACAAATAAACATAGAGAGCAAAGTACAGGTACTCTGTTACCTAAACTTGTGTACTTCAGCAGCAGAAGTTTGCTATTAGATTTCTGGGACAATGCAGTTTGGGGATTTCCCAAGGAAAGTGAACTGGCGATAACTATACTAATACCCTCCAAACTTTTTAAGGTGAATCAAATCCCACTTCTATTGAATATATTTTATTTTTATGGGCAATTCAGTAACGCAATAAATATCAGAAAAAACAAATTAGGGGTGGGAGACAAAGCGTTTGTAGATGATCATTCCAATATCTGACTACCATTAGACTGTAATTTCGCCGCAAAATTCATGGTTTTTCCCGGAAAATTATTTCCCCATAAACCGAGAACAAACTTGAGGCAAGATATTTAAAAATATAAACTATTAATTTCAGTTTTAAAAGCACAATTGTTGATTTACAGAAAGAGAAGTGATAGAAAAACTATTATAATTAAACCCATCCCTTCTTCTAAACATCAGAGGGAGGGGGAAAAAAAACGTAAGAAAAAACTGAATCCAATCGAATCCAATCCGATGCGTTTTTGTTGCTTGGATTCTAAGCGCAAGCACAAGGATTATCAACGACGAGCGTGATATCCTCATCCCCACTCCGGAAGACCAAGTAACCAATCGCGAGACCCAACACCACAGCCACAAATACGCCTCCATTGAACGACATGATCGCCAGCATGAGTAGGTATCCGATTGCCGCGTTGACGCCGAAAAGCGCAGCTCCACCAAATCTCGCCGGCGACCACTTTCCCCGGGGGCCGGAGAACTTCTTCCCGAGGAGAGGGATCTCGATCTGCGCCGGAGACGACGATGGCTTTCCGGCGGAAGCGAGTTTGAGGCGGAGTCGAAGATCTTCCATGTACTGATAGAAGGCTGAAACGATGAGGCAGGCCAGTAAGGTGAGGATGTAACTCGTCCATGAGTTGGTTCGCCATGAGTCGAACAGGAGGGTCACCTGCTTGCTCCAATAAAAGGTCATGTGCATCATCTTCGCTGAGTTTGTAGAGAGAGAAAATTATCGAACCGAGTTCTAGAGCGAGAAAGAGAATGAGAATTATTTTAAGACAATTAGGTGAAGGTCTGGTTTTCAGAGCAAGAATTTCATTTCGTGTAAAATTTAGAATGGTAGATGGAATTATACGAAAATGGTTGTACTGTATTGTTTTTAGTTTTTTATTTTTTGTGGTGTACTATACAATACAACGATGGTTCGGTACGCATTTACGATGATGGCGATTTGTATTACGGAAATGACCTCGAAAGACGCTGTTATTACGATTTTGTTTACCTTCCTCTCCCTGTTTGTAACATGTTTATTGGTCTCGGTTCCTCGAGAACTGTTGTTTCTGTAAAAGGCTGATTGTGGCAATACATTACTCACACATTAATACAAAAGTGTGGGCCAAACTTATTATTAATTTTTTTTTAATTAAGACTTTTTTTTCTTTGGCAAAGTTTTCGAATTTAAGACTTGATTGGACAATGAAAAGGGAAAAGGAGGAAAATGCCAAACTGAATGAATGATTTCTTTAAAATTCTCATTTAAGATTTTTATAATATTAATTTATTCCCAGTTATTATTCTTTATTTTTTATTTTTTGACAAACAAATTTATTCTAGAAAAGTGAAAATATATATTAAGATTAGACAAATACTATTGCTTGCATAATTTATGAGAAGAAAATAATTTGAACACCGATACAATGGCGTGGTCTTGATGCTCTTAAAATTTAGGAATTCCGCCTTAAAAGGGTAAGAACCAATGTGTTAAAGGTGAGATGGTGGAACTGCAGTACAAAATATATAAAATGCAGTACGAGACAGTACATAGTACGGATCCAATCTCAAAAATAAAAATTGGCTTTCCGGCTATTACAAAAATTTAATTTTGAAAAAAATAAAAGAAAAGAAAAATCCTTGGCTTTACGGTGTAATCCATCAGAGTGGGGTGTTGTAATGTACCAGCCGAACAAAACTCAAATCCTAATACAAAAACTCTACTCTGATCTTTTATTAAAATTTCTTTTAAGATGGTGTTCTAATAGTATGCCAATAAAGTTTTGCATTGGTTATATATGAAGATTTTAAAAATTATAAAAGAGGTTTTTAGAAGTATAATTCCAAACCTTATTAAGTAGTATCAGAACTTTGATTTATTATTCTAATTTATTATATGTGGTTATTCTTGTCCAAATTAAATGGAAGATGATTAAGCTGGGGAATAGGAAAGCTATTAGAAAAGTCATTGAAAAATCAAACAGTGAGTTAACAACAGTGTCTAGTCCAAATTAAATAGAGGACCAAAGTATTGGTCCGCATTCAATGATTAAGCTGGCAATATGAAAGCTGTTAAAAAATCATGCACATGAAAACAATGCCCAGAATGAGTGGAAGAACGCAATCTATTGGAAAAATTAAACACTGTGTTAACAAACAAACATGAAAATATCAGTATCAACAAAAATATCGAAAATAAAAAATACAAAAATATAGATTGAAATAGCTATATTAAAAAAAATTATGAAAATTTATAAAAAAATATATATACATTTTTAATAAATTTTTAAGATGTGCTTATTTTTTATATACTTTATCAATTAAACTATAAAAATTGAAAAAAAAAACATTATGTGAAAATTATATTTATCATAATCAAAAGAGTTATAACACTCGATGACAGTAAAAAAAATATTATTAATTAAGTAATGAATTATTCATTAATCAGAATAATAATATAAATACATAATTACTTAAATATGAGTCAATACCACATAAAAATTTTTAGTAGTTTAAAATTTTCACTATCTTCCTTATTTTCATTTCAGTTTAATATTTAAAGAAATATTGATCAAAAAGTATATATTTTTTATAAATTTGCATGTAATTGTTAATATTTCAACCATATAGATATAATATTGCATGTGATCGTCATTGCTGATAGTCATATGAATATGATGTTGGTTGACTCTGTTCATAACTGATAACCTCTGATAGTTGAGTTTGAGAATGTATCAATAAGTTATTACTTAATGACATTTCATAATCATCCACTAAATAAAGATTATATTCACCTCAAATCTTCATTGATCCAAAATTTATAAAAAAAGATTTATTTTCTTGTTATGACATTTCCATTGTACTATATCACCAATTCCTGACTCACCTTATTTATTTCTATGATCCTCATATATTGTGTTGCATGAGTGTAATATTCTTCACCAATGAATGGACTAAATATTTGTTAAATTTGTGACTCTCTTTCGTAACAATTTATAACTTCATCAGAGCATCTATTGATATTGTCACTTAAGCCAGAATTGCTATTAGTGATTTAAAATTCTGAATATGTACTTTTAATCAAATAATTTTGAAAAAATAATTATTATAATTTTGAAAAAAATGATTATAATTTTGAAAAAAANAAAAAAAAAAGGGATGTTTATGAAGTGAAGTGAAGTGAAGTGAGTTATGTCAGTTTAAATTTAATAATTATAGATATTTTATAGGATAAATTATATATTATAAGATTAGGTGAAGTGAGTTCTAAACTTTTAATCAAATAATTTTGTNTTTACATTTTTTTTTCAATTGTTTCAATTTTGCTTTCAAATTTCAATTCGCCTAATAATATGACATTAGTTAAAATATATCATCAACAGATAATTATAATTTAAAAAAACTCTCTAATATTTTATTAAAATCTATAATCTTTTTAAAATTTAATAATCTATATTTCCACATAAATTTTAGAAATTTCTATAAAAATTATAAAAATTTTGATTTGACATATAAATTTTTATGAAAATACTAGATAAAATATAGTATAAATTTCAAAAAATTTCACAGAAATTTAAAAAATTTAACCAATTTTTTAAAATTTTAAATTAATATCTTCCCAGTCAAAAACTTGAAATTTCACGGAAAGTTTCAATTTTTGCATCCGTCAACAATGTCTACGTTTCTGTTGCACATGAAACCAATGCCCACAATTTGAGAAAAACTTTGGAGCAAATGTTTGAGTAAGACTGCTCAAAATCAAGTTTTTTATTTTATGAAATAAGCTTATGAATATGAAATACTAAGATGGTAGTGCTACTGCGGAGCATCTTAGTAAGTTCAAGAATTTATTAAATCAATTTGGAGCGATGCCCATCAGACCTTTGATGATGAAGCAAATGTTGAAGCAGAGGTTTGAGATTAAGACTACTCAAAATAAAGCTTTTTTAGACACTGTTATTTTTATCAACCAAAAATTTATTTAGATTAAAAACTATAGGAGGAGAATCGTTTTTATTTGATAGCAGCCGGAGCTTGGATAACGATGTTGTTATGAGATGTGTGAACCGTAGTTGGTGTTGTAGAGCTAAGCATGTATTTGAGTGTCCTTTTGGATCCTGAAGGGAGAAAAACCTTTTTGGGCCTGGTATGTTGGCCCTGCTAGGCCCAGTATTTTGCCAATAAAAGCTTTGAAAATATTAGCCATAATTTAATTGAACATTTTGAGAGCAATTAACTCTCAATCTTTTTTTTTTTTCAAAGAAGAAAAACTAAATTCACACTCTTTTTTTTTATTTTTTTAATATTTGGCCCTTCAATGCAAGTGAACAAGTTTTAATGAAAAAAATGAAATAAAAAGAATATTTTATTTACACCAACTGAAATTTGAAGTAATTAGAAAAGTATCACTTTAGGTTTTCAGTAAAATAAAAAGAATATTTCATTAACACCAATTCAAATTTGCACGCTTTTCTAATTTTTTAATTTTTTAAAATTTGGCCCTTCGATGCAAGTGAACAGGTTTTAATGAAAAAAAGGAATATTTCATTTACACCAACTGAATTTGAAGTAATTAGAAAAGTATCACTTTAAATTTTCAATAAAATCATATATATCCTTTGGTATTCACTCTCCCCCGTACGTGGTCGTCGAAATTAAATTTATGCCCTTAATAAAGATAAAGCTTTAGATGTTTTGTTTTGCTTCTTTTTTGTTGCAGCTTTTTAGATAATTTTATAAAATTTAATTTGAAGACTTTTAAATTTTTAATATATATTTTTAATTAATGTTATTTAAACTGTGTGATCATTTTAATCAGATAAATTTTTTTAACTAAGTGATAACTAGTCAAATATATTTAACTAAGTTTATTAACTAAGTTTATTGATGTATTCAATTAAGACATTTTAAAAAGTTTATAGATTTTTTTAATCATAGATTTTTGTAGACTTTAACATATTTTTTAAGATTTTATAAAAGTATGGATGACTTTTATAAATTTTTTTTAATGATTTTCATAAATTTTTAATGACTTTTATAAACTTTTTATTTTTACTACTTAAGATTTATAAAAATTTCATATTTTTATTTTCAATTGCAATAATTTAATCATTGTCCTGAAATCTATTACAATTTTATGTTGGCTACAAAACATATACATTCATACAAAATAGAGAAAAAAAAAACCTTGATATAATAATGATTCCTCTATTAAAACAATAAATTATCAAAATAAGGAAACATAAATTTCTAATTAGAAAAAAATATATAATGATCATAAAATTGTAAAAATTATTTAATGAAAAAATAATCTAATGTCCACCATTATTAATAATCTCAACACCATTCCACATATTAGTAGTTATATGTGCTCTCTATTCATTAGCATACTCTCTTTATTGCACTTGAATCTCAATAATTGGTTCAAAATCGTCATCTTGATTAACGAGCACTGATGAAAGATGATAAATCTTCACTATCTGACTCAATTGAAAATTCATCAGAACGACACTCCTTGGGAAGAAATTTGTGTAATCATGCACAAGCTAACACTAGTTCTGCTTGTGTATCAAATGGAAAAGGAGAAGATGATTTGAAAATTGTGAACCGTGATTTGAATATACCAAATATTCTCTCAATTACATTTCTCAAAGAAGCATGACGAAGATTGAACAACTCATTTGCAGTTTCAGGATCACGGCCTTGACCAAAAAATTCTTGTAGATAATATCGAACACCTCGAAAAGAAACTAAGAACTAACACCTATTAGGAAACCCACAATTCACCAAAAAATATTTACCGAAACAATCAATATGTTTGTACAATAATAAGCATGCCATCTATACTTAGGAAATATAATTATACATAAAAAAATAATGCAATAAAAAATAAGTGGAAAAGAAATAAACATTGTGGTACTTTAAGTCTGTTCTTCCTTGCTAAAACATTATTTAACACTTTTGAATCATGAGCAGATCCCTCCCACTAAGCACATACATAAACTCCAAATCAAAATTACAAGCTACTAAGACATTTTGTGAAATGATTTCGTGACGGTTACGATAATTGTTGGTATCACGTCCGCATACCATTGCTGGAATATGGGTGCCATCAATAGCTCCAATGCAATCCTATTATAAAAAAAAATAAAAAATAAAAAATTAAATTAAGTTAATAACAATAATAATAATAATAATAATAATAATAATAATAATAATAGTTTTAGTAATAATTTTCATCACTTACTTTAAAGTAAGGATAAAATCTTGTGCTTTCTTTAATTCTTTATGGCACTGTCGATTTAGATTTGACCATCATATCTACTGCAATTTTATTCAGTGCATTCAAAACCTTGTTGAAATATTTGCTAATAGTAAAATGAGATTGAAAAAATGTTTCCCGAACCACATAAAATCGAGAATTTTGACCTACTATTAATGAAAAGGCAGAAAGCATCTCTTCAACACAAATAAATACAGTATCCTGTAAATGTGTCTTTTCTGTAATGATAGTATATAACTTTAGAAACACATCAGGATACATTCTATAAACTACTTGAAAATTTGTCGAATTCTCTTGTAGTATTTTATGTACATAGTCGTATCCAATTGAAATTTTTGGTCGCCTAGATAGAGAACGTTGGACACGACTATAATACATATTATCTATAATCTCATTTAGCTTATAGAGAATTGTTTCCATTGCTATCACTAAATACCTAATGGTTTCATATGGCCATTCTTCATTATTTTCTTCTTCCATGTCTTCTTTTTCCATTTTTTTCTCTATTTCAACATCTTCGTGCATGTATGAATTAGACATTATAAAAATTGAGCCACCTGAGAAAACAAAAAACTCAATTATCTACATATTTTATGCATTTTATAATATAAATGCAATTCAAATAATAATAAAAAATTAATAAAAACTTTACTACATATAACATGTCTATTCCATATTTGTAAAAAGAATAATAAACACAGTAGATTACCATCTAATAAATAAAACTAATTAGTATTGAGCTAAATAAAGTAATTCATTAAAAAATTCAAAGTTATGAAGGAATTCTTAAACAATAATAATCAAAAAACAATCTAAAATAAAATTAATGTATTAAAATGAAGAAACTCATTCTTCCAATTTAAATTTTATCCATTCAGAACGCTCTTCAGGTGTCATTTTCAAGAACTCCATCTTTTTTGCTCTAGTATTAAGAAAATTTAGTGCTTTGAAACGAGCATAACTATCCAAATTTAGAATCTCTTTGATAACATCCCAACAACACTGCTGCCTTACATCAATTGAATAAAAAATTTATTTGAACTCGCTAATAGTTTGGGTGAGCTTGTTTATAGCATCTGTGTGAAAACTATTAGCCTTAAATAATCCTGATTTTCCATCACCTTCCATTCGTTTTCTTTTTCTAGTAGTTGATAGAACCTTTGAAATTATGGGTTGTGGGGTAAAGTCATCTTGAGATGGAGAATTGTGGAAGAGTGTCATGTGTATCACTTTGTAAGAATGTGTTAGTCAATGAATCATACTCCAAGTCATCTAAACCACCAACTCTATTGTCTTCTACTTCAATTGTTCTCGCATCTGTGTCCTCCCCTAACCCAATTGAGTGTGATCCTATAGCAATTCCATTTCCAATAGCAATTTCTAAATCTTCATAGTCCAAAGTGTTAGTATGGTAACTTTTATGCGTAGGATGAGACTAAAAAAAAATATATGAAATTCATAGATATATTAAATTGAAAACTTTCATAAATATATTAAACAGAAAACTTAAAGAATCTCACCTTAAAGTACTCCTCCTATGTTTCATTGTTAGCAGTGAATTTCTTTGTTATGGAATCCCATCCAACCAGAGTTATTATTGATAAGCTGAGAAAAGTTGTTGTATCGTACCTTAAACCATTTTATACGACTTATATATTCTTTATAAGTAGTTTGATTCTCAAATTTTGCAGGATTAGGGAGTATCTTTCTTTCTACTGTTTGCTTGCTAAATGAACCATTTTTATCACGCCATCCATGCTTGGCAACATCAACCACGAGCCTTAATAACTCGTTACTTTCCTCCATTGTCCATACTCTATATTTTTCTGTACTCTTCCCCTTTCGTTTGTCATTTCTTTGGTTTGAGTCTTCCATTTACTTGATTGCACATGGAATATATATGATAAACAACTAAATCATATCTCTAATATTAACTATAATAGTTTGACATGCATATATCAACAAGCTCCAATATTTTTTTTACCAAAATAGGAGCAGACAAAAGAAAAATAGAAAAAAGAAGTTCAAATAAGCAACTATAGAGAAATCTATCTTTAAAAACCCAAAGCATCATGAATTTCCAATTGGTCTTATTATTGCTGCCAAAACTCATGGTACAAACTCGTGGTTTATTTTTTACATTATAAAGGTGCTAAGATTGTATATTGAACCATTTGCAAAGAAATACAAATAATATGTGGTCTTTGCTGTGAAAAAGCTATGATCTTTAAAGATCATGACAGAGTTACCTTGAATGAGCAATTTATATTGAGAAAAAAAGATCATGATATAGGCATATAGAAACCCTTATATATAGTACATGGAATGCATAAACAAGAATAAAGGATTAGGACATCAATAAAAAATGATAACAAATAGTAATATAGAAAGAAATGATAACAGATGAAGATAATTTTCAAGACCCAATTTTATGAAACAAGTTCATGACAGAGTATCTTAAGTCACGAATTCAATTTATTGGTATAGCTAATGATTATTAAAGGCCAACTGAGAAGCAAATACACTATATAAGCTTAGCATGAGACAAAGGTGTTGTTTTAAAAACCAAGTCCTGCCATGACTCAGCTTTTGAGCAAAAATAGATTACATGTCTTTATATAATAGGAGAAATCACAAATATACTGTATGCCTAAACCAAGAGCTGACAAAGCTCTCATTCATTATAATAGTGCATATTAGCACAAATGCAGAAAAATTGACTCACTTTTGCCCAGCCAATAGTAACCAAGTTTCTATTTGATTTCTCATTCAAATAGTTCCACTTTTTAATTCCTCGTCAAATGGAAAAAGAAAAAAGAAACATCTAGCTAGATTTTTATTCTAATTACAAGCCTTTATCAATATCACAATTTTAATTTCTCAAAGGCGGCAGCCCTGAAAAGTATTTCCTTAATCAGCATATGAAATTAAGAGTTTGGTAATGTATTTCACTGTTTTCAAATGCGTGTTCAAAGACAAAAGTGTTGAATCAAAACTAGGAAAAAAAAAGAGAGAAAAAATATGATACCTGTAGAAAAGAATACCAGCAGGTTGAACCCAAGAAGAAGAACCCTAACTTTACGTGTTCTCTGTCTTTTTTTCTTTTAAAAAAAAGTCTCTCAAAGTTTGTGAGGAGAATGAAAGACAAATTTTAAGATTGATATGTATACTTCTCATTGAAAAGTCTACAAAAATCTCTAAAAGTCACTCTTTTGAAAAGGTAAATTCTAGAGACTTTTTAAAAATTTATAAAAATATTGATTGAATACTTCATGACTTTAGAAATATCTCAAAAGTATTGATTAAATACACTCAAACTTTTTAAACTTTTAAAAGCCTTTAAAAGTATTGATTGAAACTTCCCTTAAACTGTGTGATCATTTTAATCAGATAAGCTTTTTTAACTAAGTGATAACTAGTCAAATATATTTAACTAAGTTTATTAAATTGTATTATATTTTAACAAATATATTAAACTAAATGTAATTTTCAAATATATAACTTAAGTTTTTTTTTTCTAAATTGAAAAACTATCACAGTTTAAATGAATGAAAAATGTAGAAAAAAAACTTTGAAGTCTTCAAATTAATTATCCCAGAAAATAAGAAAAAAAAAACTTTGAAACTTGACTAAGTAAAAACAAACAAAAAAAAGATAAAAAATAAAATATATATAATTAATGGATCTGATTTTCAAAACAAATGGTTGATTTGAAGGTTTAGCTTTTTAGATATTTGGAAAAATAGTTTAAACTGAATTTAAATTATTCACTTAAATCTCATTATCTTGGATAAGATACATTCTTTTTAGAAAAATATCAGATATAATTAACCTTATCTAATTTTTGAATTTTAAAGTTTAGCAAAAACTATAATATTATCCAAATTCCAAAGCATAATTGTTGCATAATACACTATCATTATGAAAGAAGAAACCAGAGCACCTCAGAAAACAATAAATATTTTATCATTATATTCATCATGAAAACGAGCAAAGATTAATCTAAACATAAAGTGTACCACTTTTTTTTTTGGGTAAATCATAAAGTGTACCACTTATTCACCAAAAGAGTACCACTTAATAATTATACCTTTTTATATCAATAGGCACTTTATTGATTTATATGTTCTCACTAAAATGTAATTAACCAAAACTTTCAAATAAAAAAAGTTGAAACGTAGAAAACATGTTGAAATTATAAAGGGATTCGAAAATTCAAAATGGGTAAAGGGGTATGTAAAAAAAATCGATAAAACTGACTTGTTTGGATCGGTTATTTTAATATAATTGGATTGAATCAGTTTTAAAAATTTAAAACCGATAGTCGATTCGGTTCGGTTAGATTTTTGACATTAAAAACCGATACAAGCTGAACCGATTAACTTATAATTTATTTTTTTATTATTTTTTTTGTAACAAGCTAATGGATTACTGGATTATGGTTCTACAATTATTTTACAAAAAATATGACAATTAGTTTAATATTATTGGTATGTAAGCTTTGTTGTATTAACTTAAATTTAGAGTTGAATTTCTGAATTATTGTATTAGTGTAGTAATTTTGTTTTATTTTATTTTAATATGTTAATTTGTTATGTTATTTTTTTAATCATTTATGTGTTAGATTTTGAAAAAAAAAAACTTAATTTTTAAAAAAATATAAGCTAAATAAATTTTTAACATAAAAAATAGCTAAAATATCAATTATTTAAAATAAAAAAGTTTAAAAATTATATTTTAAAAAATTAAACAACAATTAAAGCTAAATCGATTTAATAAACCAATCAAATTTAATTACTAATTTAATTTAATTTAATTGTATAAATTAAATCGGATGAGATTAAAAAAATAAAATCAATTTACGGATCGAAAGTCTTGCATTTTTTAGCGTTTGTGCAAAAGTTCTGGCCCCACACCTTAGCTATTCAATGGATTCTAATCTTCTTCCTGGTGTATTTCCACAACCATTAGTCGAGCATTGTGGCCCACATATTTCTCAAAGTTCTCATTGGGAAAGGACTTCTATCAGGCAGAGAAATGGAACATATTCAGTGCCATTGAAACATCTTTTTCCTAGCTTTCAAGTTCCAAGTCTAATCCCGAAGAGGCAAAAACCTGACATTACGAAACTCGTAGGCATTGAACTAGATTATGCATGCGACTGAACATACAAAAGAAAAGCAATACACTAGGGTCCGTGTGTAGTATTTTTTTTCTTTTTTCTGTTGTGTATATTTTTTTTCCGAATTTGTCGTGTTGAAAATATAATTTATTCACTTGATCACAGGATTAAAAAATCAGGACGGATCGTAGAAATACAATATTAGCCTGTATTTTATTAATTAGATTAGCATGTATTATATTATTACTGTACAAAAAATAAATTGTTTCAAAATTAAATAAATTGATGATTCGGTTAACTATCTTTTCTTTTTACAATTTAAGCAAAAAATTATATTTCTAAAATACAAGATAAAAATAATTAACAAAAGTTAGAATTAATAAATAATTGAAAATGTTATTATTATAATCTTTTATCCATTACTAAATTAATATATAAATTATCTAAATTTAAAAAAAATTAAATAATAAGTATAACAAAAGTTAGCAATAAAAATTATATATGATACATAAAGACTAATTACATTTTTATAGTTAATTTATTTACAATTACACAGTATCTTTTATAAATAAAACCATTTGATGGGTGGCTAAATAAAACCATCTTTCTTTTTGCAAAGATGAAAAAGAGAGAGAGGAAAAGAGATGAGAGAGATAACCGGACAAATGAAAGAGAGCAATGCTACAGATTGTTGAAATGTTATCATAGTAGAAAGAGATCTAAGAGAGAAAAATATTTGGACAGAGAGTCAGATTAATACTAAAATATTTTTTTTTTAAAGTTTATATGTAAAAAAAATTAAAAATATCAATATTTAATTTTTATTAAAATTATTGAACGAATTTAATTAGATTTGGCAGCAAAATTACTATTTTTTGTCCAAATTGTCATGATTTTATGGAACTGAAGATTGAACTATTTGAATGATTATTTTTTCAATTAAATATATATATTTGAGTGAATTTTGTTTAAGTAACCCAAAAAAAAATCAAACTCATTTTGACNAAAAAAAAAAAAAAAAAAAAAAAAAAAAAAAACATCAGTTAGAGCTAAAGCAACTTAAACTCAACACCCACCTGGATTTAATAATATATGCAGAGTACAAGTTTTTTATTTTATGAAAATAACTTTGCTAAGCACAAAAAAAAAAACTCAAAAGAAGAATTACAGAGCAGACATACTTCCTGCCATATCAGCAGCCAAGATGTAAAGTTTATCTGGAAGTAAAGCTAATTCATAATAAAAATACAAAAAGTTGCAATTGGAGGCAAAAGCCATTTTAGCAAGACAATCAACGAAGCTACTGGAAGTTCTAGAATTCGAAACCAAGCTCAAAGAGCATTTCGAATGTTCACAAGGAGATTTCTGGCATTCCACTCCACCCGCACGGTTTCTTAGAAGAGTTAACCTCCTTCACTACCCGTAAAGCATCCGATGAGAAAATGATATTACTCCAACCCTTACTAACAGCCAAGGAGATGACCTAGTTAACCGCCATCAACTCAGCTGTGAAGGCTGAATAGGCACTAGTCAAAGAATATTCTGCATAAAGGAGCAAACCGGAGTTATCTTTGAGGGACACACTGGACTTGGAGTAGGAGGCCCCGCTGAGAAATCAAGGATAGCATCTCGTACAAGTTTTGGTAGGCCACATATTGTCGTCTAATATATATAATACTAATACATTTTGGTTGATGGGCTACCAATTGCCAAATATTGTATTAAATTAAGAGAGCAACAAAAAAAAATAAATGATTAGAATACAATAAAGAAATTGTACATCTCGGTGAGGCATTTTACCTTCAGCTATCAGATCAAAACCACTACGTACACCTAAACTTACCTGAAATTAGAGAGTTAAAATCCTAAGAATTTCGCTTCTCTGTTATGGTTTCGAAACAGCTTTCGGATGGAATAAGCGGTCGACATTTAAGATCTTGCTTTGTCGGAGAGTCCAGACTCCGACGGAGAACCTGTTTCATGGCCGAAATCAAATCCTCAGTGGCATTAACGGGAGGGTTTGACGATTTAAACTGTTGGCGGAATTTCATTTGCCGTTTCACTGCTTCTTCGGTGCAAAGATTAAATCTCAGAGCTTGATCCTTAACAGCTTCAGCGCAGAGTCCCCATATCCACCCACCGTATCTCTCACGCATACAATCAATGTACGCGAAACTACATTCTTCCGTCAACCCACAGCAATAGCATTTAGCCACGTCTATTCCAGCCAATGCCATCGCACTCGCACCGATTGAAATACCCAAAAACAGTTAGCAATTAAGAAACCCAACCCAGATGATCATTTAGATGATTATATTAAAGAAAGAATCTGAATCTGATCGTGATCCTGATGGCAATTTTACCGTTTTTTTATATCACTCCGGAAAAGAATTCCCTTTTGATTAATTAAGCGTTCTTGGCGCTAATAATGGAAAAGCCTCGATTGGCTATCCGAAGTCCCAGAGGAGAAAAGTTTCGATCAGATCTCTTCAAAGAGGGCAAGCATTGTGATCGCGTGCACGAGCTATCATTTGCAAAGTACGGATACATCCCATTATCTGGAGCCACGTTGTGCTACTTTCCATGTCAAGCTTAAATCCAGCTTCTTATCGCCAATTGCACGGTACTTATGATGTGACCTACAACATCTGAGTAATTGCAAGTCCATATCTACTGTAGAAGGGGATTCCACGGCGTGATGTGACCTAAAACTAGGGTCCCACATGGAAACCTAGGAATAAGTGCAAAAAAAAAATATCACAGTAAGCAAAGGCACACGTCTAGACACGTGTATTTCGAGGCTTCCACACAAGAGACGCGGCAATTTGTAAAATATACCATCTAGGATATCCTTTTTTTTTTGGTAAATCATCTAGGATATCCTTTGTGTGTGTGTGTGTTTTTTTTTGGGGTTAAATTAATCCGTTTATGTTTTATTGGGTGAATAATCCGTTTGTATTATTATTACCAAAAAAAAAAAAGTCCTTTTGTATTGTAAAAAGGGAAGTGAAGCCGAATTACGACGCCACTTAGAATGTGCCTAATTTTCTACCCTACGCGATGTGTATATCGTCAAAGTATTGGTCCTATTGGAAATGTTTGTTGTATACAAATTATTTTTAATAAAATAACACATTACTTTAATTTTTTTTATGTATGTATTCACGAAAATATACAGTATTTCTTAATTTCTCTTATTTCACATTTTTGTTTTCAGTGAATTTTAGACTCCACGTGCATAGATATGATACATGCCATAATCTATCTAAAACTTCAAGTTAAATTTGAGTTCTTTTTTCCTTATGTCTAACAAATCCTAAAGTATACATAAAGAACTTGTGCCAAAAATACACAGCTAATAAATCAGATGAAGAATAATTTCACCTTGTATGTTTTAAAATAGTTTAAATGCTTTTTAAATTTTAAACATTTTATCAAAGCAATTTTATTTCATGAAATTAACATTATGGTGATTTAATTTGATTTTTAATTATAAAACCAAGGGAGAAACGTAAACGTGTATGTGAAACATTTTTATTTTTATTTTTGTCAATGCATGTGAAACATCAAATGAATGTGTGTATAAATTATTTAGCCTATATTTTGGAAAAAAAGTTTGTACTCCGGAGTACTTTGGTCCTATGTTTTTATCTTCTTAAAATGTTGGTTGGCCAAGTGTTGTTTGTCAGCCAGTGTCTACTGTCTCTAGTTTCTCTCCACTTTTTATTTTGGTAAAATTCCCCTAGTGTGGACTGTTTACGTGAAGGGTGTAATTGATTAAGGTGTCATTTCTCACTCATTTATTTATTATTTTTAATTTTTATTTTTAAATTTTTTAAAAATTAAAAATGAAAATGTGTTTGATACTATTTTTATTTATTAAAAAAAATGCCTTTAATAACCATTTTCATTTTTTAAAATTTAAAAACCATTTTCATTTTAAAAAAAAAAAAGGGTTAACAAGTCATTTTCATTTTCAGTTTTTATTTTTTTTTGAGTCCTTGATAATGAGACTTGAATCTTAGACTGCCCATACTGACACTGTCCATATGTGATCGAGACAATGAATTGCTCGAACAAGGCTAGAACCTGGGACCGTCCGATCTGGGTCGGGATCTGGGACTGTCCGGTCGAGGTCGGAACCCTGGAATGCCTGGTTGGAGCCGCAACCTGGGACACCCCAGTCCGAGCCGTAATTCGGGACAGCCTAATCCGGCATTTCCTGGTCCGGGCTAGAACTTAGGACAACTCGGTCTGGGCCCCAATCCGGTCTTGAACCTGGGACAGCTCGATCAGAGCCGGAACTCGGGATCACCTTGTCAGAATTGGAACCCGAGACAGCCCTGTCGGGGTCGAAACTCGAAACCGCTTGATCAGATTCAAACCAGAGACAACTCGGTCGGGGCTGAAACCCAGAAAAGCTCGGTCGGAGCCAGAATCAGGGATTGCCCGGTCTGGGCCGCAATCCGGGCTAGAACCCGGGACAGCCCGATCGGGGCCATAACTCAAGACCGCCTGGTCACAGCTGAAACCTAAGACCTAGGACCGCCTGGTCTAGGCTAGAACCCGAGACAACTTGGTCTGAGCTGGAACCCAGGACATCTCGGTTGGAGCCAGAACTCGGGACCGCCCAGTCGGGGCCTGAACCCGGGACCATGATGGGATGCAATTTATATATATTTTATATACCTTAATACTTGATTTGAGCATGTTTTATTCACTTAAAATGGATTAATTTATATTTTTCTATATTTTAGGTGGATTTGAGCTTAAATGGATGAAAAATGAAGAAACAATGGCAAAATCGTAATTAAACAGAAAACTGAAGAAGCAGTGGCAAAACTGTAATTAACTGGACGTTGGCAGCAAGGCAGTGCAGCCCAGGTGCAATGCCCAGGCGCCTGGATGGGCACGAATTTGAGCGTTTAGGCTCTTTTTTGTGATTATTTTAGCCCTAGGTTTTACTATAAATATGTTTTATCATTATTGTAAAGAGAGTAACCGTTTTTAGAGTAAAAACAACAAAGAATTGAGACTTCTAACAACTATGAGTAGCTAAATTTTCTCTTGGGTAAGAATATCGTTCATTGCTAAAATATAAGGTGTGAGACTTGGTTTATAAGTTTTAATTCAATTATAATTATTCAATTTATGTTCTTTCAATTTATTTGTTTATTATTCAATTATCTTTTGATTATAATTTGGATCCGTTATAATTATTTGTGGATTGGGTATTTGCTAATTAGGAATTCAATCGTATTGAATGTTCTATGTTTAGTAGCACTTTGATTTTAATAATTGCATGCTAAGCTTTTGTTAATTTCTTAGGAGAACACGAGATAGATTAAAGTTTTACAATGTTTGTATGACTTGTTTATTGTTGGATTGATCTTGTTCTTAATGCTTTTCTGATTTGATTTAGATCACGTTGATTCTAGGTATTTCAGAATTAGGATTAATTTACGATCGTATCTGAATTAATTAATTGTGAGAGTTAGAATAAAATTGGTTGTGCTATTTTATTCAATCCAACATTGAATGATTATTTTTGGATATATTTTTGTCTGTGATCACCTGTTCTTTAGTAATTAAGATACTCTGACCCAAGGTTTTCTCCTATTGTTATTTTCGATATTTATTAAATTGTTTTCTTTAATATTTGAACTTGCCAACATAAAATCCCCTTTTTATCTTTTTAATTTTACTTTAATTGGAATAGATTGAGTTTGATTATCAGTCTCTGTGGAATCGACCTGAACTTGCTGCTACTACGGTAGTGTTTAAATTCAGTAATTAATTTTGGTGTTTACGACACGTATCAGACCACCCAGTCGGGGCCAGAACCCGGGACCGCCTGATCTGGGCATGAACCCGGGACAGCTTGGTCCGGGCCGAAACCCGATATTGCCCGCCTAGGCCAGAACTCGGGATAGCTCGGTTGGGAGCAGTACCCAGGACCGCCGAGATTGTTTGGTCTGGATTGGAATCAGGACAACCTGGTCCGGGCCGAAACTTGGACACTACGGTTGGGGCCAAAATCTTGAATCGACAATAATCGAATATGGATTTGTTTAAATTTATTTATAAAGTTTTTTAAAAAATAAAAATGATTATCAAAAATAATTTTTTTGAATAGAAATAAATCAAAAAATAATTGTTGTTTTTTATTTTTTTCCTTTTAGCAAAAACATAAACCAAAAACCAAAACCAAAAACAAAAACTAAAAACTATAAATCATAAACCATAAACAAAAATTAAAAACCCAAAACAAAAACTGAATACGTTAACAAACGGACTCTAAAATATTCATTTCTCAATCCCATGCAGGACTAATTGGATCGGTAGCTGTCTCATCAGCCCCAATGTCCTTTGAGGCCCAACTAATAAATGCATAACTAATAAATGCATAATTGGGGGATTGTCAATTTGTCATGTTTCTCCAAATAATAAATGAAATTTAGATGTAATTTAATATAAATTTTTAAAATTTTTATAAGGTTATAGAGTATTTTATTTAATTTTTTAAAATTTTTGAAAAAGTAATGTTATGAACTATTTAATTAAAAAAATTAAAAATTTATAAAGTTACGAGGTATTTAATTTATAGATGACTGTAAAAAAAATTATACATCATAGACTTTTGTAGATTTTTTATTTAAAAATGAAAATATTATACTTACAAAAAGTTTCACATTCTCTTTTAATTTTTTTATAGACTTTTAATGACCTTTTAAATGTCTTAAATTAAATTTATATTATGCATTTGGAGTTCTTTCTTCTTAATCTTTCTTATTCTCTATTGTAAAACCAAAGTCTAAAAAAATATATATATATATATATATTATAGGTTCTCTTATCTTTATTATATTTGTTAATAATTAATAATACTTTTTTTTAAATACAACATTTAATTTTTTTAATATATAAATATACCAAAGTACAATAAATTTGTGATTTGGTTTGAAAATTTGCCTAACAACTATTTTTTATATTTGTTTATATTCATTTACTCTTGCTTAATATGAAAACTAGAATATATAATATTTTTTCAAACACTAAAAAATAAAAATAATTATGAATTTTGGATACTATTTTTAAAATAACTTTTATTGAGGTATTTATATTTTTATTCTTTAAAAAAAAGATTTTTATTGATG
The DNA here is from genome assembly GCA_003254975.1 of Ochetophila trinervis. Lineage (NCBI taxonomy): Eukaryota > Viridiplantae > Streptophyta > Magnoliopsida > Rosales > Rhamnaceae > Ochetophila > Ochetophila trinervis. Next base: position 69,807 of record QANX01001840.1, on the reverse strand, counting down.
TAAAAAATATAATTATTTTACCATGAGGTCTATATATATATATTTAAAAGTTAATGAAAGTATACTAAAAATTATTTTAAAATGAAAGTTAATAGAACTGTATAAAAAATCTTTTACAATTATTTGAAACAATATAAAAGTTGAACATGAAAGTCTATGAAAGTTGTTAAAAATTTATAAGAGTCGTTAAAAATAAATTCATAAAAGTCGTTCAAAGTTTATAAAAGTCATTTAAATTTTTTTTTATAAAAGTCATTTATAGCTAATCATACTTTTATAAACTATATAAAAGTGTATAAAAATCTACAAAAGTGTGTAAACTTAAAAGCCTGCAAAATCTTTTAAAGTGTGAATATTATGGAGCTCGAAAGATAGATTTTTATTTTATTTTTTTAGACTTTTTTAAACTAAATATTTTGATATACTATAAAATTAAAAACAAAAAAACTATAACATATTTGATTATTGTGTTTTTTCTATAACAATTCTTTTTAAACCTAAAAATTTCAAATGTTATAAACACAAAGAAAAAAAAAACCTAAAAATCTAAAATCCACAGATTTGGTGTCAAAACTACGAAGACTGACATATAGATTTTTGTTTTTTTAACCAAAATTTTTTAAATGCTATAAAATTCGACATTTAAAATAAAAATACGATAATATACTTAATTGTTGTATTTTTATAAATAAAAATTATTTGTTTAAATCTAAATTATATAAAACTCATTTGTTGTCAATACTGTGGAGCCCGACAAATATATTTTTATTTTGTTTTATTTTTTTTATTTTAAAAAAACAAACATTTTTAAATGCTATAAAATTTAAAATAATTAAAAAAACAAAAACACCATAATATACTTAAATTTTGTTTTTTATAATAATTTTTTTAAAAAAAACTCAAAAGTCTCAAAATGCTATAAAATACAAAAATAAAAAATAAAAATAAAAATGACAACAAAAATTAGTATAAAAATAAAAACCCACACATTTGGTGTTAATGCTATGGAGCCCGATAGATAGATTTTTATTTTTTGATTTTTTTAACAAAATATTTGCTATGAAGTTAAAAAAATAATAACAAAAATAACACATCTGATTATTTTATTGTGTTTTTTACAACATACTTTTTTAACCCAAAAATCACAAATGCTATAATATAAAAAGAAAACATGAAAAAAATACTAAAAATTAAAAATTAAAAATCCACACGTCGAGCATAGGCACCATGTGAATTTTATATAATTTTTCTCTATGAGCACCGGTGGACTTATGCAGGCTCATAGCCAAAACATATTTATTTTAGATGCAAATCTAATCATTTTTACTTATTTTTATCTCAATAGCCCTCTTTCTATATTGCAAACACTCATTCTCTCATTTTTACTATCTGTTAAATTCACCTTAATATATCAGTAATAACACACATCATATGATAATTTATAATTTGATTGGGAATTTGACAGTGAGTGGTAGTAAAGATGATGAATGATGTAGCATGTTTGAGTGATGTAGAATAATAAAAATTAGGTAAATGAGAAAAAAAAAAAAGAGTTAGATATGCATTAATTTTGGCTAGGAGCCTACATAATTATTAAGCCTACAACAATAGTGTCTACTGTAACAAAACTATATATATATATGTATATACATATATGTAGATTTTCTCTGGTTTGAATTTTTTTAATTTTTTAATTTGGGATTCTCATTTATGAAGCCCTTCGTCTTTGTGATTTTCACATACACAGTGGCTAAATCTCATTATGAATGGGAATCCCAAAATAAAAAATGATGGAATTCTCAAATCTGAAATACTATATATACATATCTTTTGATATACAAGTGGACTATAAAAAGCTTCGATGGAAACATTTACTATAACCAAAGTGAATAAAAATAAATAAATAAAACATCACTATTTATTGATACAAATTAGCAATAATAAGTATCGATCTGCAATTTTGCTACCATATATATTAAATTATAATTCAATATCACTGTTTTTATAAATTTAAATTTATAAAAGATGAATTTGAAATTGAATTATCTAGTTTAAGAAAACATATTTGTTATACATAAAAAAAAAGAAGAAAAAAAATGGATTGCTGGTAACTGGTCGTTATTTAAAATTGATTTTTTATTTAGTTTTTCTATTCAGTTCACTTGTGAACTTTTTTGTGTCTTTCTGGACATAATATTTAATTTAATTTTGCTCATATAATAAAAAATCAAAAACCAAATCCTAGTTATGTTATCAAATTAATTTATGAGCCTTCTTAGTCATCCAGTCGACTGGTTATTTAACATTTGAAGTAACAAAGAATCTTTTGGGATGTGTAACACCAGAATTCGAGATATTGAAAAGAAGATTGAATGGTATCAAAGCTTGTTTCTAACTGAAGACAATATGAATAAGAAAATGCAGCTTCAGGAGGAACTGAATGAATGGAGAAACAGACAAGAAATTCTTTGAAGTCAAAAATCTAGAGAGCTATGGCTTATGGCGGGAGACCGAAATTTTAAATTCTTTCATGCTTTAACAGTCACAAACCGGAGAAGAATTTTTATTGCTACCATAAGAAACAACAAGGGAGAGTGGCTTGAAAGTATGGAGCAGATTGGGAAGTACCTATGTGATGAATTCACAAATTTGTTCAAATTTAAAACAATAGTGCATTGCTAGGCATTATTGAGAGACTTAATTCCACAAATTGTTTAAGAAGATCAAAATTAGTTTCTTAGTGCTATTCGGGATAGAAAAGAAATTCATGAAGCCTTAAAAAGTCTCCATTCAACAAAAGCACCGAAGCCGGACGGAATGTCAGCTTTGTTTTTCCAACATTTTTGGAACATTGTTGGTAATGATGTTACAATGACAATCCAAAATATATTCAGATATGGCAATTTTCCACCAGGTATGAACGATGCTTTCATGGTCCTCATCTCGAAATCTAACCAATTTTCTTCCTTAAGCCATATAAGGCCTATTGCCCTTTGTAATACCCTCTACCAAATATTTACAAAAATTATTGTCAAAAGGCTCCCACCCCTCCTTTTTCACTTGGTTTCCCCCAATCAAGCTGCATTTGTTCCTGGCCGGTGGATTGGAGAAAACTTCATTATTTCCCAAGAGATTGTTCACTCTATGAAAAAGAAAAAGGGGGTTAAAGGTAATGTTGGAATCAAAATTGATCTCCACAAAGCCTATGATTGTGTAGATTGGCACTGTCTCCTTCGAATTTTGGATGCTTTCGGTTTCAATGAGAAATTTAATCTGTTGATTTTTCGGTGTCTATCTTTGGTTAATTTGAGAATGCTGCTCAATGGCTCTTGTTTTGGAAATATCCCGATGGAGATGGGTATTCGACAAGGAGATCCCGTGTCCCCTTTCTTGTTCGTGTTATTTCTGGAGCTCCTATCTCGAATGCTAACTAAGATGGAGGATGATGGGGAAATACAGGGATTAAAATTGCTAGAACTGCTCCTTCCATAACATATCTATTCTTCGCAGATGACATTCTCATCTTCTACAAGGCTAGAGTTGATCAAACAGCAAAAATTCTGAAGTGTTTGGAAAATTTTTGTTCCTGGACAGGGCAGAGCTTTAATCCAAACAAATCGGGATGTTTCTTTTCATGCAATATCCATGGTAGCCTTAAGGCTGCCATTAAGAGTAGCCTTAACATGAAGGAAATGGAAGGCAACACTATATGGGCAACAACTTTTTCCCGAGTAAAAGAAGAAAGGATGATTTCGATCCTATTAGAAGGAAGATTTTCAATCGGTTTGAAGGGTGGAAAGCAAAATTTCTTTTACAAGCGGGAAGGAAAACATTAGTTAATCATGTTATTGCCTCAATGCCTCTATATGCTATGGCCATGACAAAGGTCCCCTTGAGTATCTGCGATGAGATTGAGAAGCACTTTAGGGCCTTTCTTTGGAGAAGAGATGTGAGTGAAAAGAAAAAAGGGTGGGTTCCGGTGGCATGGAATAAAGTGTGCAAACCGAAATCATGTGGGGGCTTGGGAATAAGAAGGTTGAGAGACATGAATATGGCTTTGTTGGGAAAGGTGGGATGGGCTCTTGCAAAAAATAAGGAGGAACCGTGGGTGAAGGCCATAAAAGCAAAGTACTACCCGTGGACATCATTTATGCAGTGTAGGAGGATTCCAACCTTTGGCCGACCATCCTAATCACCATAAATACTTTGAAGAAAAGGATCTGCTTTCAGGTAGGTAAAGGGAACAACATAAATATATGGGAAGACCCTTGGGTTCCTAAGTTACCGGGGTTTAAACCAATTCCTAGAAACGAAGACATGCTTCTGCGTCATGGAATGGTGCAGTCCCTGAAAAATGAAGATGGTGACTGGAACATCACAATTTAAAAGGAAATGTTCAACAGGAATTCAGTTAATAATATTAGTAGAATATATTGGGCAAATGATAATGAGGAAGATAGCATTGTCTGGGTAGGTAACAAAAATAGAGAGTTCTCAGTCAAGTCCTTCTATTGGACTGATAATTGGGAAAATGCAACTCCACACAGGCGGTGGAAAAATCTGTGAAAAAGCAACATCCATGAGAGACAAAAATTCCTAATATGGAAGATAGCTCATAGAGGTCTAAGCCTAAAAATGAACTTGGCTAGAAGAGGAATTCTTATCAATGACATTTTGTGTCCGCATGGTTGTGAAAGCATGGAGGATGAAAGGCATCTATTTTTTACATGTCAATATGCAAGAGGACTTTGGTTCACAGCCCCGTGGGGTATCAAATGGAGGGATCAAGTAAATTTGGAGCTTGAAGATTATCTAAGACTGATATGGTGTCCGAAACCTTTCCCCGCTCTGTCCAAGCAGGATCAAGAACACCTTGTTCTCTATTGTGCATTTGTTTTGGAACATCTATGGTGGGTCCGTAATGAAGTTTGCATCAAAGAAATCTTATATCACTTGATGCTTCAGTTAATATGGTGAGAAACAAATTTTGGGAGTTCAAAGAAGCACTTAGGAGGAACGAGAGTGTAAAAGACATGCTGCCGGCTGCAAATGAAGTTAGAGGATGGATGCCGCCCCATGAGGGTTGCATCAAGATTAATTCAGATGCAGCGATTAAAGGAGAATATAGTTTTTTGAGTTTGGTAGCCAGAGATGAATGTGGCCGAGGCATTGAAGCTCGAGTGTTCAAGTTTGGGACATCGGATCCATCTGTGGCAGAATTCATGGCAATACAGAAAGTCATCTTGTTGAGTCTACCAAACGGATGGAAAAATGTGAATCGGATGCCAAAGCTGCTGTACAAAGTTTAAAAGATGGAAATGCTAAAAATCTTCACTGGTGTATAAAACCGGTCTTTGATGATATCTGCAGGATGGTTTCATTTTTTGATTTTGTGTGTTTTGAATGGTGTAAAAAAAAATTGTAACCAGCTTGCCCATAATTTTGCAAAATGGAGAGCTGAGGATGATTTCTCAGATTTTTTTGAAAAAGGAGGTGTATCCCATGTTTTTTTGGAGATGTCTGACAAAAGAACGAAGGAGATCATCCTCTGCTTGAGTTAGGCTGGCTACTTTTGTATGTAAGCCCTTTTTTTGGTTTTTATATAAAACTCTTGATAACGAAAAAAAAAACATGCATTACGTGGCTAGTGAGCTCTAAATAATTCAAGCAAGATGTTTAACATGAAGAAAATCATATTTACTTCTTCTTTTTCCAAAATGGATAATACCAAGAACATTGATGAATTAAAACTTGGAGGATGTGTAAAATAAAATAAAGATAGCGCTTAAATTTTTTTTAGAAATTATTTATTTATCAAACCGATTTTCTCGAGAGAGCATTAAATCTATTACTATCTAATAGTTGATGAGTTGTATTGTTGTAGCAAAAAAGAAAAAAAAACCAATAGTACATAAGTAATAAGGAATTTGTCAACAGACTCAAATCAATACTCTAATTGGTCGACTAAATAGACAGAAATACTATAATTAATCAGTTGCAAAAATCCAAACAAGGACATCAAAATAAGAGAAATTAATATGTACGTTCCATGATCCATCTGAATAAACATTAAAAGCTTTTGAATAATTTTTAAGTTTTTTTTTTAAAGGTTCTCAGCTAAAAATAAAAAAAAGGTGGAGAAAATACAGATAAATCAACAGTCCTTTTTTTCTTTTTTCCTATTTTTTTTCTTTTTAGAATATTCGACGAAATAAAGGACGTAATTGTAAATACTAATATAAAAAAAATACTAATTTAAATTATTCGACAAAAAAGTAGAGCTCACTTTATTTATTTTTTCACAAATCCCGATCTGTATGATTAACAATTAAATTATTAAGCAAAAAAAAATTAGTTAATTAATAATTAATTAATAAACGATCTGCACGATTAAGGGTCAACAGAGAGAGAGATAGGGCCAGTGGGTTTAGACACAGATAGAGAGAGTAGGAGAGAGAGAGGGGTCAAATCGAGTGGCGAAGGGTTGGCTGTCTTGTATATTTTTGTGGTGGTGGTGGTGGTATTAGCCAAGAGGGTTTCAAACAAAAAGAGAGAAAAAGGGGAGAGAGAGAGAGAGAGAGAGAGAGAGAGGAGAGCCCTGAGCTCAAGATAATACTGGTGAGACTCCCTAGTTCCATACTCAACCAATAGCCCTATCTTCCTTCCTCTTATCACTTTTTTCTCTCCCTCTATTTCTCTCACTTTCTCTGATCTTATCTCCGCCGATGGATTCCTTCGATTTGGTTCGTAAAGGTATACAAATTAAGTTTTTAACCACCGGATCTTCCACTTTCTGCATAGACTTTAAATTATTATTATTTGTTATATTTTTTATAATTGTTTTTTATTTATGTGTTCTGTTTGATTTCCTTAAATTTGTTATGGGAGTTAAATTTATTGAGATCTAGTAATTTCAGTTGCTTGAATTATAAATAATTCTATTTTGCTATTTCAGTCTGGACTTACTTTGCTTTTTTGTTATTGCTTATTCATTGGCCTTGATTTTATTTTTTATTTTTTTTAGATTCTGCGTTTTAGAAAAAAAAAAAAGATCCGTCTTTTATGTGCTGGTTTAATTTAATAAGGTCCTATTTGCAATTAGTTATTGAGATTGTTGTGCATCTTTTTTTTTTTTTTCCCTGCTGAAAATTAGTTCAATTTGTAATGGATTTCTCTTGTAATCTCAATCGACTGGATTATAGGGTTTAAAGCCTTATCTGTTGCAGCCATTTCTTTTTGACAAATTGCGGTTGAGCTTTTCCAAGGTGTTTTGTTTTGTTTTGTTTTCCGTTCATGCCTAGGTAGTAATCCCGTGATATGGTAGTTACCTTTTATTTAGTGAAGCTATTGGGACTAATTGGTATCTAAATGAAAATGGTTGACTTTTTTACTCTTAGTGGCTAATGAATCATTTAGGCCTGAGTCGTCTGTAAAAGTGGATATCTACACTCGTTTCTTATTGATTTCCTATTATCAATCTAATTTTGTCTGCACGTACTTCTAATTCAAATTTAAATATTTTTAAAAGATTGAAATTTTTCCATAAACAGGCTGAGGTTTATGCAAAGACATAATTTGAGCTTTCTGTTTATGCTATTTGGTGCAAATTGCTGTACTCTTTATGTGGCTTGATTGGCATATGTGCATGTTCTAATGTAGAATATTTCTGGCCAATGGACTAATTGAAGTGGTCTAAATTTACAACGTTTTGCAGGGTTTGGTTGAAGCTTACTGAAATTGGAGTTAGTCTCTTGTGCAGAAATAATCTTTTTGTTTCCATTTCATTGAATAATGAGCTTATCCAAGAAAGTAAGCTATTCCAACGATGCAAGGCTAAGCGCTGCAAACAAGGTTACTGCATTAAATCCAAATGCAGAAGAGTTTATACCCTTTTCTCTCAGATCACCATCATCTGGAAGTACCAGCACAACGTTATTTCCTTCTTCTGTAACTTTAGGAAAAGCAGTGCTAGATCGATCGGAGTCATCTGTATCAAATAATTCTGATGAAGAGGCCCACCAATACTGGCGTCGCCGTCTCCCTGATGATATTACTCCTGACTTCAAGGTTGTGGGAGAAGATGATTCTCAAGGTCTTGGGAGCCTCTCTTTATTGGGATTGTCCTTGCACGACGATAGTGAAGTAACCCGGTTTACCCCTACAGGCACTGGGTATGTATTAAACGAGCCAAATATTAATGGTAATAACTTTTCTGAAAAGTTAAGACTTTCTGGTTCAACTTATGGGGAAGATCTGTCTTCGGCCAGTTTCTTGCATATGTCGACTAAGCCTTGGGACAAGCAGATTCTAAACAGTAATCAGCTTGTTAGAAATGGTCATGAGGGGCCTGCCTATGATGGAATTTCTAGACATGGGTTTATGAACGATATGTTGAGTGAGCATGCAATTATGGATGATACTGATATCAACCCTGTGGAGTTTCTGGCATCACAATTCCCTGGCTTTGCGGCTGATAGCCTGGCAGAGGTTTATTTTGCCAATGGATGTGACTTAAGTCTGACTATTGAAATGCTAACTCAGTTAGAGGTATGCTTGATCGACTATAAATGATTGAGATGCAATAAAAATGATTTGACTCGTATCTCTGATTCTTCTTGTTTGATCTTTTGAGGATCTGTATTAATGGTCTGCATTGCACCCGGTAAACCATTGGGGCTCTGTCTTTCCTGTTTTCATATTTTTTGCTTAATTATGATCTGTGTGCCACTCTCTCTCTCTCTCTCTCTCTATATATATATATATATATATATATATATATATCTCACATGCATACACATTTACGCACATTCACAGTTTCTCACTCTTTTATACAAGAGTCTTACAAATGCACACATTTCATTGTTTGTTGTGCAAGTACATCAGAAGTGAGCAATGATGCTCAAATACTAGGATTTGGTATAATGCAATGAATAATTCTAATGGGTTGGATTCTAACTGTGGAGAGCACTACCTCTTATGCCTTATTTTGGCAGGGAGAGCTGGCTTCCATAGAGTTATGAGCCGACTTAATGCAACTTTGGTCTTATGTCTTTCCTCCAGTTCCTTAATCATTGTGGCATGGTACAGGTGGTTGGTGATTCTATATGGGTCACATCCTAATTTCTCTTTATGACACTGATATTGATTCATGTTTGTTTACTGCTGTTCTTTATTTCTGTTGGTTGCTTTAAGGCAGTGCTATTAAGTTGAAGATTTGATTTGTTCTTTGAGTATGCTAAATTGTTATTTTTATTATATTTTTATATGGCTGTTATTTATAATTTCATTACTCTGACCAACTTCATTGCATATATGGGTATGGCACACCTTTTGAATTGTAGCTTCAAGTAGATGGTGGTTTTAATCAAAATATGAGCTCAAAGGCCTTGTCAGCCCCCAACCTTAGTACCATGGACTTTCCCTCACTTACTGCATCAGATGGTCAGAATGGTCCTTCGCAATATGGTGGAGATGATATCCAACAAAGTGTCAATCCTTATCGGCCTTCGGATAAGGACAACATTCTTTCGTTCAAGTCTAGCTCTACTGTACCACCATCTAGAGGTGGTCTAGGTGGTATAGATTTTGCTTCAGCAGTCAGGAAATTAGCTGCTCAGGATTCTGGTGTTTGGAAGTATGACAGAAATAGTTCTGCAGATGTCACTATTGGTTCTAGTAGAAGTACCAACGTTTTGACAAGTACATACAACAGTGGGCATGGGAGAGGCATCTATGGAGACAGGGTGCAATCTCGTGGTTCATCTTGGGATGCTCCGATTTGGCTTGAAACTGGAGATGCTGTTGGTAAATTCCTTGGTCAATCAATTAATTGTGTTTATCTGCCTTTAGATGTGGAAAGAATTCCTCTCGATTTATATACTTTAATGATGTTGAGATGGCAGCAAATATGTATTCTGAGCTAAGGGAGGAAGCTCGTGATCATGCACGTCTACGTAATGCATACTTTGAGCAGGTTTGTCTTAATGGCATGTCAAACTATTTTGGCTATAGAGAAGTACCCTTCGTTATCAAGCTTTTGTTCTTAGAGAGAGAAAAAAAATGAAGATGGAAAATTTTAAATTGGGAATTAGAAATGCAGCATTTGTAGATATCAAGGCATGACTTGTGATCTAAAAACTATCCGTTATGTTTGTTTTGTTACTTAATTTTTCCCGTAGCATCTCCCTGGCAGTAGAATTTCCCATTGATTTAATTGTTATACAAGTTAATTAACCAAACGATTATATTAATTTTGAGGTAAGTATAAAAGGAACAAATATACAAATTAAGGAACAAACTCCAGTGGTACATGGTACGCATAGATCTATCTCATATATTGGTCTGAAATATGTGTATATTGACCAATAGATGTTGGTGGGCGTGCTTTACCAGTCACAACATTATTGTGCCACTGCAGTTTATATCACCTATTAGAACACACCATACAACATATTCTCTCTATTATATGCTGACTGCTGAGCCAAGTTATATTTGTGAGTTTGCTGTGATCTCTTTTTTTTTTTGCCTCTTGTTTTTGTGCTCAAATTTATCTCCTGTATAATTTTAAATGAGAAACAGGCACGTCAAGCATACCTTGTTGGGAATAAGGCTTTAGCAAAGGAGCTGAGTGATAAAGGGAAGCTGCACAATGTGCATATGAAAGCAGCTCATGGAAAAGCACAAGACTCTATATATCGTCAGAGGTTTGTTTTTCCCTGCTACTTTTGCTTGATCCCTGGCTCCTACCCATTTACGTGGATTAGTGATCAGTGCTACTTGTTTCATCATCTTATCTATCATATGCCTGTTTATCTCTGTAGAGGATGGTTAGATATTTGGGTTCTGATTTGTCTATTTCTCTGTTAACTCTCTTGGATGATAATCTTCCAAGACAGACTGTTCTTTGTCCCTTGGAAAGTAATTCATTCAACAATGAAGTTTCTAGAAGTTGTTTGACTTTGTGTACTTCTGTGTCTCTATCGCTCTCACACATGAGTGGACATGGCAACCCATTTGATGTTTGAATGCTTCTGTAATCATCAATTGTTGCTTGTTGTTAAGTTTTAGTAGCAGAAAAATAAAGGTAGTAGGTTCTCATATAGAGCCAGAATTTTATAACAGATTGCCATTATTGGTTTTTGATAAGAGACTGTCACTATTGATTACTGAGTATTTTGACATTAATTTCAATAAACCTGTGACAGTGTTTGATTGTTAGTTAATCATTTCATCGGATGTGCTCTTCTCTGTCGTTTCAAAATTACTATCCAGGAACCCAGTTGGTCCAGATATGCAGGGAAATGGAAGAGGGCAGGAGAGGATGATAGACCTGCATGGGCTGCATGTGAGTGAAGCCATTCATGTGCTGAAGCACGAGCTGAGTGTGCTGAAAAGCACTGCCAGGGCAGCAGAGCAGCGTCTGCAAGTATATATTTGCGTGGGAACAGGCCATCACACCAGGGGTTCCCGCACTCCTGCAAGACTTCCGATTGCCGTACAGCGATATCTGCTTGAAGAGGAGGGCCTTGACTACACTGAACCACAGCCAGGGCTACTACGAGTTGTGTTATATTGAGCTAAGGAGATGAAGGGTGTGAGGTATACGAGTTTTTTGACACAGCAAAAATCCCTGAAGTCATAGAAATAGTCATTCTTGTATCTGTACATGGAAGGAAATGAAGATTAGTTCAAATCTGAAAAAAAAAAAAAAATGATAAAAAAAAGAAAAAAGAAAATGGAAGAAAAATGTTGGGAAGTTAAAGAGGGGAAGAGAAGAGGAAAAAAGTGTATCATTAAAAGTTAACTGGTTGACAGCAGCGTTACATTTGGGTAGAGAGATCCTACATCGTCAGATCTCTTGCAACTTTTTTTTTTTTTCTTTTTGTTAACTTTGTATCTTAAATTATTTTTTTTGGGTTAAATTCCTTTCTGATTAGCAGATGTAACTGATAGAATTTTATTACATGATAGAACAATTCACTTGCCAATTACATCATTCCCCCGACTGAAAAAATGTACTACTCAATCTCCCCAAACAACAAGTACTCAGTAAAAAATAAATTTAAAATTCCTCGAGTACGATCTACCCTCTGGAACGAAAAGAAAAGAAAAGAAAAGAAGTTTTATATTGTTTTCGTTTTCAATAAAGAAGGCAATAAGTTATCTAAAAATTATGAAGCATGTAAATTGGTTTATCTGATTGGTAAAGTTCTTTATAAAAAAAAAATCAAATGAGTTCCCAGCCTAAAAAAAATATCAAATCGATACAATCGTGGCAATATTAAAGAATAAAACTATAATATCCAAGTATTTTAATTGCAATGATACATATATATAGACATACACACTTACAGGTTTTAAAAGGTAATTAAATAACTATTTTTTATGTTGCACTTTTATTAAATATATTGATCTTGGTATCTATGTTCAATCTCTTTTTTTTTTTCCTGATATAGAATCAATCTTATTTGATAGTGGTTTTTTTTTTTTTTTTCTATTTAATTTTTTTAGGACATTTGATCAGTATATTATCTATTCGTATTTTATTTCAAGTGATTAATACTTAAATTATCGCATTGAAAGTGTAAATTATCATAGATAGTTATAATTATAGACATCTCATCTCTCGAAATGATTATAATCGACGTTTTAAAAAAAGAAAAAAAGAAAAAAAGAAAAGAAAAGTATGCAATGAAATATCTTATATATTCAAGCCAAACATCCTTACTTTTTACCAAAAGAAAGCCAAACACCCTTACTTTCAAAGATAAATACATTATTGTAAAGTTGTAAACATTTATTCACTAATTATTTAATATAAAAATACTATTTAATTACAAGGGCTATATATATCTATATATATATATATATTTTTTTTTTCTTTTATAAATAAAACTAAATATTTATGAAACCGTCAGTCAATAGGTAGGTTGATGATGGATTCAATGCTTCCTACGTAGAGGTTTTCGTTTTTGATGGTGTTGCACATGAGCAGCGACAGAAGAAGCACGGCGAACAGGACTCTTGACACCGCACAGCTTGTGCTTCATCCGCCATGGGAATAACACTTCCAGGCCACAACCTTTTGGCGGAGAGTATGAGTACTGCCTCGTCACTGCTCTTCCACTACTATTCTCTGAATTGTAATAACCATCCTCGCAATTCGAAATCCCCAAAGCAGAAGAAGCTGCCAATGCCTTTGCGTCCGGAAGAAACCGCTGGATTATGAAGTTCGGAGTCACTTCCCCTCGACACTCCGCAAGCTTCAGTTTCAATCCATCTGCGGCCTCCAATTTCTGAGATTTCTCCACTATATCTATTGCCTCAGACAGCGAGAAAACATCTATGGCATCGGAGAAAGCGTCGCGATCCGTGTTTCCATTAGTATCATCCAGTTCCTCATGATTATCGTCGTCGTCGATGTCTATATCTCCGTCGAAGTCGAATCCGTCGTCGTCATGATCGAAACAGCCGGCAGCTTGTACCGGCGCCGGACGCCACCAGCTCGGAGGGAGATTGGGACGAGGGCTTTCTTGGTCGTTGAGGAGGTTATGATCACCTGCATCGAAGTCCTTGGGCTTACCTGGAGCTTGTTCCCACGAGAACGGAATCGTAAAATCGCTTGTATTTCTCGAGGCTAAGTTTGTGGAAGATATTTGTAAGGTGGTAGGTGGATTTGTAAGACGCCTTGTTGATAGAAGTGGTGCATTGAAGTTGAGCGTTCTGCAGGGATGGTTCTGTTCCATGTTGGTTTCCTCGCGTACTTCCTTTTCAATAAACAAGGAAAACAAAATTAAAAAATGGGGAAGAAAGATTGGATTTAGGAGGTTGTTTTGGTGAGAAGAAAAAAACAATATGGGAGCGTTATTAGACAGTTGGGAGAAATAATTAAAAGGCTCCTACCAGTTAGCATTATGGGGCGGTATCTCGTGAGTCCGTTAATTTTGAATCGCTTTATGATGTCACAGGTGAAGTAGAAAAAGTCCTTTGTGATTTGTGTTTGTGCAGAGGATCAGCACCTCCTCCACACCGCCACAAAGAGATAGGCAGGGTCAGTATTAGTTACGAATGCAATTTTTAAAGTTTAATTTAAACTATAACAATATATTTGCAGTTTTGATGGATAGCATATTCAATTAATTATTCTTAAAAATAAAATATTTTAAAAAAATGATATAATATTAATTATATATGCGTATGTATTTATATCTAATACAAATACCAAATTTAAAAAAAAGGGGCAGTTGGAACTATGAGGGTATCTCGTGGATTTTCATCAATTTGATACACTTTGACATTTCAAAAGGTAAGGTCGAAAATAACAAAGACATTTTTGAGTTTGACACCACCTCTATTTGGTTGACAGAGCTTCTGATAAGTTTTTGAATAACTTTTTTAATCAAAATTAGTAAAGTGTGATTTCTAGCATAAACAAACTTTAATTTCTACATAAACTTATTCCAAGGGCGGGAACCAAAAGACGCAGAAACCAAAAGTGTTCTCAGTCCTAAAAGAGAAAGTAAACATGACGGAAATATAAACGAATAATCAAGCAGCACTGCAACTATTCAGCACAGGGATTTGACTCAACTTGCGGCATTGCCTATAGATACACACACACTCTCTTATAATGAGGTACCAGAATGTGTTAGCTTTGGAGTAAAATGACCCAGAGAATGAACCCACGAAATGCAATTGCAAGCCATCCTCAGAACCACCGTTCCATTCCCGTACGTTCTCATCCATCTTTTCCACTTCTCTTCTCTTCCCAGCCGAACCACCTCCACTCCTTATTCTCCCAATCATTCACCATACTCTTCCTCCTCTTCTTCCCAATGGTTCTCCATTCTCCGCACCGCTGTTGCCACCACCGACTTGTATCTCGGCAAGCGTGCGCATGCGCGTATCATAAGATCCGGCCAAGACCCAGATCGTTTTATAATCAACAACCTTATTACGATGTATTCCAAATGTGGGTCGCTCTCGTCTGCACGCTGTCTGTTTGATAAATCACCCGACAGAGACCTTGTCACCTGGAACGCCATTTTAGCTGCCTTTGCGCAGTCTGCAGACTCCGACGTTGAGGGTATTCAAGAGGGTTTTAACCTTTTCCGTCGTCTTCGTGAATCCTTTGTTTCGACTAGTCGGCTCACTTTGGCACCTGTTTTAAAGCTTTGTTTGCTCTCGGGTTACGTATGGGCTTCGGAGGCTGTTCATGGCTATGCTGTTAAGATTGGATTGGAATGGGATGTCTTTGTTTCTGGTGCTCTCGTGAATATATATTCTAAATTCGGATTACTTGGGCAGGCTCGAGCTTTGTTTGATCGGATGCCGGAAAAGGATGTTGTATTGTGGAATGTAATGCTTAGAGCATATGTGGAAAAGGGTCTCGGGGAAGAAGCACTTTGTCTATTTTCTGCATTTCATCGAAGTGGATTACGCCCTGATGATGTCAGTATGCGTTGTGTTCTTGCTGGGATTAACAAAATTATCTCTGATTTGGGCAAGAGGCAGGGGGAGCAAATTCAAGCATATGCAACTAAATTATATTTGTATGACGATAATTCGGATGTGTTTCAGTGGAATAAAAAAATGTCTGAGTATCTTCGTGCGGGTGAAAATTGTGCTGCTCTTGAATGTTTTATAAATATGGTTAAATCTAAAGTGGAGTATGATCATGTTACTTTAGTGGTTATCCTCTCTGCCATTGCGGGTGCGAATGATCTTGAACTGGGGCAACAAATTCATAATGTTTCTGTGAAATCAGGATTCGATAATGTTGCTTCTGTTGCTAATAGCCTCATAAATATGTATTCAAAGTCAGGTTCTGTTCATTTTGCAGGAAAAGTGTTTAATTACATGGAAGAAGTGGACTTAATTTCATGGAACTCAATGATTTCATCTTGTGCGCTGAGTGGTTTAGAAGATGAATCAGTGAAACTATTTATAAGTTTATTATATGATGGCCTAAGACCTGATCAATTCACAATCGCAAGTGTTTTAAGGGCTTGCTCTTCACTTCAAGAAGGGTTATATCTCACTAAACAGATTCATGTGCATGCAATTAAAACTGGTATTGCTGCTGATAGATTTGTTTCAACTTCTCTTATTGATGTGTATTCTAAAAATGGAAAAATGAAAGAGGCAGAAACTCTTTTCAAAAATAAAGTTGACTTTGATTTGGCATCTTGGAATGCCATGATGTTTGGGTATGTTATCAGTAATGCCAGTCACAAAGCATTGACACTTTTGAGTCTGATACATGAGAGTGGAGAGAGTGCTGATGAGATCACTTTAGCAACTGCTGCAAAAGCCTCTGGTTGCCTGGTAGCGGTGCAAAAAGGGAAAGAAATTCATGGTCATATAATAAAAATGGGTTATGATCAGGATTTGTTTGTTAGCAGTGGAATTCTAGATATGTATGTCAAATGTGGAGACTTGGAAAGTGCAATTAAAATTTTCACCGAGATTCCTTCCCCTGATGATGTAGCATGGACAACAATTATCTCAGGATGCCTAGAAAATGGAGATGAGGGTCGTGCTCTTTCTATATACCGTTGGATGAGGCTGTCGGGCGTCCAACCTGATGAATATACCTTTGCTACCCTTATCAAAGCTAGCTCTTGTCTAACAGCTTTGGAACAAGGGAAACAAATTCATGCAAATTTGATAAAGTTGGATTGTGCCTCAGACAATTTTGTTGGGACTTCACTTGTTGACATGTATGCCAAATGTGGCAACATAGAGGATGCATATCGTTTATTCAAAAAGATGGAGGTTAAAAGCCTTGTGTTGTTGAATGCCATGGTGGTTGGTTTAGCTCAATATGGAGAAGCTGAAGAAGCTCTCATCCTGTTCAGATTAATGATATCTAACAATATCAAGCCTGATAGAGTAACATTTATTGGAGTGCTTTCTGCTTGTAGTCATTCTGGTCTTGTTTCTGAAGCTTATAAGTATTTTGCTTCAATGCATAAAGATTATGGTATTGAACCTGAGATTGAGCATTACTCTTGTCTAGTTGATTCCCTCGGCCGAGCTGGTCGTGTTCATGAAGCAGAAGAACTCTTAAAATCAATGCCCTTTGAAGCTTCTGCTTCAATGTATAGAGCATTGCTTGGTGCTTGTAAGCTCCAAGGTGACACAGAAACTGGAAAACGGGTGGCAGCACAGCTCCTAGCTTTAGAGCCATCTGACTCAGCAGCTTATGTTCTGCTATCCAATCTGTACGCAGCTGCCAACCAATGGGACGGTGTCAACGATGCTAGGAGAATGATGAAAAAAACAAACGTGAAGAAGGATCCCGGTTTTAGTTGGATTGATGTGAAGAACAACGTGCACTTGTTTGTGGTTGATGATAAATCCCATCCACAAACTGATCTGATCTATGACAAGGTCGAGAGTTTGATTAAAAGAATTAGAGAAGAAGGATATGTTCCTGATACGGACTTTGTGCTTCTTGATGTGGAAGAAGAGGAAAAAGAGCGTGCTCTTTATTACCATAGCGAGAAGCTAGCAATTGCATATGGGCTAATAAGCACTCCTCCAACCACCACCCTCAGGGTGATAAAAAACCTTAGAGTTTGTGGGGATTGCCATAATGCCATCAAATACATATCAAAGGTTGCTCAAAGGGAAATTGTATTGAGAGATGCAAATCGCTTCCATTGTTTCAGGGATGGAATTTGCTCGTGCGGTGATTACTGGTGATTCTGTTCATCTTGTTTCTTTTTATCATCTTCATGTCCTTTTGACAGCCATACAACTTTTCCATATACAGTTTTCTGTGGCTGTAATGGTTTACTATGTACACTATTGAATATGTATGATTTTGATATGAGAAATTTTGAGAAAACAATATATTTTTTCTTACTTAGCACTTCTTTTTCTTCTTCACCATGCGATCTACGACACGGACAACCACTTTCATTGAACAACTCTTCTGTTTTTCGATTAATTATCTTACAACATCTTTGACCGAGTCAAACCCCATGACTCCATGTATCTTTGCCGGTAACCTCTTGCCTTAAAATTCCTAAGAACCACTGAGCCTATTAAACCAAAACGGATAACAATCAATTGATCTACCCACAACCTACAGAATTGGATTGCAACGACTTCCGAAATGGACTTGGGATGTCCAAATTAGGGGTATATGAGGTTCATTTTGGCATGATCTTACTAGAAAATAGACATTTGAACCAGTGGTGAGTCGCCAATTTTTTTGCCTTTTGTAGTAGTTTTTGGCAAGAAGTTACGAACAAAAGATTGTTGAAGGTGTGGGCTTTGATTTGATATATGTAGTGTGGGAGAATTGATCTGAAAAGGAAAAGTTGCATAATGAAGGTGGTCTTTGGTGTGACACGAAATGTAAAGAAAAACTGTATGGGTTTTGTGGATGAAGAAGAATATGAAGTATCAAGAGAGATGAAATACCTTAACTATATTGATTGTTACCTTGTTAGCACCAAACAAAATAACAACATTTTGATCAATTTAATATGTGTTATTTGACATGCATTTTAACATGCATTTCCGAAAAAAAATTAATGCAGATACTAACGGCTAAACATTTTGATCAATTTGAGTACTAAAATATAAAAAAATAATAATAATTAAATACCGGCTTATAAATTTCATCTAGTTTAAATATTTTGAGTGCAATTTATTTAATTATTTTTTTTCAAAGTGACTTCCAATCTAAGATGAGTGGGTGCAAATCGACCGGACCCATGAAAGATTCAGTTTGGTCTTTAGCCAACGGTCTATGCAGAGCGGACTATGCAGTTTGATTTTGATAATTTTTTTTTTTTGGTAGATGATTTTGATAATTTTTAATCAAACTAAGTGACTATTTTTACATATAATTTTTTAAATACACTATTATAATTAATTATATTTTTAATAAATTTAAAATTGAAATAAGATGATATTATGCTAGTTCCGAACCAATGAAAATCCAGTTTTGTAAAAAAATACAAAAAAATGACCGGATCTAACTGAAGTCCATCCCCTAATAATCCCATCAGTTTGAATTTTTTTTTGAGGAAATCCTATGGATATTAAATTTATTTAATAAATATTTGATATTTAATAATACGGTAATTTATAAATTACTAGTAATGTCTCTATAATCAATTATAATTTGTCGAATGTAAAAATTTTGACTAATAAATTTGGTTAGTTTTTATTGATGTTCTTTTCTGCCAAGTCTATCAACAGCTGTAACCCATCGTTTAAATTCAACAAGTGCTGCACCGTTTCTTGTAGTTCAGTCACTCGCTCACTGCCCGTCTCTATTTGCAGTTCTAAAAAGTTCAAACTTTTCTGAACTTTTATTTAGAACTGGTATGTTTAAGGGGGAAAAAAAAATAAAGTCGTTGGAAAGAATAAAATACAAATTATTAAATGCAAACACAATTATTCGTTTTCTTTATTAAATTTTTACTGAGTCTGTTAGGGCACGCTGTGGGTGTGACTTTGAGTTGTCGATAAAAGTGCAATCGCTATTCTATCTGGCTCTAGTACATTAGTATTTGGGCTTAAGGTTTTAACTTAAAAAGGTTTTAATTTATCACCCAGTAATCGGAGATGGATTCCTCAGAGGCAGCGGACGCTCAAAATCCTGATGATGATGCTTCTCATTCTCAACAACAACAACAACAACAACAGTCTTCCACCATTCCAATGCCCTTCAGCCTCAGAAGGTTCTGGCATTTTTTTCCCTTTTTTATAGATGAAGATTTTCAAGGTTTTGATTGATAATGGAGGTTTATTTATTTTTATATAATAGGTATCAGGCAGAGGTATATGAGGTTGCAAGGAGGAGAAACACCATTGCAGTATTGGAGACAGGTGCTGGGAAGACTATGATCGCTGTTATGCTCATCACAGAAATCGGTGAAGCTATCAAATCCACCGGCACTAAAAACATAATCATCTTCTTGGCTCCTACTGTTCATCTAGTTAACCAGGCATCTTCTTTCACTTTCTTTACTCTCCGTTTTCCTTTATTTATTTATTTATTATTTTTTTTTAATCAGACATTTTTGTGTTTTTTCAGATATTTGAAGTTATCAAAATTCATACCGGTTTTGAAGTAGAACAATACTATGGAGCCAAGGGAGTTGACGAGTGGAATAAGAAGCGTTGGGAAAAGGAAGTAGAGGAACATGATGTAAGTTGCTTTGTGGGATTAGTTCTGAAATTTGCTTCCTAATTGCTTTTTATTATCGTTTCTTTCCTCTGTTTTAGTAGTTTGCATAGTTTTCTTTGCTGATACTCTTTTAAAAACAACTTATTTTTGGTAATGGAAGTTAATTAATGGTTTGCTTAGTCTCATTTGCCATTTCTATTCACTACTGGTCCATCTCTTTAGCCATTATTTTCTTATTTTTTCCATAATCATGAAATTTTTCGGTATAGCTTATTTTATCCGTTAGTTTCTAACATCATTTACTCACCTATGGTGGTTAAACCATACATGTTTATGCGTAAGCATCAGCACTGAGAGTACTGCGCTCTGCTTTAATTAATATTTTTTTTCCCTATATCCTTGTAGGTCTTGGTTATGACACCTCGGATTCTTTATAATGCCTTGTTAAGGGCATTTTTGAGACTGGAAACAGTATCCTTGATGGTTATCGATGAATGCCATCGAGCTAGTGGTAACCATGACTATGCAAAAATAATGAAGGTTTACATAATTTATTGCTGGATGTTTTTTCGTTTTCATTTTTTTTTTCTTGGTCATTTTTCCTTTTCCTTTTGAAATTACATTAACAAGAAAGAATTATCTGAATACTGTCTTCTTTTGGTGAAGGAATTTTATCACAAATCTAGTTGCAAGCCAAAAATTTTTGGAATGACAGCTTCACCTGTTCTTAGAAAAGGTAATAATTGTGTTATTATTATTGTTGTTTAGTCATACTTGTGCTGTGATATATTAAACATTTTGTGCGGAGATAAGTTAGAAATTGAAAGTTTGGGTTCACACTGTATTTTAGAAAAAGTTGATATTAATATTTAAATGAAAAACTTAAACTATTGAGGATTCCACAGCTCATTATTTATATACATATATATATATATATATATTAAATTAACAAGGTCTTCCTTAGGTTATTCATAAACTCGAAGTTCGAAGATATAAAAAAAATATATATATCTAAATTATTTTATGAACTTTATTATATTATTTATAATATAGTAAATACTTCAGATACACTTAAACTTTCAACTTAGGCCCCAAATTCAGTTTAGCTGTTTTCCTAGTGCTTTATGATAAACGCAACATCTATAAAGTGAGTTCACGCATTAGGTGTTTCGTCCAAAAAGGATTGTGAGGACCAAATATCAGAACTTGAAAGCATCTTGGACTCCCAGGTACATAGATATTCTATTTCCGAATACTAGGCTTTGATCATGTGCTGAAATCAGTTATTGATTTCTATGTTGCAATTTGGTGCTATAGATTTATACTATTGAAGACAAGACGGAGATGGATTTATATGCCCCTTCTGCAAAAGTGACTTGTAGATTTTATGACCAATTATGCTACTCATTTTTAGATTTGAAAGGAAAGATGGAAGCCTCATTGTCTAAGGTATTTCATCTTCTTACCATACATTTTAATCGCTCATTTATGTATGGAACATTTATATTAACTCATGTATGTATGATGTGTAAACATGTACCATTGATTTTAAGCATTTACTTGTTGGGATTTTAAAAAAGCTTTTTATTTATGGCAGTTTGATGTTTCATTGTTGAAGATGCAAGGATTGGCAAATGAGTACATAGATGTCAATGATAGAATAAAGAAATTGAGGAAAAAGATGTCCAATGACCATTCAAAGATATTATATTGTCTTGACGATCTTGGTCTCATAGGTGCTTATGAGGTATGATTGTAACCTTAAATGGATGAAGAGAAGAATGTTATGGTAGAGAAGTTAAAAATATTCTTATGATGGCAGGTTAATTAGTGTATTATCTAATATACTAATTAGTCATAAGAGTGAACTTTTTACATGTGATTTTTGAGAGTTCAGCTTGTCCCCTAATTGATTGTCATCTGCCATGGTTTCTTACCAGATAAACAAACTTACCTACTTAGAATTTTTATTTTTCAAACATTTTGACATATGGCTATTGGGAGGCAGCTGTGTCTAATTTCTTCAATATCCTAGGCAGAGGCAAAATTTGGTCCCAACATGCAGAGAGACAGTACGAACTTGGTTGTTGCCCCTCCTTTTAAGCAGTGTTTAATGTTGTTATTTTCCATCCTTACAAACTTTGCCAAACTGAAAGATGTCTGATTAAAATACGGGTTAAAGGTTACTTTGGCATCAATTCATGTTTATTTCTTTATATTCTACCCTGTTGGTTCTTATCTATACAAATAGACAATGGTGCTTGTTACCCTGTTTTGTTACTTTTGTAGGCTGTAAAGCTATGTCTTGAGAATGCCACTAATGCCCAAGAGGAGTGTCAAATTAAAAGTGAGAGTTATGTTCAGTATAGATGTTTTCTGGAAGAGGAGTTAGGTATACTTGGGGAATCACTAGCACATGGTATGCATTTCTGTAGCTTCTCTCTTCATTCTCTTAATTTTTTGAAATCCAATATTTGTTTATTGTGTTTTAGTTTTATTTCATGAAATTTAATGCACATAAAAAAAATTAATATTTTTTTTTTCCTTTTTATCTTCTTCTGCGCTTGTGTTATTAAGCTGTGTTTTCTTGTTCCCATGACTATTGTCCCACGTTGTATGTATCATGCATTGACATAAAATATATTCTCTTAAAGGGCCAAACTGCTTATTTACTAATTACTTTGTTTTTAACATTATTTTAATTGTCGACCTTTGTTGTTAGTTTAGTTTGTAAGAAGTTAAACAATAGTGCAAAACATTCCAATAGCATGCATGATATAGATGACTTTGTTTGCTTGATGCACTTTTCCTATGCCTTATCACTTTTTTTATGCTACAAATAATGTCTTTATGTATCTTTTAGATAAAATATATTTAGTGCTGATGTTAATTTGTTAATGCTGCAGGTTGTGATAATCTTTTGGATTTTGAGTCTGATCTTTTGAAGGCAATAGATTTAGGCTACATAACTCCTAAATTACGTGAACTTATTGAACTTTTCCAATCTTTTGGGTAACACCATATCATGACTACTTCATTGGTTAATTTTGTTTCTCTCTATTAGATGTTTGATTTATTGTCGCTTTTGTGGTTGCAGAGAAGCTAGACAACTACTATGCCTTATTTTCGTCGATAGGATAGTCTCAGCTAAAGTAATTGAAAGAATTGTTAAGAAAATCACCTATTTGTCCCATTTCACTGTTTCATATTTGACTGGAAGCAAATCAGTTGATTCACTGGCACCAAAAATGCAAAAGGAGACTTTGGAATCATTTCGCACTGGAAAGGTATTGCATTTTTTATACTTCGAGATATGATTTGAGAATATTTTTGTATTTAAAAACATAATTATCATTTAGTAACTCCTTTCAAGCAGGTCAATCTGTTATTTTCTACTGATGTAGTTGAAGAGGGAATTGATGTGCCAAATTGCTCCTACGTGATACGTTTTGACCTACCCAAGACAGTCCGCAGTTATGTCCAGTCCAGGGGACGAGCACGGCAAAGTAACTCTCAGTTTGTCATCATGTTGGAGAGGTGAGGTTTCTTGTTGGCTTTTATATGTCTAAATATAACCAAATTACTACTGAGGAAGAAGCTTTCTTGTCAGTATTTCTCAAATATATATTGTTATTTCTACTGTATCTGTATCTATATATGTATACGCAGGGGAAACATGAAACAAAGGGATCAACTATTTGATGTCATTAGGAGCGAGTCTTCAATGATAGATATAACTATCAAAAGAGATCCTGATGCAGGTAATTTAAAAATGTGGACTTTCCAAGAAACGGATGGGTATTTGGTGGATGCCACTGGAGCATCAGTTACTGCTGATTCTAGCATCAGTCTCATTCAGCAATATTGTCAAAAGCTCCCAAGTGATAAGTATGAATGTTTTCCTGGGCAATCAATTTCCTGAATTTACTAAACCATATATATATTAATTTGATTCCTCACTTTATTTGGTTACTACATACCTTAGGTACTTTGCTCCAAAGCCAACTTTTCAGTTCTCAGGTCATGAAGGGTCTTTTGAGTGCAAGCTAACATTACCTGCTAATGCTGCTTTCCAAACATTAGTTGGTCCTGTAAGTAGGAGTTCTAATCTATCAAAGCAGCTTGTTTGCTTGGAAGCATGTAAAAAGCTACATCAGATGGGTGCTCTGGATGATAATCTTCTTCCATTTGTTGAGGAGCCTTCAAAAATTAATCCGACTGTAAAAAGCAAAGAAGCAACTTCAGGTGCAGGTATGTTTAGATATGAAAAATACCATTTGTTTCTCTTGGATTTAACTAGTCAATAATTAACATCATGTTTATGTGTGTATCATGATACCTATATCTGCATCTTTATACATTTTCAGTTCAACTCTGTTTTACTACATTTATGGCCCTCTCTTGTATGTGCAAACAGTTTGTTTTCCTATTTTGTCTTCATTTTTTTATTTTTTTTTAACTAAATAGTATTTTGGTGTTTGTAGGAACAACAAAAAGGAAGGAATTACACGGGACAACTTGTATCCGTGCATTATCTGGAACTTGGGGTGAAAAACTTGATGGTGCCACTTTTTACGCTTATAAGTTTGACTTCTCCTGTAATATTATTAGTGAGATTTATTCTGGATTTGTTCTTCTGATTGAGTCAAATCTTGATGACGATGTGGGAAATATTGAATTGGAACTCTACTTGGTGTCAAAGACAGTTAAGTCATCTGTTTCTTCATGTGGGAAGGTGTATTTGGATGCAGAGCAGGTAAAAAAAACATAAGCTTCTTAAGTGAAACGTTTTTCCTTACTGCAGTTTAATTCTGGAAAAGTACTTACATTGGTATTATTTTGTCTATTCTTTAATAACAGATGAAAAAAGCAAAATGCTTTCAAGAATTTTTCTTCAATGGATTATTTGGAAGGTTGTTTCATGCATCCAAATCATCAGGAAATAGAGACTTTTTACTTCAAAAAGATTTGACAACACTGTGGAGCACATCGTACATGTATTTGCTTCTCCCACTTGATGGTTTGAATGATTCAAATCATGAACCTTGGAGAATAGATTGGACAGGGATTACTTCATCCATTTCTGTGGTAGAATTACTGAAGAACAACTCTTTATTGGGCAGTGGACATTCTAAATATAATGGAGAGGATTTATCACCTGAGACTGAATGTCAAGATGTATGCTTTGCTAATACTTCAGTTGATATAAAACATCTTAACGGTATGGTAGTATTGGCTATTCATACTGGAAAATTATACTCTGTTGTTGAAGCTGTGAGCAACACATCGGCTGAGAGCCCTTTTGATGGTAATAGTGATGTTGTCCCATCAGAATACGCTACCTTTAATGAGTATTTTCACAAAAAGTAAGTGGTTTCATCCTATTAGTATTTTGGGAATATTAGTATTCAAAGTTTTGGTAATGATTGTAGTCTTGATCAGGTATAAGATTGTGCTAAAGTATCCGAATCAGCCTTTGTTGCGGTTAAAGCAAAGTCATAATCCTCATAATCTTCTAGTGAACTTTTCTGATGAAGGTTTGTTAACTTGCATGCTTGAACTTTTTGTTATTTTCTTGAATTTTGTGCACGCATCATTATCAGATTTCCTATAATGCTGTAGCCCTGAAATTTGTATGCTTGTTTCTCATAAATAACATTATACTTTAACATCATGCCATTTGTAGTTGGAAATTATTTTACTTGTCCTCTAAAGTATGATATTGTGCATAGTTCTACTAAGCATCATTGTATTAACTATTTACTTAACCAAAATTTTACTTTAACATTTCATTGTCAACAAATCTCACCCCTTCTTTAGACCTGTTAGAAGGTATCTCTGCTGAGCGAATTTTATGTGCTGTACTTTGTCGCATTTGCTAATATTCCATATTCTTTGACGATTACTAGTTGCTATCATGTTTATAGGAGGCAGCAATTGATAAATTGCTTATTACATCTATTTTTATCAGAATGACCAGGAAAAAAAAAAAAAAAACCANTGACCAGGAAAAAAAAAAAAAAACCACATACACACACGCATTTATGCTGTCATGTGAAGACATATTTTAGTCATATTATGCTATTATATTACCAGATTTTCCTTTTCTGTCATACATACCAACATAGTTCTCATTAGAAAATTAACAATAAGGTAAAGAAAAAAATATTATGCATAATTGTAAACAATTTAATAGATTTTAGATAGTTTAAATGAGAAAGAAAAAGACTAAATGGATTTATCTTATTATTAATATTTACAAAATGGTTAAATCATTGAGCTCACTATTTAACTTTATTTTATAATATTTCTTTATTTGAGCAGGTTCTGGTAGTGGTAAGACATCAAAAGCTGGCCTTGTTAAGCCACAAATTCATGTTCACATGCCACCTGAACTTTTAGCAAGGATTGATGTCCCGAGAGCTGTTCTAAGATCATGTTATTTACTACCATCATTGATGCATCGTTTGGAATCTCTGATGTTAGCAAGCCAACTTAGAGAATTGATTGGTTGTCATCCAAGCAGCTTTCAGATACCAAGCTCATTGGCATGTCAAAGTTCTGGGTTTCGTATTCATCACTTGTGTAATTTTAATCTATGAACTATTATTATTTGTCTAACTGATACCTTTTTTGATTAGATTTTGGAAGCACTTACAACACTTAGATGTTGTGAAATTTTTTCTATGGAGCGCTTGGAATTGCTAGGTGATTCAGTCTTGAAGTATGTTATGAGTTGCCACGTTTTTCTTAAATATCCCAAAAAACATGAAGGACAGTTATCTGATCTTCGTTCACGGGCTGTTAGTAACTCAAACCTGCATAAATTGGGAACTGATCGTGAATTGCAGGTATGACTTGTGTCTGCTATCTGTGGCTTACATACTGGTCTTTGTTTTACTGTAGCATAATTTTCTTTTCGTGCCCTGATAAATATATTTTAAATTTTTAATTAGTCTACCTGGTCCTTGATTATAAGTGTACTGAATAAGTATATGGATTCATAATGACTGCATTTCTTATTTCTTATTTATGACAGGGGTATATTCGTGATAGTGCTTTTGATCCACGTCGTTGGACTGCTCCAGGACAGCGTCCTTTACGCCCTGTGCCTTGTAAATGTGGAGTGGATACTTCGGTAGTACCTATTTCTAGCAAGTTCCACAATGAAGACCCAAAAATTGTGGTTGGAAAATGCTGTGATAAAGGTCACCGGTGGATGGGTTCAAAAACCATAGCTGATTGTGTTGAAGCCCTCATAGGGGCATATTATGTTGCTGGTGGACTGGCTGCTGTAATTCATATAATGAATTGGCTTGGTTTTGAGTCTGACCTTGAGCCCTCTTTAGTTGTTGAGGCAATCAGTGCTGCATCTCTTCGGTCTTACATCCCAAAAGCCAATGACATTGCGTCCCTGGAGTCAAAGATTGGGTATGAATTTTTGACCAAGGGTCTCTTACAGGAAGCCATAACGCATCCATCTGAGCAAGAACGGGGAGTTTGTTACTGCTACCAGGTAGTTAAGGGAGCCTTCTTCTGATTTCATACTTGATCAACTTTATTCTTTATCTAGCCCATATACCAAAGAAGGTAAAATCTTTCTGAAATTCAAAAATAGAATTTGACTTGATAATTTGCTAAAGGTGAAGTTTTGTAATTTTGTCATACACAGGAATTGGGATATATTGTATTTTGCACAAATGAGAGTACACCATATGAACTGTCTTTTGGTTTGAATTTCATTTAGAGGCTAAAACTTGCATAATTGAAAGTTACGTTTCATATTTTCTTTTCTTATGAGAAATTAATTTATCAATATAAATAACTTCATAGGATGAGAAGTCCTCTCGGGGAAAAGAAAACAGTTAAGCTAACATTCAGAGCACCATCCTATCATAATTTACTCTTTTGTTGTCATCCTTCAATTAAAATTGAAGCATAAAAAGGGTCTCACTTTGAGTTCTTCAAATTTGACGCCCAAATGGTCTATGTTGACTTCTTTAATCCTCTGCAGAGGCTTGAATTTCTTGGTGATTCTGTGTTGGATCTGCTTATTACATGGTACCTCTATCAGAGCTACACAGATATCGATCCAGGCGAGTTGACTGACTTACGTTCAGCTTCTGTTAATAATGAAAACTTTGCTCAAGTTGCTGTTAGACGAAACCTTCAGCTGCATCTACAACATTGCTCTGGGTCACTATTGAGTCAAATAACTGAGTATGTGAGTTCTTTTTCTGAACCCCACAACACAACTGGATCAATTCAAGGCACAAAAGGTCCCAAGGTAAGTTATTATTCTGATTTTTATTAATATTTTAAAGTGGATAAGTGTTTCATGCATTGGGCCTTAATGGGACGTTGCTAATGCTTTAATATCTGAAATTGCTAAATGATTTTAGCTTTGATGATATATTTTTGTTTCATGCTCCTTTTTTTTATTTTTATTTTTTTTACTATATCTGCCTGCTTGAGTTGCACCCTCTTTGATTAACAATATTATGCTGGTAAAAGAATGCATCATATATTGCAATTCGAAGTCATGTAGGTTCTTTGGCTGTTAAAACTTCTCAGTGGTCTTCTACTTTATGGTTAGGTATGTGTCAGTTTTATGATTATCAATAGTTAGTTTGGCCCTTGCTGTTTGTCTACAGGCTCTTGGAGACATGGTGGAAAGTATTGCAGGGGCAATACTAATTGACACCAAGCTTAATCTTGATAAAGTGTGGATAATATTTGAACCGCTATTATCTCCAATTGTGACCCCTGATAAACTTGAATTGCCCCCATTGCGTGAATTGATTGAATTATGCGACTCGCTTGGATATTACATGAAAGAAACATGCACAAAGAAGGGTGAAACGGTGCATGCGGAGCTAACTGTACAGCTTGAAGATGTACTGTTAGTTGGGAGGGGATATGATCAAGGCAGAAAAGCCGCAAAAGGAGAAGCAGCTCGATGTTTATTGAAGCAACTGGAGGTTTGTTGGTGCTTCTTTTTAATGTCTTGGCCCTTTTAACTCATAAGGTTTCCAAGAACTGAACACTCCAAAATTTATTTGATAAAAAATGCTGTCATGATTAGCTGCCATTTTCTTTTTTGTTTTGCAATTTTCTCCAGAGATACTACTTTTTCTATGTATCATAAGTTGTTGGCTTGCATCATTACTCCAGAATTTCTATTATTCATCTTGCATTTTAAAATAGTTAAAAGCTACTTTGGGGAGCTGTGTGAAAAATGTTGACCTCAAAATAACTTAGGGGGTCTAAAGAGACTAACAAAGAAAGGAATGATATGAAAAAATTAAGGAAACTTCATAATTGTTTTTAATCAGTTAGGATACAGTTCTTATGAGAAAATAAAAGAAAGTAAATTTAGTAAAATTTTTATTATATTTTCATGGGTATGGACTGTCACAAAATTAGGTAAATAATTGTCTAGCTATTGTTTGATAACAATAGAAG
Organism: Ochetophila trinervis; assembly: GCA_003254975.1. NCBI lineage: Eukaryota > Viridiplantae > Streptophyta > Magnoliopsida > Rosales > Rhamnaceae > Ochetophila > Ochetophila trinervis. The sequence goes on along the minus strand of QANX01001840.1, from coordinate 40,187 downwards.
AGCTATTGTTGTATCAAGAGTTGATTGCTGTCTATAAGTGCAGCTCATCTTTGATTAGTTTTTGTCAGCATAATTTATATTCTATTGTTCTAATACTTGAAATACTGCAGAATAAAGGTGTCTCATATGCCCAATTTTCCAAGAAGAGAAAGCAGGGAAGAGATTACGTTGTTAATTCATCTTTCGTAGACATGAAAAATAAAACATACACAAAAATAACTGATGATTTGGAGGCAGTGATCCACAAAAAGCAAAGGACATCTGAAGTCCAGTCGCAGGATGTGTCAAGAGTTTCATCCTTGGCTGGTGTCTTTTCAATGGAATCCAGTGATCCTAACATTGACACGCCAGGTTTGCACCATCTGTCTGTTTCTAATTTTCATATTTAAGTTATTACCAAAAAAAATAAAAAATAAAAAATAAATCTCATTTTTAATGATCAAGAGTAACCCAAATTTGCCATAGCATAGTGCCAGCATGTATAGGGAATGAAAGATGGTGCAGAAGTACATCATCTACTTTACTCTTCATTGCTAATAGTAAACCAAACTCCATATAAACAAAATTGGTCAAAGGGCTTTCTTCTTCCATGTAACTATTTAATATGAAACGAACAAAATGGAGAATTCACAAGAAGTGCGAATTCAAATGTCTTGGTCACTTGGCTGCCTTGGATTTGATATACACGGCTGGCTTCATGTTTTCGACAAAACTTTGGCATATCACAAACATTATTTTTGCTAATAACTTCTCTGAGTTAATGACATAAAGAAAATCAATTGCCGCTTGAATTAACTGGTGGTTGCAATCTTGCAATTACTACTTTTGTTCTTTTCATATCCTTAGAATATGATCGAGCTATCATTTATCGTGCTTCATTCTAATTTCCAGCCCCAAAGTGGAATCTAATAGTATAATAATTGACAACTTGTTTCTCATGCAGCTATTGAAGCAATCAACATGAAGAAAGGAGGACCTAGAAACTCACTTTTCGACCTATGTAAGAAACTACAATGGCCGAGGCCTACCTTCAGTTCAATAGAAAGTAAATCAACGTAAGCCCAAGCAACCAGGCTATAAACTTTACGTTACTGTTCTGCAAAACCTGCTTCAAAGCATTTCCTTCTTTTCAACTCTGTCCATTTGGGCCTGACTAGTGGCTTTTTTTTTTTTTTTTTTTTTTTTTTTTTCACAGAACGCCAATAGAACTTGGTGAAGGCTCTGAAAGAAGAAAGGGATTTAACAGTTATGTATCAAATATAATCTTGACCGTACCCAACTTTGGCAATATTGAATGCAGTGGTGGTGCTAGGGCTGATAAGAAGAGTTCACTAGACTCTGCAGCACTTGCAATGCTTTATGAGCTCCAACGACTTGGCAAACTGGTCATTGCCAGGTCATAGCACTTTTTCCAGTTTCAAATTGCAGACCTTAATTGGGAAGGTGGTGCATTTTTATAATCCACCCCCCGAGTTAGATTTGGTAATGGCTCTCACTGTAAATATACATCTTATAAATTTTTTTGAGTAGTTGAAATATACGCATACTCAAGATTTTCTTTGCAATCTTCAATATGTTGGAGATACAATTTAGTTGCACTGAAAACATAGATAAATTCATCTCTTTTTTCGGATATCTTGTAGAGTCGTAGTATTTCAGAATTTATTATATGATACAATTGGCCGGTGAACATTGAACTCAAAGAAAATATGTATTTCCCATATAACATCATTCTCATTCTTATGCTCTAATCAAAAGCTCGTATACATTACTGTTGTTATCTCGGTTAACCCGTTTCAACATTTCAAAACTTTTACGACTCCCTATAAAATCTATCCGTTTGAAATTCACAGAACCACGCTCTACCGATTCTTTACTGGAATACACCGATCGAAGACGGTCAGCATGCCTCGAGTCTGTGTGGATTGCAGCCTCTATTTCATGGACTGACATGTTTTCCTGTCAAACACAGCATAAAAAACATCAAGGCCTTCATTGATTTTTATCAACCTCAATAAAATAAAAGGTGATATTGATCAATGGCACATGGCAATCAAACTGCTAAGATGGTGTACCTGATAAAATGTAAATATATAATCCAACACCTGCAAGCACGTAAAGCCACTATCACTAAAAAATGTTCTTGAAGATGGCCCCATCTCGGCGAATCGGTCGACAGGAAAGAGTATGGTAAGAAAGTTGTTCCTAAATATTAGTTCAGATTTCTCACTGCACACCGTCACATAAAAGAGAGAAGCTGAGAGATAAATGCTTCCTAAGGGGTAAAGAACACAAATCAAATTAAATTTGGAAATTTTGGAGGAGAGAGATCAATAACCTTTCCGTGAGAGACCTGGTTAGGTTTGCAAATGAAGCTTCTAAATCCTTGCCATCTCCTTTTGCATCAAAATATGCAGGTGTATGATGTTCACTGACATCATCAGCACTAAAAGAGTCGGTGTAAATAGAAGCAGTCGAAGTTGGCTCAGATATTGACCAGCAAATTGTATCCAGAAGGTTACTAGGGGTTATAGGACGCATTGGAGTTTGACAGGTCTGTAAGTGAAACAGAGGGAAAAAAACATACTTGTATTCAAGTTATTATTTACCAACAAATGCAATTCATGCATTGATCGTGTTCATATACTGATATGGTTAACAACCTACCTGCATCCGACGACCACGGCGATTTCTTACTCCAGTTTTAGCATAATTCACAACGTGTTGCCTTTCTTCATGGCTTGCTTTACTTCTAAAGTTCTGGACATCTTTAGGGACACTTCTCTCCAATCCCTAGTAAATCAAAAAATAGTAACATCATCTTCAAGATATAGACAGATATCCATAAAGATAATGATATATCAATCTTCACACACACAGATTTTCCTGCTGCATGATGATGTAACTTCTATGATTTTACCTCCTTCGCAACTTGATTCTGAAAATCTTCAAGCGTACCATTGACCTGCCTGGCCAAATCGACAGACATATGCACAAGCCTCTGCAGACACCTCTCCTTGGCTGTTTTCAGAATCCAAAGTGGCTGAGACATACAATATAGCAAATTAACTTCACGGTGATAAAATAAATATAAAGAACATCCTCTAACATTCAATAAATATAAGAATGTCCTTCACATTGCAGGCACTGTTATCAGTTCTTAAAAATATTTGAGACAATGACATGAAGAAGGCTAATTATAGCAGCGAGATATCAAAAACAGTATGAGCAATAGAAATATGATGCCCATGCCAATAATTGATTACTTGGTAGAACTAGAGTATTAGAAGTGCTCATTCATATAAGGACAAGATCGTATTATGCTGAAGCACTCACAGTGACAAGATTGCTAGAGTGGCCAAGATATCTCCGGATAGAGGACCCTTCGCACACAACGTGACTGGCAGGGCAACCAGCATACCACTGCTTCAGAAATGTGGCTCCTTCCTTACTGGCGGCCTCAATGACCTACCAAGCACATCAAATGATGTTGAGAAAAATTCTCAATGCAGTATAGTGCTGAGTTGACAAAAATTGGGGGGTCATCACTAGAATTGGTAAAACTCTCTTCAACTGCTTATACAAATTTAAAAAAGTAAAAAATTCATAAATTTTTTAATACATAACAAGTTTGTTCTCCCGAGTTATTTGACTTTACCTTTTTTCTAAGTTCTGGTGAAATATCTAAGTCAACATAGAGGGAGTGGCCAGATAGCATACAGTCATTACTTCTATTAGAATCTCCTCCAGAACAGGACAGATGCTGTTTCTCTAGCATTTCAGATTGCTTGGCACCACGAGTACCAACAGGAAGGCAAGAATTTTCACTACCACTAAAACCAGCTAGCCTATTCATCTGATCCAAGTGCGCATCATCTTCTCCAAAGCTCTTGACATTGTAAAGTGATTCATTGAGTCTCACTGCAAAAGTAAAAGGCAATTGGATTTAGATACTAGTAAAGTAGCATACATTAATTTCACAAAGTTTCAATGAGTAACAAAATGTATCTCAAAACACATTGGTGTAAAACAAAAGGTAGCCCACTCTTACCATTCTTCCTAACACTATCCACAAACCATCCAAGAGTAACAATAAAGAGACCGTTTCTTGATCCATGTTTCAAGGCATGCTCAAACTTGCGTCCACCAAAGCTGTAAAACTTGTTAAAGAGTACATACAAGCCTTGCATCAATAATCCTTACAAAGTGTTATGATGTTGACCCAAACAAAAAAAGATTGGTAAAATTTTGGCCGTACATCATCATAGAAAAAATAAACACTAAATTATTATAGGTGCAAAGATAAAATTAAAAGCGAAGGATATTTGGACCACCAAATGGGTACATTGTAGGTGTAAATTAGGGCTGTACTGACCACCTAATCGTTCTGTTGCTTCCATAACCTGTTTCCTTGCTTCTGCCGGAATAAGGAGCATAGAGATGAAAATTAATCAAATCGCTACCAGATTAGTAATAATAATACTTCGTTAACCGACAAATATAAAGGGTTGATGGAGCAACATAACATAGCAAATTGAGTTTAAAAAATAAAAAATAAAAATAAAATACATCAATCGCTCAAAACAATAAGTCAAGCTTGAATACAGGTTCTTGCTATTCCATTGCCTTTTCCGCACTTTTCTTTTTGGCTCCGAGTCTTCTGTCGTTAAGATGATATAAATATCAATCTTCCAAGTGAATGTTCTAGAGTTAATTAGCTATTCATCTTTTAGTTTTAGAGTCCCACTTCTAAAAATGATGTCCATAATAACTATGAGAAAAATATGGGCTATCTAATATCTTATCACACACAAAACTAATCAACTAAAACCGGAAAGCTAATGCAAAACTCAAACAATTAACCAAGAAGATACACACACAGATCAAATAAAAATGAAAAAAGAAGGTTAAGATTAAGAACACAACCAAAATCCTAAGAAAATAAACAAATTTATACGTGGAAATAGAATTCATGAACTAGTACCTTTGGATAGACCAGTAACACATATAACGAGACCGGCAAAGGGTGGGCCTGATCGGACCACCACTGACTCCGACCCGATAGAGGATGAAGCAGGGGACATTGGTTCAATTGGTTGCAGACCTCTAAATGAATGCAATGGAGATGAAATTCCAACAAACAGCCTAGAGCACCCCTTGCTCTTTATCACTTCCACCACACCACCACCCATAACCACCGCTCAAGCCTCTGTGAATTTTTTTTATAAAGAAAAATACAAAATAAATTAACAGCCAATCTGCATAAATCGTTCAAATAGTTAAAAGCAAAAAACAAAAATGTGATAGACATAAGATAGTGATATACCCATTACATCAAATTAATAAACTTTGACTAATTACTCACTATCTGAAAGTGGAAAGGCAAACAAGAAGTATAATTACTCAGTGGGCGGGAAAGAAAATTTGGAATAAAACGGAACAAAATGAATGATAAAACCCAATAATTACACGCGGATACGACCATGACCCAGAAGCAACATTTTGGGAAAAAGAAAAGGAAATATGAAAACAAATGGAAATGCTTTCATAAATGGAAGCAACTTATTAAGTAAAAAAGAAAAAGAAAAAAAGCAGGGAATAAAAAATAATGGTAAAAAGCAGAAATGGGTAGCGGGAACAAGATTCAGAGGCTGCTGGAGACAAAGAGTGAATTTTAAAGATGTAAGAAAAAAAAAGAAACTTTTTTCTTCGGTGAATGTAAAGGCTTTGAGGAAGAACCCAAAAAAAAAAGAAAAAAAAAAGCGAATTTTTTTGAATAACGTGCTGTGTATGAGAATGGGTTTCGAGAAAGTGAGTGAAAGATGGAAACCGGAAGCAATGCAAAGTGGCACAAAGCCAGAGCACGGGCAAATTCTCAGTCCACCATATTCAAAACTTCTCATCCCAAATTGGGCCTGCACTTTGTTGGAATTACAAGTGTACCACCATATTCAAAACTTCTCATCCCAAATTGGGCCTGCACTTTGCTGGAATTACAAGTATACCATCATCACTGCATAAGGAATTAAGGATCTGCTCTGTTTGGTCGGTCCCTATTACTGAAAATAGAAGCCAGAGACAGAGTACTTTAGGCTAACCACGAGATCTGCTGCCTTTTATCCGTATCTGAATGAAATGTTATACTTCAGAAGGCACTCCCAAATAGTCGACAGAATTCAAAAGTTTGCATTTCATAAGCCCTTTAAATAAATTTCTTTTTTGATAAAAGCTCTGCTTTTCTCTGTTTTACTTGTTCTAGAACCAGGATTCGACGGTGTAAATTGAAAGAGGGCCATGGACAATGCTGGTCATTGGGAAGATTTTTATTAGTTAATATTCAATTTATTATTTTTTGGGGTCATGTATGTATATTTGTTCATTGTTTGTGGAGGGTGTCAATTGGAAGTACAAATTCATATGAATTTTTAACAGATAACAGTCGTTTTCCATGACACCTACTTTGGGTCACATGAGGTTGACCTAAATCCTTGCACCTATTAAATGTTTGATTATACAAAAGTAATAAATAGTAGACGTAACGTGTAACTACAACTTCTCCAGTTGTGGCTAAAATTATAATAATGTAAGTTCACTTTTGTTAATTGTTACTTCCTTTTATCATGAGTGAATCTCTAATAACTCATTACTTGCAGTGGAAGATAACCCTTTCTTTTTATTATTATTAATTCATTAAAAATTTAAGAAATTATAAGTCAGAATTTAATTGGAGAATAAGTGATTGTGAAGTTGTCTATAACTGGATAGCCATTCATTAATTAAGAATCTGACTGAAAGCTGTGAAGTGGTCTGAACTTGGCTATAATCTAATCTTTCAATTAAGTTGTTAGTTAGCTGCCAAATCCCTTCTTGGATTGCAACGGTTACATACAAAGAAATTTAGAAAAAGTCTTAAATTATCTTGGAATTTTGCTTGTAAACATAGTGCAGAAAATGATGTTCCCAAACTGATCCACCTAATTGGTAATGATTTCATTGATTTGTCATAAACAGATCAATCTCAATTATTTGGTTAAAATATTTACTGTGAAAATAACATGTGACTGGGTCAGTACTTGTGAATCATATAAAAAAGCATGAAGCATACGCCAACAAGATATAGCTTTAACAAAAAAAAAAAATGCAATATTGGCTTTTTTATAAAATAACTACCAATTCTTGAAGTCGCTGACCGTCTGGTCTTTGTCCATGGCCCCGATTCTTTAGGTTTCAAAAACATTTTAAAAGATTGTATTTTATGTTTGAAATATGAATATGAAATCTACCCAGAAAAAAAAAATTAAAAAAGGAAGAAGAAGAAAGATACTATGAAATATTATAAATATTAGTATTTTTGATTAACAAACTTATAAAAACACATAAGAATGATAATAAAATGTATTATAGCTCACCTAGAAAGTGGGAGTGTATGTACTATGGAGGGAAGCTAAGCATTCAACAACCACATCCAAAAACAATGAAGACTAACAGGACATAGCCAACCAAAGAGCAATAACAACATGAACAAATAAAGTAAAATAAAAATAAAATAGTAAAAAGGCAAAGAGCATGAGAAATGTGAGTCAACGGAGCTGTCAACCTCCAACAAAGAATAAATAAAAAGCATCACTTCCACTTCCTCTCCCACTTCTACTCATTATTAAAGTTTTGCCAGGGCCGGTGATTCCTCAGCCTAATCATATTTGTTTAATATTTCAACTTCAAATTACACATCCCTATCTATTTCAATTTTTTTTTTAATTCTTCTTTTAATGCTATTTACATCCTTATCTCCCGAAAAAATCTCTAGTTCTTCACAATCAAAAGTTTTGGTAAGTGTCTTATTTATAGGATTTTTAAAAAGCATTTATTGAAAAAGCTGACATTGAGTAGACAAGTAAATTTTGCAGTCAAAAAAAAAAAAAAACTCTGTTTGAAGATTTTGAAAATGAACTGTATCAAATGAAAATGAAATATGAAGGAGAAATATGATAAGTTTGGAGTTTGGACGAATCGACCAAACCCTTTTACTTTCAGCGCTTTCACTGCGGCAACACTCGATTGAAATACAAGCTTAGTCAGACGTCTATTGATTGAATTCGGGACTGGCAAAAGGCATCAACAAAGAAACTAAAACTTGAAAAAAGTGGAAATTCCAAACACATTTTCCCAGTAAGATGTCAAACTGAAATCAAATATTGCATTGAACTAAAAAAGTACAACTGAGTAAAAATAAAAAATAAAAATCGATTAAGTATCAAAACAAACCTAATCTAATAAAAAGGTATTGAGCAGCTTTATCTTCTCTATGGAATTCCTACAGATTCGATAGCAGCTGCTTTCTGATGCCTACACTTTCAAACCATCCATTCCGTCAATGAACAAGCTCCGAATATGAAAAGAAACAACAGATAATTGAACCATTTCTGTAAAAAGTGTTGGACTACCAGCATTTTACTCAATCTTCTTGGATTTACAGAATTTTCCAACAATAACAGATTTCAATTTGCATCCACGTGAGAGAGTTTGTATAACCATAGCATCAATTGCTTCTTCCTTTTTCTCATAGACATAGAAAGCTAGAAAGGCAATAGGAAGTCCTGAAACAATAAAAGCACAAAGCCTCTGTTACCCCAATTTAACATTAAAAATTGAAATGAGTCCCATATATCAATGCAACTAAGTCCCCCAATATTGTTACAAACGAGAGGGAGTGAGAGCAGCACATCACAAACTCATCCATCTTCATGCCTCATTAAACTACAGCACTGGGAATTCAATTATCCAAATAATAACGAAGGTTCCCTTTGATACCAATATAATTGGCCAATCCAAATCATGTATAAGAATCATCAGACAAATTGGGTGCTTTGATTATGTCCCAAAAGAAGAAGAAGGGTGTTTTGATATTCACAACATGTCCTCCACAGTATAGATCAAGTACTAAGAGCTTTAGCTCATTTCTTTAAGCTTCTCCCAGAAATGTTTATTCTCAGTTCAATGTCCTATATAAATTGATTTTGAATTTGAACAAAATTGAAGTAAAATCCCTACTTTTTTTTTCTTCTCAACTGCATGAAAATAGCCAGCACCCAGTGTTAACAATTGGGAGGGAAGCAAACACAAACCTATGACGAATAAGCTCTGAAGTGAAACTGATCCAATGAAGCTAACAACCAACAGAGAGAAAGCAACCTGTTGCACCACCAAAAATGGTGTTAGAACGCTGAATAGAGATCTACTAAATCAGCTTCTGCTTATGCACAAATCTGAAATCAGAGAATGGTTACAGGGGCTTAGGACAGTAGCCCAATAACAATTCTTCTATTTGTTAATTATGAGGTGATTTGATGATGCATATATTTGATACCATTGGAATTGTAAATATGTAAAGAAGCCCTTATCTTTTCCAACCAACTATTGGGCTAAATATTCAGAAAAAACATTATTAAAAGAAGAAGAAAAAGGAACTCAAATTGATATACAAACTATTGTACATTACTAAAGGAAATAAAAAATTTAAAAAAAGAATGGGAAACACCTTGATGAAAAGAATCCAGTCATTTCCCTTGGCAAGAGATTTTAAAACATGAACAGCAGTATTCCAAGATGAAGCCACTGACATGGAAACTCTTTGGGACATCTCTTCCGATAAGTGGAAATGTGATGGGGAAAGTTTTTCAACTGTGTATCCTAATCTGCAGCAGTAAAAGTTCCATTTTGTGGTCATTAACTTGTGCTGCGAGCTTAGCCAAATATTTACCATTTGAACAAACAAACATAAATAACTTCATATGGAGATTGGAAAGCCCTATTTTTCTAATTAATAGTCTCCCAGACATACAATCAGAACTTGTTTATGCGATAATAATCATCAGTCTTAAGCAGAAGCTTTAGACATGGTATATTGGCATATCCGAGAAGAGAGTTTGCCATACATCTTTCCTGGTAAGATGGCATGGATGAACAAGAATATTATTGTCGCCAAGAGAAGCTTTGAAAGTGCAGTAATGATGGTAAATCCAGGTGCAATGAAGTTGTAGTAGATGGCAACCAGAATTAACAATGCGATGAATGTCTGTTTTTTATCCTTCCAGAGTAATGTGTCAGCAACTGCAAAAGGCAACAGCAGAAAAAGCGTTGTTTCATCAATGATTTTCTTTCAAAAATAATTATTTGGATGAGTCAACTGAATGCTGCATGGACATGGCCCCTTCATAGACGTATTCTACAACATTATCTAAAAAAACTCCAAAAGCATTTCCACGAGTACTTATGAATGCAGCAAAAATAGACATTCTAAAAAGTAGTGACATTAGTAGAATTCGATGATTCTTACCCCTTCCACTTCCAAGATACATGGAAGCTTTAGAAGGTCCTTGCCTTTTAGTTTGATTTTCAGCCCTCAAATGTGAAAACGATTCAATTGTCCTCTTAATACCTTCCTGCAGGAAAAATAAATCAGATAATAAATGGATTGGTAAGTGAAATTATATGCATTAAGCAAATGTTCACTTTTCCTTTTTTTTTTTGGAAGATAGAACAACCTTGAGTGGTACTATGGGTGTGTAGCCAAGTTGATCATTTGCTTTTGAACAATTAAAAGTTCTACTGCAAGACAGGAGTCTAATTCTTGAAGGTGTCAATTGTGGAACCTTCATCCCATATGGGCCAAACAGCTTATATGTCCACTCCACCACATGTGCAATCGGCATCATAACAAAGGCAGGAACCTTTATTCTAGGCCTGCAAAACTACATAAATTCAGGCAACATTTTATTTTATTCTCCCAATTCCTATTAGAGAGTAAAAAAGGAATAGAGAACATAATATGACATACCAAAAGAAGGTTAAATAACTGCTGCAGCAATTCACAGCCTCTATTAAAAAAGAATAAGAAGCAAACCTATTCATTCCTTTTCCCTTCCCCTACACATAAACATAAATTTCTCTTTTCTTCTTTTATAAATTGAATGATCAAGAAGTTTATGACTTATCCTCAGTTTCTATCATCATCAGAAATGGATGTAAGTAAGGAGTTAAAAAAGAAAAAGAAAAAAAAGAAAGATACTAATTCACCATAAGGATTTGGAGATGAAAACCTATTTTTAATATAAAAGAAAAATAGAACATGATGATAAGCATATCATCACAACAGAAGAGAGAAAATTTTCAAAATTAGAGGTTTAGATTCCCATCGGAATTGACTACCTTTATGAAAGTAAAACTTACTGAGAACTGGTAAAAAAAATAAACCCAAAATTATATCTTTGCAAAACAGTATGTGTAAAAAATATACATACCTTTCATAGCCAAGACCTCCAAGAATAAGTGACATAAACTCCCAAAATTTGATAGGTTCCATATTTGTAATAAAATATGCCTGCAAACCATTGTCCATTTAGCAAGAGTTGCCATAACTGACTTCCAGTTTCCATTTCCATGCCGAAACATTTATAAACATGATATGCTATGTTTTTCAGCAAAGTGCTAATAATTGAATTTTAAGGTAAAGGTTCCGTAGAATTGATCAAAACATCAAAATTTGAGATATTAATATGCATGTATGATCAATTCCATTATCTGTAAACACAACAAAATTTAGTACAGAGGGTGAAACGAAGCTAGTAGTCAAGTGCATGATTGAAGTGTAAGCAACAGTCACACTCACACACACTAAAACTTTATTTAAATTGAAACGCTTAGATAATTGATGGAACTTTGAAAATAATTAAAATGGTACCTGTCCTGCTGCTTTTTCAGCTACCTTCCTCTCTGATGCTAGAGCCCGTTCAGCACATACATGGGCATGTGCCACATTTTCAACATAAGTGAAATCATACATGTTATTGCCATTGCCAACAATGAACTGATAACATTTAAAGAAAACATAAAATGAATGATGGATTTCAATGAAGAATGTTATCACACGTAACAATTGAAAGAAAAAAGCATGTTTACATGCATAAGCAGTACAAAGCTCACAAAACTTTACCCTTCATTGATCCTGTTTTAATCTATTGACCAACCATTAATAGGACAGTCAAAGAAATGGAGATACAATTATTTGATCAATAGTCAAGATGTCGCATATACATTACTTAAATTGACCGTTCTTCATAACCAAGGTCTTAGGACCTAACAATTTAAACGCAGTTAACGTATTTGTTTATCATTTATAAATAAATAAATAAATAAGAAAAAAAAAAGACGAAACATAAAAATTTACCTTTGATTTCCCTGCCCTCGCAGTAGTAACTAAAGATGGAAGCAGTAACCTATCACCAGGTCCAAATATGCCGCTAGGGCGTATGCAGCATGTTAAAAGCCCATCAACACCATTTGACTTGATTACTAATGCCTCTCCTTCAGCTTTTGTTGCTGAATAATAATCATTGTGCTGAAATATTTGAACAGACCATAAAACCAGCCAAGGTAATAGCGATTGCAATCTATAATTGAGGGTTTATTGTACTAAACAGCTTTACATTACATTACTGAAAATTAAGCAGAATTTAAATAAAAAAGATTCCCTAGGTTCAAAATGGAAAAAAAAAGAAAAAAAGAAAAAAAAAAAAGAGTATATAAGCTGCTTAGTTTCAGTAAGCATTAGAAGGAACTCTAGGTTTATTGAGGTAAGTACCTTTTCTGGGTAAGGCACAGACTCATCCGCATTAATAATTCCATGAACCCCATCAAAGATAACACTAGGAGAGCTGGTATATATAAGTCTCTTTACTTTGAGTTCAATGCAAGCATCAATAACGTTCTTCGTTCCTGCAAACAAGAGCTGACTAATATCATTGACAGAAACTCAATCCCACAGAACAAAGACGCAAAAGCACAATGAAAAAGAATAGTAGACGCCATTACGGTCCACATTTCCCACCATCCACATTGACAGAACGATGCAGCTGATAATTGTTAATGGAGGAATTCGGAGCGGCCATGTGGAACACGACCTCAGCCCCTTGGCATGCTGCAGAACAAAAAACACAGAGTAATTACATTCACAATCCATAGTTACACCGAGATTTGACATCCAAGACACCGAATGGAATATGAGGTTGACCTTTAAGAACTTGGTCTTTTCGGCGGAGATCGGCGGACACGTACTGGGCACGGCCAGAGCGCAGAGCTTTGCCGAGGACTCCGTCGTCCTCTGCTGGTTCGAGATCGACGGTGGGACCCAAGTCGGCGATTCGTACGGAGAACATGTCGTACTTGATGAGCATCTCCACCAAATGCCGAGCCGCAAAGCCCCGTCCTCCAGTCACCACGCACCATTTCTCATCCTCAGCCATTTTTGGCTTGTGCCCACTTGCAGGAAAAACAATTAAAACCAAGAAGTAAAACGACCACTGAACTAAGCTCTTGTTCGGTGGTGGACTGCTTTGGCTTTACCTTTTGTGTGTTTTACCTAATGCCCTCGTTGGATCTGAGATTCAAGAGTGAGAGACTTCAGAGTCTCTGTCAGACCCGCCTGAGTGCTTGACAAAACACACGAGGGAGAGTGAAAGTCTTGCGTGAATAAAATTTATACCTACTCAACTGGCAAATTGGAATATGTACACATTAAAGAAAATTGCATCAGTTTTCTCAATCTTTAACCCCAAAATGTATCTGTTTTCTTGATCCACCTTCGCTAAGATTTTCAGCAATTTGACGCATAAAACCCAACTCGGCCCAACAACCTCTGCTCCAATACGGTTCGATAAATTGCTTTCTACACCCATTTGTTCATCTGCGGCATTCGCGTTCAAATTCAGAAACTTTTAATGAATGTGTGTAAGGTGAGTGGACTTGTGAATGATAATTTAAGCACTGGAATTAAATAAAATAGATTTAAAATTTAATTTTTTATTATAAACAAATTATATGAGACAACTAGATTCAGATTAAGATTAGAAAACAAGTAACAAAAAGAGTTGGTTCTATTATTCTACAATCATAAAATGAATGGCGTACACTTTTTGTGTGTTTTTTTTTCTTAATGTCAGCATTTATCAAAAAGTCTCTCCATTTATACTGCATATATACAAAGAAATAAAGAAAGAAAAAAAATTGAAAAAAACAAAAGAAAATTTGAAAAGGCAATTACCATTAAGTTTTGTTGTGTATATAGAACAGAACCCGAGTTTAATAAACAATACAATCGGGCTTTAAATTAAATTAATCCACAGACCGAGTGTTCCCTCCTCCGGCCCACCCAAATACCCGCTTACAAAACAAAAATAAATAAATAAAAATTATGTATTATCATTTTCCCTCCCAATTCCAACGCTGCGAACAAAATTCGAATTCCGGACTCCATTAATCTGCCTTCCATCGCCACCAGCTACGATGTCCTTCGAAGACGACGACGATTTCCAGATCCCTTCCTCCCAAACAATATCTACTCCCAGAATTGTATGTCGCTCACAGAAACCCCTCAAGCCCTCCATTCTTACCCAACGCCCTTCCAAAAAAACAAAGCGCTCTACCCCCAACTGCGTTGGTAAGGAAAATGTGTTGCCGCTGCCACTTCAGAATCAGTTAGGCGGTCAGGATTCTAAAACTTGTTTGAACGTCAGAGAATGTTTTAAGCTTTCCGATGCAGCGGATTGCAGCTTGGATTCATTAAAGTCTAGTTTCGATTGCCCAATCGTTCCGGCGGCTGACGAGAGTGTAGATGGATGTAGCGTTAACTGTTCCGTGTCTGCCGAGAAAAAGGGTTTATCAAACAAAAATGGTGGTTATTACTGCAATTCAATTGAGTCTAGGTTAATGGGGTCGAGAGGAGATTGCCGTTTCGATGTCGGTAAGGTTAACTCCTCGGATGAGGGCTCTGAGGAGGAGCTTGATGTGTTGCTCAATTTGTGTTCAGCACTAGAAGAGAGAGAAGACGATTTAATCGGCGATGAAAGTGGAGGTTTGGTTCAATGCCCTCTATGTGGGGTTGATATTTCGAATTTGAGTGAGGAACTGAGGCAGCTCCATACCAATGATTGTCTAGACAAAGGGGAAGCTCAAGCTCAAGCTCAAGTTGTAAGTTCCTATTATTATCATTTTTTATTAAAAATAAAATAAAATTTCTATTCATTTTCCTTTATCGCCTAATTTTCTATACTGGGCTACATCGCCTAGTAGAATAAAATTCTAGCAATGTAAGTATGTATATATATGGTAGCTAATCATAGGATATGTTTTTGAGTAGGTTGTTCAACATGAAGAAGAGGGACCTCAAGTTTTTGGCCAAGTTGTTGATGTTTCTCCTGTTGTGCAATGGCTATGTGGTCTGGGTTTAGCGAAGTACGGAGACGCATTTGTTAGAGAAGAGATTGATTGGGACACCTTGCAGTGGCTGACAGAAGAGGTATCAATCTTGAAAAATTGTTGTATATTCGGTTGCTTTTCAAATGGGTATGATTTTTATGTTGCACATTGCTTTGGTAGTTTTTGTTGGCCTAATTGTTTGTTATGTTACTGAATGAAAACTGATTTTTCCATTATTTTCGGTGTTTTTGGTGTCTCAAGGATCTATTTAGCATAGGCATCACCGCACTTGGTCCCAGGAAGAAGATTGTGCATGCTCTTTCTCAACTTAGAAATGGGAGTGCCAAAGCAATTGAAGCACATACAAAAGCTCAGGTTAGCGAACCTGGAAGGACTGTTGTTGAGATACACAGTGATGTCCTTGAAGGGACAGCTGATGATACCAGTAAATCAGCACCAAACAAGTTGATAACAGACTATTTTCGAGGTTCTGCTAGTGAAAGGAAGAAAGTTTGTACCACCTCTAGGGATCCACATGCTGTAACTAAAAAGTTGTCAAGTTCTGGACGTAAACAAGCTGTGGTGAAAAACCATGTGACATATGGAAAACATAGGGATCCTCCCTTGTGGTGTTGCATACCAGGAACGCCGTTTCGAGTGGTAAATGACTTTTCAGTAAACAATGTTATTTGTTTGTTCATTTTTGCACTTACACCACATTCTACTTAATTGTAAACAAAACACACAGGGTAAGTGTACCACATGTGTGAATTCTGATGTTATGGACAAGCATATTTCACCTTGTAGAATATCTCTTACATGAAATTGTTGCTGGCCTTTGAGAGATTCTAGTGCTTTCTTCATATATTTATATATATGATGATATTGATGCAGGTCTTTTACTAAATTCATTGTTATTGACATATACAGGATGCTTTTCGATATCTTAGAGGAGATTGTTCACATTGGTTTCTCACTCATTTTCATATGGATCGTAAGTTCCTCCTTTCACTTGATTTCATTGTTGTTCAACTTGAACCTTGCCTCTTAATCTGAACAATAATTCTAGGGAGGTAATGGCAATTACTGACAAGAGGTGATATTTTGAGCTTATTTTGCAAATAAGGATATCTGCTATATAATTTATGTCTTCCAGTTTGATATGATTGACTTGGTCATTGCTATGCGTGCAGATTATCAGGGTCTAACAAGGTCCTTCTGTAATGGAAAGATTTATTGTTCATTTATCACTGCTAAACTTGTAAATATGAAGATTGGGATCCCATGGGACAGATTGCAAGTTTTACCCCTCCATGAAAAGATTAACATTGCTGGCATTGACGTGACCTGCTTGGATGCAAACCACTGCCCTGGTTCCATAATATTGCTTTTTGAACCGCGGAATGGTAAGGTGTGGTCCTAACTGACTTCCTAACTCACTAATATGGTGATTTTACATTTCTTTGTACCTTTGATACTGATCTTATTTCTTGTCTTTTCAGGCTGTTCTACATACAGGAGACTTCCGCTTTAGTGAGGGTGCAGGCTTCATGTCTGTTTTGCAATCATGTGCTGTCCATACACTCATCCTTGATACCACTTATTGTAATCCCCAGGTCAGTCTGCACAAAGTATATTCTCCAACATTTTGCAATACATGATATGAAATCAAAAGGCACAATGATTTGTGTCATTTTCTATTGCAGTATGACTTTCCAAAAAAAGAGGCTGCAATACAGTTTGTCATCGATGCCATTCAAGCTGAAAGTTTTAACCCAAAAACTCTGTTTTTGATTGGTAGCTATACAATTGGTAGGTTCTCTCTCTCTCTCTCTCTCTCTCTCTCTCATGAATCTTCCTTCTTAGTTATATAATTTTTACATAATCTTTTCTGGTCGTTAATGTTTCCTCCAAATGCATTTAAAAAAAAAATGTTTCCTCCAAATGCACATTATTGATTTTCTGAGCCATTGGTTTTCCAAGTGATGTTTATATTTTAAACTTTACAGTATGTTCATCCCTCCCTCTGTATTTAGTTTCACCGTGTATTTTCTCTCTTTAACAGGAAAAGAGCAGCTATTTTTGGAGGTTGCTCGGGTGCTCCGCAAAAAGGTTTATGTCGCTGCAGCGAAGTTGCGTATTTTAAAATGTTTGGGGCTTCCTCAGGAGGATATGCAGTGGTTTACATTAAATGAACAGGAAAGCCACATTCATGTTGTTCCGTTGTGGACATTAGCAAGCTTCAAAAGACTTAAGCATATATCTAATCAGTATGTGGTGAGTAATTACTCTTGTCCCCGACCAAAATAAAATAATACTAAATCTTCATGTGGAACACCTAAAATATGTATGATGGATGTAAGTAGAAGGAACATTTCAACAATGTTATGATTCAGAGACAACTTTAAGATTGAGGTTTATGTCATCATGCCTTGAATATCCTCTATCAATTTTACGTTTCCCATTAATTAATTTTAAGGGTTAAATATATAAAGTATCTTTCCACTTTGGGATAGAACTGGTGTTTTGACTAATTATTCGTACATGATTGATTTTACATTCCTTTTCCTTTCGTAATATTTCTTCTCTATAAACAAGGTTATAATGAGAGATACACTCCTGGTGGCAGCATTGCAGCTACCAGCTAGACAATTTTCCTATTTTTACAATAGGGCTATTTTATTTATTCAACAAGAAAAAAAAGTCTCCTGTTTGCTTTAAACTGCTAAAAATTTCATTCCTGAATGTATATGTGATCAGGGTCGCTTTAGTCTTATCGTTGCTTTTTCCCCTACTGGGTGGTCGTTCGGTAAAGGAATGAAGAAGTCTCCAGGAAGGAAGTGGCAGCAAGGCACCATCATAAGGTGATGTTGGCTTCTCCTCTGTAACTGCACTGATTGAATCCTTGAAACTATCGTTAGTTCATAGTGATGGAGTGTGTTTTGTGTGTGATTTCTTAGATCCTAGAACTACTAAATATTTTTCGTACATGCTTGAATTGTAGTCATCTCGTTGAACTTGATTTTTATTTTATTTTTTATTTTGACTTAATAAAAGGTGTATGACTAACACTAACATCATGTTGCCTTTGTACTACAGGTATGAAGTGCCATACAGTGAGCATAGCAGCTTTACAGAACTCAGACAGTTTGTGAAGCTTTTATCCCCCGTTAACATAATACCTAGCGTTAACAATAATGGACCAGATTCTGCCAAATCCATGGTTTCCCTATTGTTGTCTTAAATTTTTTACTCCCACAATTTTAGCAATTCAAACATATAGTTACCTCCAAACTTGGTTCCAGTTGTGAATTGTTTTTATAAGGAATTCTGTTTTTGTATCGGTCTTTTTATTGATTCCCGCATAGGAACCGTGAGAACTGCTGCTGGCAGTTTTTACGTTATTATAATGGATATAAAATAAATTCAAATTCAATAAAAAAAAATCAAAAATTCCAACCTGTTAAATTGTAGAGCGGAGATAGCTCCGTGAAACACACCTGTGCTTTGCTGAAAATGGTGGGATTTTGCTCCACTCTCAACCTTTCTAAACGAATAAATCTAAACGGTCTTTATTATTTTTTAAAATTGAATTTTTTTATATTAATGTTTTTACCATGTGTAATTAATATTTACAATTTAAATAAAATTACATATTTTTTTAATTTAATTATAACGGAAAAAAAAAATGAATAGAGTATGAAAAGGTAATTTAAAAAGGAAAATAAAAGGATGAAAAGGCAGTTTGTTGAGTGCACTGCTCAATTGGAGGTGCCGAACGACGTGTCATGCATTTTTCGTCAACATATGACAATATTATTTCCAGCGCCATGTGGAGCACGTGGAGGAGGTCATATTTTATTGAAAAATATAATTATAAAAGCATGTTTAAATTTTTAATAGGGGCAAATTAGTTACACTCCAGGTTTAGTATAATTTTAAATTAGTTACTGTAATTTAGTATAGTGTATCAATATTTTTTAAAATTTAATTACAGTTTTTTTTTTTACTTTAAAATAATTAAAACATTTTTTTAAATAAAATTAAAATATTTTTATTTACTATTTTTTTATTTTTCTTTTTCCTTCGTCTCTTTCTTTCTCTTTCTCTTTCTCTCTTTTAATTTTTTTCCCTTATTTTTTCTCTTCTAATTTACAGATTTATTTATTTTTTCTTTTTATCCCTTTTTCTTCTTTTTCTCATCACTTTTTTTTTTCTTCTCTCTCCGATTCCCCTTTTTTTTATTTTTTTTTATTTTTTATTTTTTTTTTATCTCTTTCTCTCTTTTTACTTTTCATCCTTTTTTTCCCCTAATTTCTAACCTACTTTTCTTTCTTTCTTTTTTTCCTCTTTTTATCTTTTTTGTCTCTTTCTCTCCACCTTCTTTTTTGTTTTTTTCCTCTTTTCTTTATGATTTCTCTCTTCTCTTCTCTTCTCTTTCATCAAGTGTGAGAGAAAGGAGAGAGAGATAAATGTATTATTATTATTATTATTATTTTAAAAAGTAGAGAGAAATGGGAGAAAAAGAAAAAAAGAAAAGAAGAAAAAAACAAATCAGGTCAAAAGAAACAAACCAAAAAAAGAAGAAGAGAAAATGGATAAATGAGAGAAAGAAAAAGAGAAAGAAGAATCAAAAGCAAATTTGATGAGAAATAAAGAAAAGAAAGAGAGAAAACAAATTCAAAATATAAAATGTGAGAGAGAAGTATTATAAAAAAATATCATATTCGGAAGAAACAAAAAAAAAATGAGGGAAGATAGAGAACATGAGAAGGGAAGAGAGAGAAATATAAGAGGTGAGAGAAAAGTATTCTAAAAGATTATTAATTTTTTAAAAAAATATAATATTTGTTAAAAGACTAATTTATTTTTATACCATTAATTTTAACAAATTTATATTTATGGCAGATGGTGTTTATGCATTATACTAAACTATAGAAACTGACTTAGAATTATATTAAAAGTTGAAAGTCTAAATGAAATTTGTCATTTTTAATAAATCATCTTCATTTTTTACTTTTGGCACTCTTTTTTAAACAACATGTAAATTATATTATATTTTTATTTTAGATGTATTATTATTTATTTTAAAGCTTAAATTATTAAAAAGTAAATAATTATATATTTATATTTTTTTATAATATATATTTTTAATATGTAGATCCAGTTTTATTTGCATTCATTTTGAATTTTTACATATATTTTGAATTTTTTAATAGAATTATTGAGTTTTTAAATGGGGTATTACCTTTTAAATTTTTGTCTTTCTTTTGTTTTCTATAATAATTAATTTTAAAAAAATCTATATTTTTAATTAATTTTTATTTAAACAGTGAATTTTTTTAGCTTTTCTCTTTAAAAAAATTATATGATAATTTTAAGTAGATAATTTTTTTTAAGTGAGTTATATATTTGATAAATACATTTTAAATACATTTGACAAATTATATTACATTTAATTAAATATATTTGAGAAATTAAAATACAAGTTTGTTGAACATATTGAACAAAGTATATTACATTTTAACACATTTAGTTAATATATATTTAATAAATTATCACTTAGTTAAAAACGCTCAAAACTTATCAAATAGTTTAAATAAAATTAATTAGAAATATTAAATTAAAAAAATTTGAAGTCATCAATTAAGTTTTGAAAAATCATCAAAACAAATAGTTTTTGCACCAAAAGAGAGAGAGAGAGAGAGAGGGAAAGAAGAAGAAGAATAAATTCTGTAGATGATTTATTAAAAATGAGAGAGATATTTTTATAAGTAATTATGAATTATCTCAAATTTTAAAAGTGTATATTAAATATTCCCTCGGTAAACAGATGATAAATGAATCGGCGCCGAAATGCAGGGTTTCGCCAGGGGGGGGGGGGGTGTGTGTGGAGGTGGAGGACCGCTTTTTAGTCTGCGTGGAAAAAAGAAAGCACTTTGACTTACTAACAAAACCCCTTTTTCCGTTGGAGCCTCCATATTTTCTCTCTTACTCATTTATTGTTTCTGAAATGTGAGGTAGAGAGCGATAGGGACTCCTGAATCCTGACAACTTAATCATATGTTTACCATATAATATAGAACAATATAAATTAATTTAATTTTATAGTAAAATTTTGTGTTTAATTCATTTTTATGTTACATATGATGCGTTACCTAGCTCGTACATTTAATTTACTTGCTTAAAATCCATTTATTATTCAATATATATATATATATATATATATATAGTTTAACTAACTGGCAAATTAAGTTTTTCTTTCTTTCTATCATTCTCCATGGAAGATTCTATGAGACTTAGCCACTTTTAAAGTTTTGAAATCGATAGGCTCGTTGGTGTTGTACTTAGAAGAAGGGGGATTGGTTAATTATTAAAGTAGAAATGACAGCCCCGGCTAAAGGTTGTGGTCGGAGAAGAAAAGGGGGTCGGTTCCAAAAAGATAACATAAACCGAAGAAAATATGTGGTACAAAATTCATCAATTCGTACCTAAATAAGATACATCCACACACATAAATATCTACCCAATTATTATTAGTTGTTGATGAAGTGGACTGTGATGGTGATATCAGCTACTGCTAAGTTTAAATACATGAAAGGATCTGAAAGAGAAAAAGAAACCTGAAACTAGCTAGGAATGCTATATTAAAATTCAACCAAACATTTATCTGATTGATTATTGGACGTTTAGCAGGTATTTAAGAGTCATATTAGAGTCATATATATTCATATATAGTGATGTTTATAATATGGTAAACATGATATAGACGTTTCTGATGTTTATGTCTATGTCAAATTATATTTAAAAATTTAAAATATTTTATACATACTTTCTGGCCAGGAGATAAATGTGAAATGTTAGAGAATATATGTGAAATGACAATAGAAAATATATGTAAATATATAAAATGTTCATACTTTTAAATATAATTTGAAATAGAAGTAAATATTAGAGTCTATATAATATTTACTATAAAGATGTTGATGTCTGATTATTACAGATATACTGTTTGACTGGTGAATTAATATTCTTTTAGTGAGTAACATACATGCATTGCACTATTCAAATTCATGAACCTTATGCTTTTTTAACTCAAACACGGGAGGATTTTTTTTGGGTGAAATGAGCATTATATAAAACACAAAAGAGAACCCTCACAATAGAGGGATTACAAACAGCTTTCCAGATGGTTACAAATTAAAACATTAACAAGAGAAGCTGGGAGCATCTGATTAACTAGATCATCAAAACAAATAGTATATTCTTCCCTTAGGACATATTTTGCTAGTGTGTCTGCAAATTTGTTTGAAGACTGTTGATTCTAAAAACGAGACCAATTATAACATGCAAAAACATTTTTCACTTTCAAAATTTCATACCTTGTTGTTCATCCTTCTGATGCAGTTAGATAGGTAATTTCTCCCTCAGCTATTCCCATGAGCAATGTTTAGCACAAATATGTACAATTAATGGGTTCAATTTTATATATAATTTTTCTTTGAAAATAATTACATAATTTTTTTTAGTTGATTATACGTTGTTTTGAAGTGTGTGTGTGTATAGTGGTTCTAAAGAACCAGATATCTGATTCTTTAAGGAGCCCGAATTCACATATGTTAACTCATATGAGAAATGGTGCATTTTGCAATTAAAATTCAATTTGACTTGCTGCTTCAATTTTGACTTCTGTACCGATTTGAACATTTAAGTTACATTTCCAAAACGCAGCCTCTTCCTCCTTCCCCACGAAAATAGCAGCATCCTTGCACTAGTCGTCAGCAAACAAAGCAGCCATCGAAGCCAAACCTTTCGCCTATTCACTCACTCTCAAATTTCTCTTTGAACCTGGAAAGGATTAGCAACGTACTAATCAACATCCTAAAAGACCCAAAATGATTTCTATTTTGGTTCTATTTTTGGTGTAGCAGTGATGCGTGTCGTAAACACCAAAATTATAATACTGAATTTACTAAAACTATAGTAGTGGCAAGTCCAGGTCGAATCCACAGGGACAGTATTGAATTCCAATTTAAATTCTATCCTAGTAAAATACTAAACTAAAAATATAAAAATGGAGGGTTTTAGATTGCTTGTAAAATATTTTAAATTAAATCAAAACTAGTAAATACTGAAAATAAATAAATAAGAGAAACTCTTGAGATCAGAATAATTCATAAAACTAGTAAACAATTGATCATAGACATAAAAAATCCAATTCTTCATTCAGTTCGGCATAAATAATTGGCACATCCTAATTATTCTATATTTCTCACTAAAATAAACTAATCCAGATACGATCATGAATTAGTTATAAATTCTAAAATTAAATCTAGAATCAACGTGACTTGAATTTATCACAGAAAATAATCAAGAACAAGAGAAAAGCCAAATAAAGACAAACTCTACAAACGTTGCAAAGTTTTAATCTAATTTATATTTTTCATAGACACTTAACAGAAACTGAGATCATAACCATTAAAGTCTATTTGCTACTAATTATTAAAAACCCAATACGATTGAGAATTCAATTTAGCAATAATCCAATCTCACATAAAAATAACGGATCCAAATTATAATTATAAGAAATTGAAAATATAAACAATAATTACAGAAGAACATAAACTGAATGATTAAATTAGATTGAAATAAAAATAAGTCTCACAATTGCATAACTAGTTTAGAATTATTCTTACCCAAGAATAGAATATTAGAAGCGCAAATTTGAGAGAAAAAATCAATTCTAATGGTAAAAATTGTCTAAAAGTCGGCTCCCCTCTTTACAATAATGATAAAACATATTTATACTAAAATCTAGAGCTAAAACTGATAAAATCACACAAAAATGACCAAATTCGCTCCCACCCAGGCAGCTGGCTAGGCGCCAAGGCAATGCAGCTGTGCTGCATTGCCTTGCTCCTAATGTCTGCTTAATTACGATTTTGCCACTGCTTCTTTATTTTTCTGTTTAATTACAATTTTGCCACTGTTTCTTCATTTTTCATCTCTTTAAGCTCAAATCCACCTAAAACATAGAAAAATATAAATTAATCCATTTTAAGTGAATAAAACTTGCTCAAATCAAGTATTAAGGTATATAAAATATATATAAATTGCATCCCATCAAGCATGTACTTCTATTTCTATACAGCTTCACCTTTGTGTTCAATCTTGATTGAGCAGAGCAAAAAGTTTAAATTTATAGTTGTTAAATTTTGTCATTCAATCTTGTAATTTTGCAAGTTTTTGGTACAATATAGATGACGGTGGCTTGGTAGAGTTTCTTAGAAACAATTTCCTAGTCTCAGTAAAATATCATTGGGGTAAATTGTCAGTGTTTGATTTTGATTTTTGTTTTTAATTTATTTTTTGGTTGATAAAAGAGTGCTCAAATTGTATTAGCTGAAATGCTTTAAAGAATAGTAAAGAGGCTTATAGGATAGCTTTGTGAGATTGATTTAATTATTCATATTTCTCTTTATTGTTAAAATTTTTTATGCTGGTAGTTTATTTTGAGCTTAATAACACTTTCTGAGATAGTTTTATATATTATTTTTAGTAGTTTAGAAGATGTTATTTGCGATTTAACTAACTAGTAAGTTTGTCAACTTGTTTGCAATAAATTTGTGTGAAAAATTTTGCAGCAGCGCTACTTGTTTGTTTTTGTTTCTGTGAAAGGAATGGGATGGACCAATTTTGCAAGATAATGCCCGAGCAGAGCCACCGACTAGTGCAGAGGAAGCCTGTGGCGAATTCGGGTGGCTAGTGGCTTCTCCTTGCTATTGCAGCGCCACTGAAACTTTGTTTGGAAAGCAGAAGCCACCGAGAAAGCCCAGCTCAACTAGTGCAGCGACGCCACCATTTTCATGGGGAAGGAGGATGAGGTGTAGAGAGATTTCTGGTTTTCGTGGGGAAAGAGGAGGAGGTTGTGTTTTGGAAATGTAATGTAAATGTTCAAGTTGGTGTAGAAGTCAAAATTGAAGCAGCAAGTCAAAATTGAATTTTAATTGCAAAATGCATCGTTTCTCATATGCTTTAACATATGTGAATTTGGGCTAAGAAACCAGATATCTGGTTCCTTAGCACCACTATGTATATATATATATGTATATATGTATATATATATGCGCCTTAGCCTGTACTTAAAATTAGCGAGTATTCTCCCTCGTCAACCAATTAGCGTGTTATTTCATTTTATTTTAATCGAAGTCTGACGATAGTGTCTTTCATTCCTAACAATGTAAAAATGAACTTTTGGTAAGTGAAGTATTATATATTAATAATAAAAATATTGCTAATATATATTGTCCAAATTATGCATTATTGGGATGTCAAATTGTTGAAATGATATAAATGTAACGATTATTCATCTTCTAATAATTTAATTTTTTAGATTAAATGATAATTCAATACGGCATAACTCCGTACGACACCCATCAATAGCAAAATTATATATACATATATATACATATATCTCTCGCAGGATTTGATATGGTCATAATTTTTGAATTAATTGTATTTTGATATTTTTCATTTTTAAAATTTTACAATTTAGGCTTTTAATTTTTTGATTCGGCAATTTAAGCTTTCAATTTTTTAATTTGTTGCAACTTGCCTTTTTTTTGACTTTTGACTGATTAAACTTAACAACTATCTTATGTGACTAATATTAAATTATATCAAATTTTGAATTAGAAGATACTAAAATGTAAAATTTTAAACTAGTTCTAAAAATCTGCATTTAGTATCTTCGAATTTAAATTTTGATACAGTTTAATATTAGTCAAGTTGTATGTGCCAACTGTTTTTTTTTTTTTCAAATAAAAGGTAACAAAGTGCAAAATGTTATATATAGATTTAATATTTTGCAGTTCTAGTTTGAAAATATTGATATAGCTTAATACATATCATGTGAGAGAGTACTTAAACCTTGTACTCAAAAGTCAAAATATGCTTAAATTGCAACAAATTAAAAAATTGAAGATCTAATTGTTGAGCTAAAAAGTCAAGAGCCTAAGTTGCAAAAATCTAAAAGTTGAAAGTACGAAAGTGTCAATTCATATCATTCAAACAATAACACATAGTTTCAATATTTTTTTGATTTAAAAAATAAAACCTAAATAGATAAATAATTAACATCCAATCAAATCTATGCAAATCCAATATTAATTATTATTAGTAGTTGATTCCACCTTTTTTTTTTAAGTTGCTTGGAAAAATTTATTCATATGTGGCAGCTAATATAACATGTCTCTTTTTATAAGTTATAAATTTTTATCATATCAAAACTGTATAAATTGCTAAGTTAAATTCCATAAAAGGAAGTGAACTTAGGGAAAAGGAGGATTAATAAGGAAGACATATTAGATGTTAGAACATTCCACTACAAGAAATTTGGCCTATAGCGACAACGGCCTTTCGTGACTGAATGTTGTTTTTCGTCGCTAAATCCATTTAGTTACGCAAAACAAGTTGTAACAGCTCCTAACCATGAAAAAAGTGGCGGTTCGTGACTAAAGGCCAATTCCAAAATTTTAGAATTTTTTGTGACTGAATGTGTCATATTCAGTCACGAAAGCTGGTGTAACTAAAGTATGATGTTTTTGTTACTAAAACTGCTGGTTTCGTGGCTAAAGGATATCAATCAGTTACGAAAACTGTCGTGTCTATTTTGTGCAGTAGTCACAACATGGTTGTCGCGACTAATTTGAAGTGTTTTAGTCACAGTTTTTATGTCCGTGACTAAATTGCATTGGAATTAGACACGAAAACATTCGTTGCTAAATATATATTATATTAGCCACGATAGTCGTTTTCATGTCTAAATTTGTAATTTTTTTTCTCGCATTGGTTTCCTATACTTAAATCGTATTCATTAGCCATGGAAAAGTTCGTTGCAAATTGTTAATTTAGTTGGCCATGAAATATTTTTTCATAACAAATTGCATATTCTTTTGTCACGAACAAAAAATTTCGTTACTAAATGCGGTTCAATTTACCAGTGTATATTTTTTGTTTCGTGGCTATTTATATTAGCCATGGAAGTTATACATAACTGATGTTCCTGGAAACCTTATCAGTCCTATATTAATTAGTTACTCACATGCTGAAATAAAACATATATAAGTTCCAAATCGCATCCACAACCAACGACTAAACGAACAAATTCTTATCAAAATATTCTGCTTTACTTATAACAAACCATCCCAAAATATTACTATATAAAAAATATATATATATAAGTCTAAAGTTTCAGCATTGTTGTATCTCAGTTTCTCGTTTCCTAATCACAACATGTGCAAGTTAAGATGTTAGCACTCAACATTTTCAAAAAATATATATTAACAATTGGCCTTCAAACTAAAAAAATATTTACTGCCATCTCAATTGTAAGGTATCAGCTTGCATACCACATTCATTACGAGTCCAAGCTAAGGGAATTTACATCTCATTCAAGCAAAAATAACCAACACAATTTCATACACAAAGTAATATTAGAGTTCATTAACACAATTTCAGGAACATCTACTTGTTAATTCACAAGTACCTTCATTATTATGAGTTGTCTCAGTGGGTAGATTACGCTCAAAGGAGTCCATTCGCAGCTGCATTTCCCTTATGTAAGTCATGTAATTGTTATAACGCTCCTCGTACACTTTTAGCTTTTCTTTCAGCTCATCGTTTTGCACCTCAACGTTCGCAGCTTTTTGCACTGCTGCCTCCTCTCTCTTTCGTGCCTCTTCAACTTCCCTTAAAGCATTTTGATCCTCCACGATTTTGATCCTTGGGGCTTTGCACCTTCACCTAATCCACATACATAGCTAGGTTTTGGCGGCAAAACCATATCAAATAGTTCATCCTCCCCCACTTCAATGTTACATTCCTCCCATGTCTCATCTTCCAGCTTAAGTACCTTATCCTGAAAAACAATTACATGAACTTTGGGATATGCTACTCGATAAATATTAAAGCTAAAAAATAGGTATCAACCATCCTTGATTACCAGAAAATTTTGCATACTTGTTAGTTTCTCATTTACATATGCATTTATATTAACATCCATCGAAATGTATACTTACATAAACTTCTTTCGATACATCATCTACCCATTTGTTCTTCTTCTTGCTGAAATGTGTCTCTTTCCATAGTCGTTTCTCCCAAGCAGATGTTCATTTTCAGCGTCCCCCTACAATGTAAATTGTTTATCCGTTTAGAACATATGGTCTGTTTTTACGACGAACACATAGCAATCACATATAGCAGCCTCTTTTTATTCACTAAAGGATAAAAAATCTTACCAAATCATATCGAATCTAAGCGAAGGACTTTGTTCCTCCACATTGATTAATCCTTCTTGTTGCACGATTTCTCTTATTGATTGCACTCATTCTTTATGTTTATGTTATTATAACATAAAGAAATATTAGAGCACTTTGATTTAAATGACTTACATAAATGTTTCATACACTGTAGTTCACACACACAAAGCTACAATCTTTCACAACATTTGGTCCATCTGCTAGTTTCTATCCATAATATTCTTGTTAAAACAAATTAATTTGACATACACTGTAAATAAGTCCTACATATGGCATCCAATTCTAGTTACCTAAAACACACCTCAGTACAACCTATTCATATTGTCATCCAAGCTGCTGGCAATAATATCAATGCAGTGCATTATACAAACTTGACATCATCGAAACTTTTAGTTAGCTTACAAATGTCAACATAAAGTACAAAATGCAAGTCAATAACACGTATTTTTTATTTTCCAGTTGCTTATAACATATTACTAGACCAAAAACAAGTAGTCAATAAGATTCTTATCTTTCTATTCTACAACTACATAAATTAAGATGAAAAATTGATGAAACGGAAAAAAATCCATGTACGAATATGAAGCTACTGCCAAATTAGCCACTTTGGAATCTTATAAATTATCTAAAAGGGTTCAGAACTAAATCGAGCCACTATTACAGCCCAATCATCTGCTTTTACCTTTGGTGGAGGGTTGGCCAACGCTTCCTCCTTGTTCGAAATTTTCTTTATAGTGCTCGTAAAGTCGGTGGCGGTATGATCTAAATAGACGTTGCATCTCCACAATTATTGCTTCATTTATATGATCGCCATCTTCAAAATTGAATGTCTGCTTAAAAAAAAATACCAATTTCCATGAGATGTAAATTTAATTTTAGATAACATGGTGATCAATACAAACTATAAATTACATATTTATAAACTATAAATTTCCAACTTTCAAAAGGGTGATCAATAAAAACTCACTTTAAGATGCCTGATCATAGATTCAACACATGTCTTGTAATCGATGTCCTTCCATCTATCAACATGCTTCGGTGGAATATTTCTAACCAAAATGCTTATTTCAGTGCTCAATTTATGAGCATTTGGTCCTACAGCTCTCATTATGTGTTGTGGAATCTTGACATCTAATTTATCTTGCCTCTATTTCTCATTCAATATTCCCAATCCTCTTGTGTGACCACGTTTCTTTGATTGACCTGCTGTAATTGACGTATCTATGCAAGGTAGCAGCACGTGTATTGTTAGATAAACATTAGTGACAACATCGAGCTAAAAAAGTTCAAGTACATGCAGCAGCAATATACTAATTGTGTCAACATTTTGGAAATCCCACCTCCAACATCATCATCATTATTCACAGCTTCATCCTCTTTCTCCTTTTCCGACACATGGGGGGGATGCACTTGAGAATCTTCTTCATTTTCTCTGTCTACATCTTGTTCTGCAGCTATCGCTTCTTCGAACACCTTTGTTTTTGGGCTTCTCCTGGTAGGCAGCATCACTTGGCCCCTGCCTCTTACACGAGATCCACTAACACGTGGTTGTTGCACACCACGTTGGGGAGTGGTAAGTGCTACCTCTTGGTGTGCATTTTTCTCCCTTGGGGGTGATGATTTAAGTGCTCAAGATGAAGTTTCCCCTACAATATTAAATCTCAACCATGTCAATTTATTAGTTATAAAAGTAAATAGGCCTCTATACTTAGCAACTTTTTATTGCTTTATCAAGAATATAAAAAGTAAATGTTAGGCATTACGATGGGGGGAAGTTACCTTATGGTTGCTGCACTTCCTGTGGGGGAGTGGTAAGTGATGCCTCAGTGGGTAGATTTTGGCTCTTCCTTCTTGGTGATGTCCTCACTGCTCGAGCCGAACATTCTTCTGCAATATTTGCGATCAGTCATGTCTAACATTAATTATGAATGGTGTAAAATTTCAATCGACTAAAATAAGATGCAAGCAAACACAAAATTTGGATGATATGAACATACCCCCATAAAGTGTCCATTCTAGCCTTCGTGATTGAGATGATGTATATAGTCTTTTGTACGTCTCTAATGAAGCCGCTTTTTGCGCATTGATTGTCCTTTTCCAAGGAGAATACCTTACATGAAGTTTCCCTCGACGGCTGGTTAATGTGCCACGCATATTCCTCGTTGTTGTTTCTCGCTGCATGATTACACAGTAAGTTTATATATGTTTTTCCACAAACTACATGGTTTCCAAAGGAGAATTTTTTAATTTAAAAACAATAGACAATGTTTAACATACAACATGCAAATAGGCATCATCATCGTCAAAACCATCCTCATTATCACTACGGACGCCTTCCTCTCCATGAAATATCCAAGGATCATATGTCCTTACAATCCCATTAACAAAAAGATGATCAACAACTTCATCCGAGCTGCGTTCAATCCAATTATTGCACTTATAACAAGGACATCGAATGATGCTTTTAGATTTTGAATGACTAAGAGCAAAAGAAATGAAGTCCTTAACCCCTTGTACATAAGATGGAAGAGACCTAGTTCAAAGTTGCATCCAACTTTTATCCATCTAAATGTCTAAAAGTGAATGAAATTGGTCTACCACACCAAAGAAAATTGAAATAATGACCAAAATAAACTATATTACAATATTATTTCATAAACTCCACACAAAAAATGCATGGCATACTTGTGAAGTTGCACAAACATAGCAGAACTCTTTTCCAGTTCAATCCCAATTCTCAAACCTCATGAATGCACATTTTTTTTCCTAAAAAAAATCGAATGTAGTCCAAAAATCAATTAAAAATGATGTAGCCAGCCACATTAATAAGGAACATAACATTTAATGCGAACCATGGAACATAACATAGTGATTAAGTCAGCTAAACATTAGTCTCCATAGGACAACAAAACAATTAGAAAAAAAAAATGTTTGCCAGCCAAACAACTATACAAGTAGAAAAAAAAAATTACAAAGAGAGTTTACTCAAGTTACACACATGTAAAGGTAGAGCTACAACAAACGAATAGGCATGTTCATGTTACCTTGCTCATATCAAAATCAAAGTCAACTAGAGCAATGATATATTGTGAGAGGATCATTTAAAAATGAGAAAGAAACAACAAAATTGAAAGAAAGACAAAATAAAGCTAGACAGAGATGAATCAAAGAGACACCATTTATGCTACAAACACATGAAGGTTTAGGTAGTAAGTTTCTGCAAGGACTTGGAATAAACATAATGTTTTCTTCTTTTTTTGTTCTTGGTAATAACAGGAACAAACATAATAGCAAAAAGAGAAAGTTATCTTCATCTGTTTCCACTTTGTTTTGAACTGTTCAAGGAAGGAGATATGGCTTTCTGGTTTGAGTAGAGTATGGCGAGGAGTTTATAGATAATAATTTTGATTAGCATTTTTATTATAAAATAATATTTAATAATTAAATACATTAAATTTTAAATTATTTTACTTCCAATTCTTTTTTTTTATGAACTGTTTTTACTTTCCATTCGGATATATTAAATTTTCTATAATAAATAAATCATAGTTTTGATTATCTCTAGCAAATACATAATCATTTACAAAGTAATTATTTGTTTTACCATTTTATTTATCTTTTCAATACTTATTTTCCTTACTCAACATAATAAACTACACAAGATCCCCCCTAATGTAAATTTTGTTTAAAAAGTAATTTATCTTATAATGGTGAATATGATGAAAAAATTAAAAAAAAATCCCCAAAAAATGAATATGATAAAAGAATATAAACATGTATAGCATATGAATGAAAGATGAACCTGTAGAATCTAAATGGTGGTGGATTTTTAGATCTTCTTTTTAAAGCTAAGAACACAAAGGATGACATATATGCATATGGGTTTACCTCAATAATTATATATGCATATGGGTTTATCTCAATTGTATATGTGCATTCTGATGCCCAGTGACAGCTAGAGTATGGAAATGAAAAAATAATAATAATAAAATCAAATGAAGAAGCACCAAACAAAAATGGTACAAATCCAACATCTAATAATACTTGAGACGCATACAATCCTATTTAAAACAAGCATGAAAATGAGAACGTAAATATCTATTCCACTTGCATTGTTGTTTCAGACATTCGTTTTAAACATCTACCCATTTAGTCTGCATTTTGCCCCCACTTATAAATGCTTTAAAATTTGCAGCAAGAATTTTCTTAATGTACAGCAACCAATATTTTAGTGAACATGATTACCATTGGTCCTATTATTCTTCTTAAATACCATATAAATTTTCATATTTATAGACCTCTTAACCTCTGTTTTTGATAAGCTTAGATCTCTCAATCTCTAAATGGACAAGAAAACAGGGCATGCTTTGTTTTTCATACGGGTTCTTTAAGCCATGAAGTTTTTTCTCAAGATAAAATAAGGAGAGAATTCCCGTAGGGATTAACATCAAGGAGCCCTTATGAGGTATATAACCCCCTCATGTAACAGCTTCATGCCTTTCAATAACACGTAAGTCATTTGGTTCAAGAATAACTCAACATGTAACCTCATTTCACAGAGAATTTAGTAAGCCACCAACACTGAAGCGTGAATTAATACATGAACAATGCATATAATCAGAATTTTTAAAACTTGAACATTAAATTAAAATAAAATAAAGAAACTTACAGAAAAACTAAATCAAACTCAAAATTAAAACCCTAAATCGAAGGGATTAACATATACTAAGAAGTAATCCACGAAAGCATACACAGTGCTGCAAAGTTTCAGCATTGTAGAAAAGAAAGAGGTCATTTCCGTGAAGAAAGCATTCGAAACAGTAGGAGAAAAGTTATGAACAACCCACATTTGCATTCAATGCACAAAGTCAGAAGTCGACGGCGACGGTCTTTTAGCGATGCGGCTGTGATTTCGATGATTCGGCGTAACAACGCTTCCTCTGTTTCGCAGGGGATTTTGGGTTCGACTGGCCATGGCAGTGGGTGCTTGTGGAAAGGCAGCCACTATTCGCAACATACACCAAAGGCCACACCAAATCGTTTTAGATGAAGGGCACAAACAAAAATTGACCAAAACGATGTCGTTTTGGTCAATTTTTTTTATTCTTATTTTTTTTAATGGAAAAAAACAGAAAAAATTATTTTGTCACGAAATTAATTTTTGTGACTGTATATATTTCATCAGTTGACCAGTCAAACTCAAAGTATTTTGTCACGAAGACGAAAAATTTGTAATAGTAGGTTTTAAACTTTTGAAGGGAAAATTTTCCTCCGACAAATTGACCCATTAGTTACGTAAACATGTTACAATTTCAAATTTCGTAACTGAAAATAACATATTTTTTAAACAGTCATGAATTTTTTTTTTTTGAAACTGAAAGGGTATCTTCTGTTATAAAATTTATTTTGTAGCTTCAGTTTTCGTTGCAGTAGGCCAAATTTCTTGTAGTGTTCATATACACCAATTGCATACATTCATAGGGTTTTAAGCCTATTTCAGAAATCAGACCTAAATAAAGGTGATGCAGTTTGCATGGATGTTTTTATTACATTCTCGATACTACTTGCAATGTACATATTTCATTTGAAATGAAGTAGTCCTAAAAGCCATCACCACCAAGTGATCTGTCAGAGTTGTGCAAATAAAGTCTTACGTTGGCTAAATTTGAGAATCTTAAAAAGGTATATAAGATGCTTGAATTACTCTCAACTATTTGGTTAACATTTTAAGGTAAAATCCTAAACCTCAACAAGTGGCATCAGAGCTGGAACCAAACATAGCTATGTGTACGCACAAAATGAATTTCGAAGTGAATTGAATGATGGTGGGCCTTTTTGGTCAACTGCGATGGTTGAAAATAACTCTACGATATGTGGTCAAAATTTGATGACAAAATTTTTGTAATGAGGTGGTGGACAATGGAGACCTCCTTGCTTGCTTGCTCCCACATAGAAGAGGTCAAGCTAAGAAGCTCCATGGTGATATGTTGTGCTAGCTCGTTCCCGCATGGAAGAGGCCATACTAAGAAGCTTCATATAGTGACGAGGTGAGCCACCAAGTCGAGAGAACAAAAAGGGCATGTGGTAGTCCTTGATTTGAAGAGGTGATTATTAAAAAATGTGCAAACAAAATTTCACATTGATTAAATTAAGAAGGGATATATAAGATTCTTAAGTTACTCTCCCATTGGATTAACATTTTAGGGTGGAATCTCAAATTTTAACATGATCATATATTTTTGCTTCATTTCTGATACTGCGAGTTAATTAGTAAGACAGCTATATAAATCGAAAGTACCATACCAATAATATTTCTAAAAATATAATACGACGTTCAATAAATATAAAAACGACACAGTAAAATTGTTACTAAATAGCGGTCTATTTGGTGGAGTAAAAAAGCAAAGGTTACAATCTAAGTGGATTTGGTCACATGGTGAGAAGCCTTTTTCTTTATAATAATGATGGTAATAGGGAAATCTTATAGCACCACTCAATTCTTGTTTATCACATGATTCCGATCCCATAGTTAGTTATGCTCAGTCAGCGTCAGCTTGGGAGTATATATATAGCCCCTCAGATCAGCATTACTTTTACCAAAATCCACTATTTAATTAATCAACAGCACAACAAAAACTAATTCATAATAATAATATTACTGTTATGGGGAATCCCCAGAAAACGAGCCACAACAATTACAAAGTAACTAGAGTTCAGAACTATTTAAATAGATTTTTATTTACATTATATATATTAACCATATATATGAAAGTATTTATATATATATATATATATTATAAGGAGTGAATTTCGTCTACTCCAGCAGTACACAACTCCCCCATCTATTACAAACGGTAGGATATATAAGATATTGACATGCACTAATTAGTCTGGAAATTACAGTGAACTTGACAAGTGGTTCAGTAATAGAAGCCAATTGAATTTTTATATATATGAGTATGGAAGTTGAAATTTGAATCTTGATAGTTTTATTTGGATTCAAATGCTTTTCTCCGCTGCTACCGCACGATAAAAAAGAAATTTTCAGTAATATGAACTCTCAGTGTAGACTTTTACCTGATTAAAAAGACGTCTTAACTTAATCCACTGACTAAATAATTTTTACACCTACAACTCTACTACTGCTATACTTTTTTATTTAAAAAAAAAATTTAAAATTACAGTGGTAAATTAATTATATAAATTAGTATTTTAGTTTGGAAAATGATTTTTGTTATTTGTTAAACTCATTGAACTATCACTGTCACTGTCACTATCACTGATATACTGTTAAACAGCATATATTTTCCACAGTAAAAGCAGAAGAAAACAAAATTGCCACAGAAAACAAACTAAGGGCCCTTCCATCTCCACTCAAAAAAAAAAGCCAATTCATCTGGCCTAGCTAGCTAGCTAGGAAGGTGCAGAAGGAAAAATAATATTTGGTGGTAAAAATAATTTATAAGCCGAAAAAAGTGGCGGTATATATGGTGGAGGGTGTGCATGCAGTACTTAAAAGTTCCAAAGAAATGATTGGTTAGAAGAAGCTCCGTCAGCATCATTTTCTTCACCCCTATCGTAGTCGTGAGCAGCAGGGCCTAGCAGTGAAAGAGGAAGAGATAATTCACCACCGGAATATGAGAAATGGTCAAAATCATAGAAGTTCTGGTTGGAATATTCTAACGAGCTCAAGAAAGACCAATCTATGGCCCTGTCGCTGCAATCCGCTTGGACTTCTCTCAAATCAGACGGCAACGGACGCGGGTCGTGTGGTTGATATTCATTTGGCGGAAGCTGGTGATGATCTACGTTCTCTTTCTCTTTCTCAACATCATCGTCATCATCATTATCTTTATTATTAGCAAAAGTAGCCGCAACCACCTGAATCTCCTGAGGACTAAGGGACTGAGCGCCGACAATCTCGGGCGGATTCTCGGGAAAATTGAACTTAGCATGGGTGCCACGCAGGCAGAAAAGGGCTGCGTCAAAAGCCCTAGCTGCTTTCTCTGGTGAGTCGTAAGACCCTAACCAAATACGCTCGCGGCTGTTTGGAAGACGAATTTCCGACACCCATTTTCCCCATTTGCGCTTTCTCACTCCTCTGTATTTGGAACATAATCCACTTCTCTGGCACTGCTGCTCGGTATAATTAACATCATCATCGGGGGAGTTCATCATCTTTGCAGATTTTACCATCTACAAAGAAATCAATGAAATTCGATGTGGGTTTTTGTGTTCCAAGTTTTGTGGATAATGAAAAGATTAGGGGTCTCATGGTTGCTATATATATATATATAGATAGATAAACAGAGAGAGGTGGGTCTTGAATTTGAAGGTCTAAATGTGCGTCTGGAGAGCGTAGAAGAAGCGGATTCTATCTTGGCAGTGGAAGGACGGAGTACGACTAGGGTAACGCGGTAGGCCCATTTACAATTAGGACATTTGGAGCACGTGGAGAATTACGTTACTTTTTAGAATTTTTTTTGTTTTTTGTTCTGTGTTGGGATTTTTATTCGTCTGCTGTGGGATTTTTGTTTTCTGCATTGGTTAATGGGGAGATTTGTGTAGTTAATTTTTCTTTGTTTAAAAAGTTTTATTGAAATTTTAAAAAAATATTATATATTATGAATTAAAATTAAATATTATTCAATATTATTTATTATAAAAAATTTTATTTATTATAAATTAAAATTATTTATTATAGATAAAATATTATACATAATAAATTAATATTATTTGTTATAAAAAATATTATTTATTAAATAAATATTATTTAATATAAAATATATATAACTTAAAAATAGAAACTCTATAAAATAAATTCTTGTTATATTATTGGAGTACTTACTGTAGTTT
Source organism: Ochetophila trinervis (assembly GCA_003254975.1). NCBI lineage: Eukaryota > Viridiplantae > Streptophyta > Magnoliopsida > Rosales > Rhamnaceae > Ochetophila > Ochetophila trinervis. The sequence goes on along the minus strand of QANX01001840.1, from coordinate 2,760 downwards.
AACCCGGTTATCAGTACTCCACAAGTCCACCCGTCCCCTCGCGTCCCTTTCTTGCGCATATGTCACTCCTGACATCCGGTTCTGACCCTTTTTTTTTTCTTTTTTTTTTTTAACTTATCAACTGTATTAATATTATTTAGACTTACAATCTGGTCGAGACACTTATTTATCATTTAATTAATTCAATTATAAAAAACGCTAGTATTCCAAATATCACAGTGTAATATCAAGTCATGCTGTGATAAACTATTTTCGAAAAACCAACCAAAATTCTGTACGTTTTGTGTCAATGAAAAAATAGCCCAGAAAAAGTTGCAGAGGCTAGAAGAAGAAAAGAAAGGAAAGAGAAAATACCTCCGACAATGTTACCGAGATCTTTTTGTTCACATATTATCGACCATGCTATGAGTGTAGTGCAATGTTTAAATAAGGACAGATTTACAAATTTATATTGATCAGCTGAAGCAATTCTAAAAGAAACTATTTGTTTACAAAGTAATTTCAATTTTATTAGTTTTTTTTGGTGTAGTAGAAATAGTAATAGATTTGTCTATTTTTGTGCTAAGTGAGCAGCAAACAATAATTTTTGTGGTCTGATTCTTGAAGATTATTATTCTCAGGAAATTGTTAATCTAGTAACTCAGGAAAAGAGGGATACCCCTCTTTGTAGATGAATGGTCGGCTATGTATTAGCATCATGGTTTAGACTTCTTTTGATTTTCAATGAAATTTTATTTTTCATAAAAAAAAAAAGTATCAACCATGCTATACTAAAATTAGGTATGATAATATATCTAGNAAAAAAAAAAAAAGTATCAACCATGCTAGACTAAAATTAGGTCTGATAATATATCTAGTTTAATCGTATTTGTACTATGTCGTTTTATATTCATAGCAAATATTTTATCTGAATTTAATTTGTTAAATATTTGTATTGAACTGTATTTGTACCGTATTATTCTATGTTTAGTCATATTTACTAAGCTTAAATATATTTATTCTATTTTTTTTTTTACTTAAATTTATATATATTCAAATAAAATGATAAACATTTTAAAAAAATATTAACGTACCAAAATTCCACACAATTAATAATTATGAATTCAAAATATGTAAAGTATTATGAATTAATACTATATTAAATATTGATCATGGCTAAAAAAATACGCATTACAATTGTCAATTTAAAAATATTCAAAATATTACAAACCGGACTAAAATTGTACATTCAACATAAGTAATAGAAAAAAATAGAATCTAAAATAAAATATCAATATGTAATTAGATATAAAAGTTGTTACTTTTCAATGAATGAAATATGAATTTTATTTTTCTTAAAAACTAAATAAATACTATAAAAATTTAATTATAAAAAATAATTAATTAATATTTTTTTATTGTGACATATCATGTTAGTATGTTCTAATTTATTTTTTTATCGTGTGATACTGATATGTATCCGATTTGATATCGCAAATCTAAACCCGTAAATTATCATGTTGTATTTGTCGTGTTATTGTATCATGTAGTATTTGTCAAGTCTAACTAAATAGTAAGAAAGATTTTATTTTCCTTCACTGAACTCTATTAGTTTTGCCTAATACAGGTCGATCGAATTTTCTTTTTTCTTTTTTTATTCAATAGTTATCAATTTAAACTTCCGGTGTAAATTAAGAGAACTTAAGTCCTATAATATAGGATTTAATATATTTTCTAGTTCTCTTATTTTGTTGACTTTTCTTCATTTTTTCAAATTTTCAAAGAGTTTTCATAATGTTTTAAACTTTTCATGGTGAGAAATCAAATAACTTTTTAAATTTTCCAACTTGTATATATATACAGAACTGCTAATATGGATGATGTAGTCCACTATTCAATGGGCGACAGCCCCATATCAGCTATCGGATATGTATATTCACGCAGTCGATGCATCTGAGTATACACATCAGACGGCTGATTTGAACTGTCACCCATTAAGTGGTGGGCTACGTCGCCCATATTAGCAGTTCTGTATATATATATATATATTTATGTAAGCATTTACCACTCACCACAAGAGATATTACTTTTAGCAATAAAAATATTTGGTCGTAAAAGATGATATTTTGGTTACTAAAAGATTTAGCGACGAATTTAATTTCATCAGCATTTCCATCGTTGATGGAGTGTATGTAAAAAGTTTTAAAAACAAAAACAAAAAATTTGTCGGCCAAGCTTTTTAGCGATTAAATTTTATTTCATCTTTAAATACCTTTTTTGATGGCAAGCTTTTCATCGCCAAATATCTTTAGAAGCAAATGTTTTTGTCTTCAAAAAGACAATGAATTGTTGGTGAAAAGTTTTATTTAACAACAAAATTGTTTGGAAAAAGTTTTACCGACAAAAATAAATAATTTGTCGGCCAAGCTTTTTAGCAATGAAATTTTATATCATCTTTAAATATATTTTTCAATGACAAGCCTTTCATCACCAAATATCTTTAGTAGCAAATGTTTACGTCGTCAAAAAAAACAATGAATCGTTGGCGAAAAGTTTTATTTAGAGACAAAATTATTTTTCTCGGTAAACCTTTATCGACGAAAACAAAGCAATTCGTCAGCAATGATTTTCTACTAAGAAAATATTATTTCGTCGCTAAATATCTTTTTTGACGATGTAAATTTCCTCACCAATGAATTTTACAGGAAAAATAATTTGGTCTCTAAATATGTTCTCAATTTATGTAAAAAATTTATGAATCTTATAACAACAAATATTTTC